>JAULJL010000009.1:18020874-18075874 GCA_030761205.1 Fremontodendron californicum | reverse complement strand
TTCTTATGTCTTCAATGTTTGTGGGTATCGTCCTAGTAAACCCTCACGAGACTAAACTCGTCCACTAGGGACACCTAGGGGTTTAAAGGCTTGTGTCACATGCTAAGTGCCACCGTGATTTCCTACGAAAATGGATTAGATTAGATTTTCTTATTTTATTTTTATTGAGTCGTTGCTAGGGACTAGCAACAATCTAAGTATGGGGGTGTGATAACTCGTATAATTATATAGTTTTTAGTTATGTTTTATTATTGTTTTGTGTCAAATACGAGTTATTATTGTTTAGTCTAATTGTGTTTATGATCTTTTATATTTTTATGTAATTTGGTGTTTTTCACAAGTTTCTTTGAGTGATTTCAGATTACTAGAATTAAGGGCAAATCCAGTTCAGTTCCAGTTCCGACACCTTTTGCCATATCAGCTATATCTCGAGTTTCACTGAAGCAATAAGGCTCAACTTTGTATCCCTGCAAAGCTAAGAGGCATATCTATCTTTTTCATGTTTTACACTTCTTGAAACGGAGTCGGTTTCCCTAGCTAAATCGACCATCAAGTTGGCTGATGTGCAATGATGTCTGTTCTGCACCGTTTTGGTATTTTGACCATATCTTCCGATCCACGTGCGCAAATGATCTGATTCCAACGGCTACGGATCCGTAACTGATAGGGGTATATTTTTCTAGAAGACCATTTTATCAGATCGAGCCTCCAACATTGACAAAATCGACCATCAATCTGGCTGATCAGAATTGTCATACAATATGACGAAAATTGTTAGAAAAATGCACCCACCTATTATACCTACCTTTGAAATTTGTAAAGCTTGTCTCTTGTCATTTAGCCCTCCAAAATGTGTATAAATAGAGGGCCTTGGATGAGTATTGGGATACATTATACATTGGTAGGATATTAGCCTTTGTAGTAAAATTCTCTAAGTTTTCTTCTTCTTTCCTTTCTCTAGTTTTCTTTTTTATCTACTTATGCTTCTTACATTTCTTTTCATTTTATTCATATCTAGTATGTGTTGCTAATCATATTGTTGAGGTGATGAGGTGAAGCTCTTGGTAAATGCTAAGGTTAGTCTCTTAAACATGAGCTAAAATGAATCATCATTTATAAATACTAGTATAGATAATATTTTCTTTTGGTTTAAAATCATACTTGCAAAGTAGAGATCTTGATTCATTATTGACAATGAAAATGGCACAGTAAATGCTTGGTTTCATAACCTTGATTTGTTGTAGACATATACCTTGGCATAAGGAATGCTTGGACTCTTTTTATGAGTTTTGAGGACACCAAATGAACATAATATCATATGCTATGGACGTTGGACTGAATTGCTAAACCTTCTGATTGGAACCTCCCTTATGTGTGGATTTCAATTGTGTAATAAAACAAGATTAATCTTAGCATAACACCAAGAGTGGATTCTCTAACCTCAACATCTTTTCTTATTGTTTTTATATCTTGTTTAATTTCTTTTATGTTATTTTGTTTATTTTGTTCTCTAATATCTTGTTTATCTTATTTTGTTGTTGATTCCCTAATATCTTGTTTACTTTCTTTTTCTTATATATTTATAAACTTATACTTACTAATACGCTTCCCTGTGGTTCGACCTCGGACACCCGAGAATTTATTACTTGAACATAACCTGCACTTGGGTTTACAACTCTTAATTGAGTCTCCATCATAGGCCCGATCATATCCATTCCCCACATTGAAAAAGGCCATGGTGCAGTCATGACATGTAAAGGCGATGGCGACACATGAATCTTATCTGCATAAATCTGGCATTTATGACACTTCCGGGAATAATTGATACAATCTCCTTCCATCGTCAGCCAATAGTACCCTGCCCTCATAATCTGTTTAGCAAGCATGGGACCATTAGCATGGGTGCCACATATCCCTTCATGGACCTCTTCTATGATTCTTCGAGCTTCGGCAGACTCGACACATCTCAACAAGACTTGATCTTTTCCTTTCTTGTAGAGAATCTCGTCATCTAGAACAAAACCCATTGCTAACCTTCTCAGAGTCATCTTGTCATTCTCTGTTGCTTGTTCTGGATACTGTTGACTCTTGATGTACTGCAAGATGTCATTATACCAAGGGAGACCATCTGTTTCTTCTTCGATACTCAAACAGTGGGCAGGAGACTCGTATATTCTCATCTTGATCGGCACAACTTCCGCCCCTTCATTCACTTTAAACATTGATGACAAAGTAGCCAGAGCATCCGCCATCCGATTTTTTTCTCGAGGAAAGTAGTTGAAATTCATTTCTTCAAACTCCTCTAATAAACTCAGTATGAGTTCTCGATATCGGATTAGCTTTGTATCTCGGGTTTCCCATTCTCCTCGTAACTAGTAAATTACACAGGCTGAGTCTCCGTAAACTTCCAGTATTTTGATCTTTCTGTCCACTGCAGCACGAAGACCTATAGTACATGCTTCATACTCGGTAGTATTGTTTGTACAATCAAAATCCAATCTAGCAGTAAAAGGATAACAGTCTTCTTCTGGAGATATAAGCACTGCAACGATTCCATGCCCCATGGCGTTAGATGTGCCATCAAAGTACATTTTCCATACTTTCCTCTTCAGAGGAATATCATCTGCTTACGACACATACATCAAATCCTCGTCTGGGAAGTCAAAGTTCAACGGCTCATAATCTTCCACTGCCCGACTTGCTAAGAATTCCGCCACTGCACTGCCCTTGATAGCTTTTTGACTTACATATACAATGTCATACTCTGACAATAAAACCTGCCATCTTGCTGTCCTCCCTGACAAAGAAGGTGCTTCCAACATGTACTTGACTGGATCCAGCTTGGCAATCAACCATGTTGTGTGATACAACATATACTGTCTGAGTCTTCGAGCAGTCCAAGCTAAGGCGCAGCAAAACTTTTCTACCGATGAATATTTCAACTCATAATCTGTTCTTGCTGAGATAGTAAACTCCTGTTCTTTCTTTCCCGTTTCATCAAGCTGCCCCAAAACACAACCCATGGATCTTTCAAATACTGATAAATACAGTATCATTGGTTAATCCGGAATAGGTGGCATTAATACTGGTGGGTTTGATAGATAATGCTTAACCTTTTCGAAAGCAATTTGACACCCTTCATCCCATTCTCCTGGATCACGTTTTCGAAGTAACTTAAATATTGGATCACATTTGTCGATCAACTGTGAGATAAACCGAGCAATATAATTCAATCTCCCCAAAAAGCCTCTTACTTCCTTTTGAGTGCGAGGTGGTGACAGATTTTGAATGGCCTTCACTTTATCTGGGTCAATCTCAATTCCTCTTTTGCTGACGACAAAACCCAACAACTTTCCCGAGGTGACTCCAAAAGTGCATTTTGCTGGATTTAGCTTAAGTCTAAATTTCCTTAATCATTCAAAGAGCTTCTTAAGATTCGCAATATGCTCCTCTTCTCCTTGCGACTTTGCGATCATATCATCAATGTAGACCTTAATTCCCTTATGCGTCATATCATGAAACAAGGTCACCATGGCTCTCTGGTATGTTGCCCCAGCATTCTTCAACCCAAATGGCATTACTTTGTACCAGAAGGTGCCCCACATTGTAACAAATGTGGTTTTCTCCATATATTCCGGTGCCATCTTGATCTGATTGTATCCTGAGAATCCGTCCATAAAAGAAAATAAAGAACTCTTCGTTGTATTATCCACCAGAGTATCAATATGGGGTAAAGGGAAATTATCTTTAGGGCTGGCCTTGTTCAAATCTCGATAATCAACGCACATCCGCACCTTGCCATCCTTCTTCGATACTGGAACAATATTTGCCACCCATTCTGGATATTTTGCCACCTCTAGGAATCCAGCATCAAATTGTTTCTTCACCTCCTCTTTTATCTTTAACAGCATATCAGGCCTCATTCTTCTCAACTTTTGCTGAATTGGCTTGCATTCTGGCCTCAAAGGGAGCTTATGAACCACAATATCCGGATCAAACCCTGGCATATCTTGGTAAGACCATGCAAATACATCCACATACTCCTAGAGCAAAGCCATGAATTCACCTTTTACTGATGGTGACAATGAAGTTCCAATTTTGACTTCTTTTATCTCTTCACCATTTCCCAGATTTATTGTTTCCAATAACTCCTTATAAGAAAGTACTTGCTTCTCCTCTTGCTCTATTTTCCTCAATAGATCTGGAGGTAGACCATAATCCTCAGTATCTTCATTAGCCTCAAAATCACCCATGCAAATGGGTCTTTCAAAATCAATTTCAGAATTACTGACAGAAAGGTCCTCATATTCTGCATCCGTACACCTGTAAATAGGTGGAGAAAAAACAATATAGGAAAATATATATAGAAAACAAAATAAATAACAAAAATGAAAGAATATGGACACATCAATATGGATAATGCATTGTGCTTGTTATTTATTGAATGAAAATATTTAAAAAAGCCCATTACAGAAAAAACTCTTAATATCTCTGGGTAAAGATAATTAAGATTGCTTTTTTTTTTTTTAAAGTATTACTTTGGAATAGACTTAAAGACTATGCGCAACTCAATCGCACTCCAGTTGGTTAGTCTATATCCTGGTGGACAAGGTCGCACCATCCAGCTAGTACTCTCTCTTTCAATCTTGTCTTTCTCGGTCGTACAGATCTCCACATCATACATCTGCTCATCATTATTCACTTGGAACCTCTTGAAAGCTTTCTCTATCATTACAAGCACATCATCAGAATTTTTTTTCTCTGAACAGAGAACTGGCTGAGCGAAAGTTGTGAAGGATAGGTGGGAATGTCATAGGCTCCCACTCAATATCCATACCCGTAAGACGGGCCATCCTCCTTTGTCGGTTCTTTTCAACTTGTCTTCTTTTCTCATGGGCCTTCGGAAGATATCCTAGGCCAAATCGGTCCTTCTTTCCTTTTACTTCTATGGCTCGAGCCATCCGTGAAGATATTTCCCGAGACCCTTTCCAGCTCTGCAACCTTTTCCTACGGTGGTTCTTACCCCCAGCCTTGTGTTCTTGGACAACTTCGGTTTTGGAATTTTCTATCCTTCAGCGACAAAAACTGCATTTACAAATTCCAAAGATCGAAAAGAACACTCCACGGCCTCTTCATTCGGCTCCACATAAGGAGATTCAGTGGATGCGGAGGCTATTATGTCTTTCTCCCCTGATACCGTGATCAACCGGCCCTCCATCACAAATTTTAGTTTCTGGTGAAGAGACGAGGGTACAGCCCCAGCTGAATGTATCCATGGCCTTCCCAACAAGCAGTTATAAGATGGATTGATATCCATAACCTGGAAATTCACTGTATATGTGCACGGGCCTATTTCCAGAGGAACTTCAATGGTTCCCATAACCTCCCTCCTTGTTCCGTTAAAAGCTCTGACCACTGTGCAACTTGGTATCATATAGGATAAATCCATTGGTAACTTGGATAAGGTTGCTAAAGGCATCTCATTTAGTGAAGAACCATTATCCAAAAGGACCCTCGATAATATGTTCCCCTTACAAGTAGTGGTTAGATGGAGAGCTTTTGTTGATCCAATACCATTGGGTGGTATTTCCTCATAGCTGAAAAATATGTAGTCATCAGCTGCGACGTTTCCCACCAACCTATCCAGCTTTTCCACTGATATATTATTGGCCACGTATGCTTGATTTAATACTCTTAATAAAGCATTTCTGTGTGGTTCTAAATTTAAAAGCAAGGATAAGATTGAGATCCTAGCTAGTTGACGTTGCAGTTGTTCAAGCACGCTATATTCACTATGCTTTATAAATTTCAAGAACTCACAAGCTTCTTTCTCACATATTGGCTCTTTGATTCTGTTAACCGGATTGGCTCGACGACCTTCTTCCCTTTATCAATTCCTCTGTCTTTCCCTGCTACCCCTTGTTCAACGGCCTCCGGAGCATAACATCTCCTGCTTCGGGTTAAATGCCCCACACTTGTAATATCCTGCTGGCCTGAAGACCCGAGCATAACCATGCTGCAGTCATATTTCCATGGTGTAGCCTTGTTTTCCTTGTATGGAAAGGAACCAGGTAAATCAATGATTAATTTGGGCGCATTTTCTTCCATGGCTGGCATAACTTTTTCCTCCGGTTCATCATAGTAGATGATTAGGGGTCTTCATATCCCATAGCCACCTGTATTTTCATGACTTCTATTTCCCCTTCTATCTCCTCATAGAATTGGGCTACCCCACTATCCATCATTCTTTGGACTTTAACCCGGAAGTCCCCGCAGTTCTGTATGTCATGGCCTTCACTCTTATGAAACGGGCACCAATCATGCACCCTTCTTGCAACCATTTTTAGACCTTCTATACCTTCCACCAATCCTGCCTTGACTATTTCAGCCCATACTGTCATCATCGGAGTCTTAACCTCCCCAATATCCCTTTTTAATCTTCTGTCCCCTTCGGTCAATATTGCATTCACCTTATTCCCAGCATGATTGGGCAATAGGTTTCCAGCTACGTTTGGCCCATTTTTTGATCCAAACTTCACTACCCCAGCATTAATCAGGCTTTGGACTTTCTTTTTGAAGGCCAGGCAATCTTCAATTGAATGTCCTTGGATTCTCGCATGGTATGCACAGTTGGTGTTTGCATTGTACCATCTTGGATATGGAGGTGTCAAAGGTTTTAGATACACGGGTGCAACAAGTTGACCCTGCAACAATTTGGATATAGATCACCGTAGGTAGTGGGAATCGGATCAAATTGGGCTTTTTGATCATTCCTTGGTGAACGTTGGTCATTACGCGCAGGCCCTTGTGTGTTTGGAACAGTATTTTTAGGAAGGGTGATTTAAGGGGATATGCCAGTTGGGAATGGCTGTTGTGGTATATTGGTGTAGGGGAACGGGTTTTGGGTAAGGTGGATGATATTAGGGTAATAAGGATTATACCCCGGGTATGGTGTGTAAGGTGTCGGAGGTGCATAAGGTGTGGTAAGGGTATAAGGCCTCGGTGGTGTGTATGGTGTAGGAGGTGTATAAGGGTATTGGTTGAAGCTTATTGCATGGGTTTCCTCTTTTTTCTTTATAGGAAAAGCTCTCTTTGAGGTAGCAGACTCACCCCTTCCATCTTTCCACTCTTAATGGCTGACTCAATCATTTCTCCAGATATTACCATATCCGCAAAATCTTTGGTAGCGTTTCCCACCAATCTGTCATAATAAGGTGCTTTCAATGTGTTGATGAGCAGCACCGTGGTTTCCTTGTTGGTCAAAGGGGGTTGCACTTGTGTGGCCAGATCCCTCCACCTTTGTGAATACTCCTTGAAGGTCTCATTGGACCTCTTTTCCATGTTCTGTAATGACAGCCTATCTGGTACCATATCAGAAATATGCTTATAATACTCCACAAAAGCCCTGGCCAAATCCGTCCATGAACGAATCTTGGTACGACTGAGTTGGTTGTACCATCGAGTGGCTGACCCTGTTAAGCTATCCTGGAAGCAATGAATAAGCAATTTTTCAATATCCTCATGCCCTGTCATCCTTCTACAGTACATAGTGAGCCGATGGGTTGGTGGTCCCATTATACTTTTAAAATCTGGTACTTTGAACTTCGGTGGAATTATTAGATCATGTACCAGGCTCATCTCTTTGGCATCTAGACTGCCAAACAACTCTGCTCCTTCCACTGCTCTTAGCCTTTCTTCCAACAACTGATATTTCTTCTCAGATTCAGCAGTTTCGACCCTCTTCAGTTCAGTCATTTTGGCCCTTTCCTTCTCTGCCATTTCTTCGAAGTCTGGAACCTCAACCTCAATTGGATCAACTCCAATGTTACCCCTTTTTGGACCGAAATTCTGTGCTTCGGCCGCCGGCTGGATGTAGATGTAGGATGCTACCCCAGTTGGGATTTCATTTCCTACAGGGTGGGATGTCTGGCTATTTCTCTGTACCACTTCTGGTCTATCCTCCTGATTCACTGCCCCCATTCCAGCAACTGAATTCTCTCCGGGCCACTTCTGTTTCATCATAGTGCTCATCATCTCCATGAGCTTTGTCATCTGTTCTCGTGTCTCCTCTTGAGACTTAGTCAACTGTTCTTGTAGTTCTTTCTGGATTCTTTCCATTCTCTCAATTCTTGCAAGCTGATCGTTTTCCATGGCTTTTGTTCGAGACCGTGTATTGTAAGAGTGTTGGAAATCTGGTTCTTTCTGAGTGCGACCAATTGTACCTTTATTTTTTAAAAACCATGGATTAGAAATTATTGACACATTTCTTATTTTATTTTATAAAAAATTAATAAATGAATAAATGAATGAATGTAGGAATGAATCGGTGTTAATGAATGAACAACTAAGTAGATGACTAAGTGTATGAACATATAATGAATAAATGAATGGACCAATAAATGACTAAGTGTATGAACAATTTATAAAGAATAAATGAATGAATGATTATGAACAAATAAAATATAAAAGAAAGAATTAGTGAATAATGAATGCAAGTATTGGCCCCGGGATAATTCCAACCAAAAGGTCTTTCATTGATTTCCTGGAACTAAGTACATTAAAGAAAGAATCCCTACTTTAGACAACATAATAACCTATCTCTCCTAAAAACTATTACAAAACACTGGTAATTCCCTCGGATTCTGGACCTTCTTCACTGTCCTCTTTTGATTGCCTTGCTCTTCCATCTGATCCCTACTTGTTCACGACCCTTTGACGTGTCAGCAGAAGCATCGCCGTATAAGTTTTCCCTAGCTTGTTTCTCCAGTTGATTTGCTCGGGCTTCCTCGTGTTTTGCTTTCTCCTTCCAATAGTTATTCTCCTTCTTGAAGTTTTTGACCTCATGTTCTCACTCCCCGGAAGTTTTGAGAGTCCCTTCAAATCTGAGCTCAAAGCGATACCTCTTGTTCTCCAAACGTAATTCCCGAAGATCACCCTTAACAGTGTCCCTTTCTCTCTTAATTTGTTCCTTCTCTTTTTCCCGAGCTGATTCCCTATCTTTCATGTCCTCAAGCTTTTCTTGCAGTCGGACAATCTCCGTGCTCATCCGGGCCTTTTCTTTTTCAAATTTCGCTCTTACAATTTTTAACTCTGATGGCATTTCCCTCGGTGGTGGATTCATGACTGGACCTCCTCCCCATCTGATGTCAATAGTCTATCATTAACCCTTAATTCCCTCCATACCAGATAATCAGGTGTGATGGTGTCGGCATATCTGGCAACTTTTATCCGGTGAGTTTTCTTCCATGCTTTAATCGTTGCCCGCACTTTTTCGGAATATCCGTCTTCCCCATAAGTGAACTCTGATGATCCTAGATTATAAGTCATGGGTGTGAATTGCCGAGACTCAACCTGTCTTTGCACCAACAAAGGCGCATAACTCATAGACCCCCAAATTCTGAGCAGTGGAACTCCCGGGTTGTCCCCATATTTGTACATAATCGGCATAGGAACCATCCATGGAGCTCTCCAAGTAACCATCTCCCCTTTTAGATTCCGAAAAATGTTGACCCATTTCTCTTCATTCCCGTCTTTAGGCCAATCATTTTGAAGGAATTCCCTAATCGGAACTAAAATCTTCATGTATGGCTTGAAGGATACATTTTCTATCTTCCAAAAGTGACTTTGAATCCAAATATAATGGAGTTGCACACTCCCCTTGACCCTCCCTTGTCCTGCCCTTTTACAAAAGTTTAGGGATCAGATAGTTTCAGCTATGATGGCCGGAGATTGGTTGATCTTTTGTTCCAACTTTTCAAAGAAATCAAACACGGCTATATCCACATGACCCAATATCTTCGAGAATATGATTAACCCGTAAATGGCTAGAGCAAAGATGTCCCTGGCTTTTGCTTTGTCGGAATAACCCAATATCAACTGTCGAAAAGTTTCCCACAGAATGCACCCATTTTTCTGCTTTGTGTCCACATGACTCTCAACCCATGTGGTATCCATTCCCATGATCCTAGCCACTTTCTTCTTAAGACCTGAAGGTTTCATTTCCTTCAAATATACCCGATCAGGATTAGGACATTCAATACGTAACAGTGTCGAATATTCTTCGATCAGTGGTGTCATATCCTCCTTGTTAAAAGTGAAACATCTATAAGTAGGATTCCAAAACTGTACCATAGCCTGAATCAACCCACTATTGACCTGAATCGGAATTAAAAGTGCTATGTCTCCATATTTCTGAGTGAAGGCTTCTTTCTCTGATACATTCCACTGATTCCAAATGTCGGCTAACCCTCGGAGATTATTCTGTCTAAAATCCACTTTGACCCTATCTGACAATACTGACACATAGTCTTTCTTGAGGCAATCACCATCCTCCCTCTGATCTTTTTTCGACCGTGCCCTGACTACTGCATGATCTTCTATCATTGAAATAACTTGACACTCCATGAAAGTCCTTTGGGTTGATAACTATCCCGAGGCCAATAAACTTCAAGTGTATGATGATGTCTATGATGCATGTCAAAGAAAAGAAAGCAGAAAGAAATGGATTAGTAAGGAAATGAATTCACAAATATAACATAAATAACTACATGCTTTTTAAAAAAAATGTCCCAAAAATTTAAATAGAGCTTCGGCATTACGACGCCTTTGGGACAAAATAATAACAAGAAAATACGAGTGGTATGATGTTCGTTCATCATCTCCCAATTTATATCTAACATATAGAAATATGGTAAAAGATTGGAAATGTTCCTCCATGTGTTCTTAAACTACGGGTATCGAACAGAAATCCGGCATGGCTTCGCCTAGGTTCACTATATGAAGGTGAATTGGTTCTAAGGCCCCGAATTATTCCTCACTGTCGCTGGTGAAGGCTAGTACGGCACCCCGATAAAAGAGGGTTCAATTCGTTAGAGTATATTTTCCAATGCCCGTACGGAGGATTATCACAAAGGCATTAGGTACTTTATACTCCGGAAGTGTTTCACTAGCCCATACGGAGGATCAATCACGGAGGCATAGTTACTTTACTTCCACTTAAAAGGACGGAATCCGGGTAGAGGATTCATGTTATGCAAATGCAAATACAGTGTGTGCGGAGGAACAAAACAAACTTGTCACCACCTATTCTACACCCTTATTCTAAATACCCCACTAAAATCAAACAATGTAAAGCATCAGTCAAACAAACATATAAATATACGCAACAAAATAACCAGAGAACAAATAATAATATGAATACACATGAATATGGACATATTGAAACATTTTTTTATTTTCAAAATTCTCTTTTATTTTTTAAAAAAATATGGGAATTAAAATTAAATACCAATTAAACCAACAAAATCGAGACTTAGATAACACACGAATAATTCTAGGCCTGACTCTCTAAAAAGTCCCCAGTGGAGTCGCCAAGCTGTCGCAACCTAAAAAATAACGAGTCTCATCGCAAGACTTTATTATTCGTTAAGCGTGACATTAAAAAAACCGAGGAAAAGTCGACTTAATTCCTCTAGAAAATGAAGGTTTTGAAAATGACCTTAAAAAAGACATGGAGTCGCCACCAATCTTTTTTAGCTATGTGTGATCGGCCCGGTTTTATAAAATATTTTAAAAATTAATTAAAACATTTTAAAAACCAATTTCAAGTCTGCGTTTTAAACCAGAGAAATCAAAGAAGCGGGTTCGGGAGTCGGTTACGTGCGGGGAAGGATTAGCACCCCCACAACGCCCGTATATATCGGTACCTTATTAATCGTGTGTTATCTCAAGTCTCGGTAAAAGAAATCGGTTTTAAATTTAGTATTTCAAGTTAATTCCCAATTTAAAGAAAAATAATTCCATTTTTAATTGAAAATGATTCGGAATTTATAAATTCAAAATTTTCCTATATTCCCCAACAAACGTGGCAAAATATAGAAATGTTTATTAGTTTTGAAAAACTTTCCGAATCATTCTTTTTTTTGAAAGAAAGATATTCCTTTATTAATGATAATTGATGATATTCCCTCCAGCAAACCCGGTAGAGAACTCATGAATTATTTTAACTCGGTAATATCTTTATTTTTTATTGAAAAATCATTATCCTTTTGAAAACATTTTAAAAAATATGAATATGTATATGCGTGACATAAATAAAATGACATGGCAAAATCTAAATAATATAATGCATCCTAAATGACATGATATAATTTAAATGTCTTAGCATATTCTAAATGAAATGAAATATCCTAAGTGATATGATATATTCTAAATGAAATGAAATGACCTAGGTAACACAATATATTCTATATGAAATGAAACAACCTTGGTAACATAATATATTCTAAATGAAATAAAATAACCTAAGTAACATAACATATTCTATATGAAATGAAATAACCTAGGTAACATGATATATTCTAAATGAAATAAAACAACCTAAGTAACATAACATATTCTATATGAAATGAAATAATTTAAATGACATGGCAAACATGAATGCTATGGCATATAATTTAAATGACATGGAATATAAAATGATGCTATCATATAATATGCATGGAAATAAAAATGAAAATAATAATGCATGAACATAGCATATGCTAAATAATATGACAAAAAAATAATTAAATAAAAAACATAGGATATCATGAAATATTCCAAATCATATAATAAACAATATAACATAATTCAAAATCATAACAATATCATAGAAATTATCATAGCAAGAATCACATATTATATAAAATGCATGAATATGAAAAATGCAATGCATGAAATGTATTTTTTCCTTTAATTAAGGAAATCCGTATATCTAAAAAGATATGCGGCTATCTTAGGAAAATATGTCAAATTAAATATTCTAAAACCAAAATACTTTGTGATTGTTTGAAAACAATTTTGAAAAGCTTGAATTAAAAAATAAAAACTGGGCTAAATCTTTTTTTAAATGGCTCTAAATTCCTAAGTTTAAGAATCCGGACTTGACTACCCTTAACCCGAGACTTGAAAAACCATTTTTAGAGTTTAAAAAGGCTTAGAAACTACCCTAAGTCAGTAGCTAACCCTCCTAATCAGCCCACTCTAAGTAACTTAACCAAAACAGAAAAATGATTTTTCTTTAAATTCAATTCTGACTCCACTGTCCAGTTTTAAGCCATGATTTTTTATCCTATTTTTAAAATTCAAAAAATTCTGAAAAAAAATACTGAAGACTCAGGACATGTAAAAATACACAAAAAAAATCGGATTAATTTTCTGATTAAAGAAGAATGCCCAGAAAAATCGGAGATGTACGAGTTTTGGGTGAAAAAAAACTGCTTTGCCAAAACACATTTTTGCCTTTGATAAAATCATTTAAAAATCAAAGTAAAAATATTTGAAACACATAAAATGACTTACAAACAGTAGCTAGGACTTTTTGAAAGTTAGATAAAAATTGGCTAAGTAAAAAAAAATCACAAAGGTAGAATAATCAATTTGACAAACTTAATTTTCCACAAGTGTGCTCAAGAGAGCATGACTTTGAACCATTAGTTGGCTCAAGTCATTATTCAAGTGGCATGAACATGAAATGCATGAAATAATACAGCAAACATAATGCATGAAATGCATGGATTTAAACCTAAATGTCATGAAAAAATGCATGGCATTCATAAAGTGACCTAGACCTAAATGAACTTGCATGGCATTTAATGCAACCTAGACCTAAAATGCATGAACATGCATGGCAAATAAACCTAACTTAATAACTAAAATATGCATGGCATTTTCACAAACACAAAGCATGCTTAAACCAAAAACTCAATCAAATATCATGCAAATGCTAACCTATCAACTAACATGGCAAGAATGCACATAAAATGCAAAAATTCCAAGGATGGCCGAATGGCATTATGTAACTAGCAAGCATGGCATTTTCACAAACACTTGGTATACTAGCATGCAAAACTAAATCAAATGTCATGCAAATGCAAAAACCTACCAACTAACATGGCAAAAATGAAACACACAATGCAAAACACATGGAGTAGCCAAATGGCCTCAAGCTCCAAAAAGCATGGCATTTTCACAAACACTTGGTATACTAACATGCTCAACTAAAATATAACACTTAAATCATGCAAAAACCACACAAGCATTTTCACAAACACTAAATATACTAAATCTAAAACATGCTCAACTAAGATATAAAACTCAAATCATGCAAAGACCACACAAGCATTTTCACAAACACTTGATATACTAAATCTAAAACATGCTCAAATTTAAACATCATGAAAATAGAAAATTAAAAATGCAAAAACATGATATTTAAAACATAAATGGCAACAAACAAAGCAACCAAATTAAAATATAACTCAAGAATATGAAGTAACATAACATTTAAAACATCAAAATCAAAGAAAACAACATAAACAATATGATAAAATAAACCAAAACAGCAACTTAAATAAATAATGTAGGCCATTTGGCCATGGTGAGTTTATTGTAAAAATAAAATGTAAAAAATATACTTAAGAAGGAGATGAAGGAAGAACTTGAAAAGAACAATAAAAAACATTTATTTAAAATGGAAACTCACCAAATAGAAATCAAAATAGCAAAAACAAGAATAAAAAATCAAGAAAGTGCAAGAGTTGGTGCTCAAGAGCAACCTCAAGAAGCTATCTTTCAAGCTTTATCTCTTCAAACTTTCCTTTTTTTTTCTAAACTTTTTTTTTGCTCTCAACCAAGAAGCGAAAAACTAAGTAAATACTCTAAGAACTCAGAAAAATGAAGATGAAAAAATGAAATTCTGACCTCCCTAAAGGGCTAGCCGAATCCCCCCTATAATGGCTCAACGATGTTGTCATTTTTTTGTAACCAATTTTCCATCAAATGGCTAATAATTCAAGGTGAAAAATCATGAAATTACCACCTTTAGATTAGCATCTCAGCTCTCTCAAATTACAGCTGTTCAAGAATAATGTTGACATCTTTCTTAGCCTATGTGGCTTAATCACCATGGCTTGATCAAAGAGAATCTCTAACTAACTCTTGATTTTTAGCCATTTGATTGAAAAATCAGAAGCTTCCTCCTTCCTTTGGGCTTGGGCAGGCCAGCACTTCTTTTTTCCAGCCCAACTCTGATTTTTTTAAAGGCCCAAAGAAGCCTTTTTCGGTTGCTTGTGTGAAATAACTGTTTTGCCCCCCGGATGCAAATAAATATCAAACGGACTCCAAATTCAAATTTTTTTAATACTTTCCAAAATAAGAAAATATTGAGTTCTGGAAGTTTTCAAAATTATCCGAGTCCGTTTGCTAATTATTTGGATTTTTTCTTCCAAAAATGCCTTTTTATGCCCTTACATTTTACCATATTTTAAACGAGCTCCAAATCAAGATTTTTCTTCACCAATCTCTTCCAAATAATTTTAAAATGTGATCTGGAAGTTTTCATAATTTTTGGAGCTCATTTGGTATTTTTTTGGGATTTATCGGCTTGAATTACTACATAGGAGGCCCGAGATTTGGCCATTTTGCAAACGAACTCCGAATCAGGTTTTTATTTTGCCAATATCTTCCAAATAATTTTAAAATGAGATTTGCAAAATTTCAGAATTTTTGGAGTCCATTTTCTATTTTTTCGGGATTTATCTTCTTGAATTATTGCATAGGAGGCCCGGATTTGGCCATTTTGCAAACGAACTCCGAATCAAGATTTTCTTTTGCCAATCTCTTCCAAATAATTTAAAAATGAGATTTGCAAAATTTCAGAAGATTTGGAGCTCATTTGCTATTTTTTCGGGATTTTCCTTTTTGAATTACTACATAAGAAGCCCGGGATTTGGCCATTTTGGAAATGAACTCCAAATCAAGATTTTATTTCGCAAATCTCTTTCAAATAATTTAAAAATGAGATTGACAAATTTTTAGAATTTTCGGAGTCCATTTGCTATTTTTCCCAAATTTTTTTATTTTGCCCTTTTGCCTTCGAAACCCGATTTTGCTCAAAACAAGTCCGATTTTCAGATTTTCTTCAATCTGAGCCTTCGGCTATCCTTTTTAATCATTCTTCGTCCATTGGGGGCTTTGGTCTTACCAAGTCGGGCCATTTCTATGATTCTTCCCAATTTCACTGAAATCCACTAAAAACCCTAATTCTTGATTTTCTCCTCGATTGACTTTTCTTTCGGTTTTTCTTGTAAGTGACTTCTCCATTACCCATAGTCAGTGCTGATCTTTCATTTGGAACCTTCAATTTCGACCAATTTGATCGTTTAAGCACATTTCCCAAATTTTTCGGATTAGGGTTTCCTCTCTATTGAATCTCCAAATCCCAACTTTTGAACTCCATATCTTTCAATGTAGACCTCGGATTATCAAAATTCTTTCGCCATTTTTCAATTGAACTTAAAATCTTGATTTTGAAAGTGGGTTGACTTTTTTAGTAGTTGACTTTCTGGGGTTGACTTTTTTGGGGTTGACTTTTTTCGGTGTTGACTTTTTTCAAGTTTGACCTTTTATGCTCGCCCTCTTAAACTAAGTATCGGAGTACCACCTGCAGGACGAAAATAGTCTTTTTACACTCGAAAACATCAATTTAGGAAGAAAACATACCTGTTTAGTGGCCCGGACAAAATTAGGGGTCTACAATCATATAAGACCGAAGTCTTTCCACCTCAATACTGTAATTCTCCCAATCCTAATGACGCTTTCCCAGCCCTCTATCAATCAGTGTTGTTGGATCCAACCACTTGGCATTTATAAGTGATTGCACTTTCTTTTTGAAGGCTGTACAGTCTTCAATGCTATGGCCAACAATTCCACAGTGATAATCACATCTTGCATTTGGATTATACCAACTTGGATATGGTGGTAACAGGGGTTTCAATGGGATGCATGCAACCATGTGATTTTGGATCAATATAGGGAGAAACTCTCGGTAGCTGATTGGAAAGGGATCAAAATGCATTTGGGTCTTATCCTGGGGTCGTTTCTTAGTCACACATGGCCTAGGAGTTGGGGCACTTGGTGGTGGTACTAAGGTCCGACCCAGAGTGTTTACATGGAGATGTGACGGAACAACATGGAAAGGGTATGGATTTGGACACAGGGCCTTTGGAGGTTGTACATAGCTCGAGGTTCCTATCCCAGATGCTGAATAAGGTGATTGATCAGGGAAATAGTATGAACTTGCAGTTGTTGGTGATGGAGTGGGATTCAGGAATCCCGCAGTGGTCATCCCAATGGATGATTGGACCATAGTAGGGTGAGGATATTGGTTTGAACCTATAACAGTTTGCAGGTATGGTACATGATCCGAGGTTTCTATCTTTGGTATCAGGCTCTCAGGTTTAATCATTTTCACGATTTTGTCCATAATTTCATCAGGATTGCAACCTTTGTGGCATTGACAAGTGCAGGATCCAGCAAGGATTGTATGTTCTGGACCTAATGGTTTTGGTTGATCCGAAGACGATACAGAGCCCTGAGAAAGTTCCTCTTTACTCTTACCCATATCCTCAAACATTTTCAGCAATTTGACGAGTTGTTCTTTCACTTCCCGAATTTCATGTCTACATTCCTCTTGATTGAGTTCCAAAGCACCCAATCGTTCCTCCGATTCATTCCTCATATCTCGAACCCTTTTCCTGCAAATGAAAATGTCATGAGATTAATAATATAATTGTGAATGTATATGCTCTATTCCTATGTGCATGAATATACTGATGATTAAGGCATGAACATATACAGAAAAATTATGATGACTATGTATGCTATGGATGGAATCTAATGCCAACATGATGCATTTAAAAAATGAATAAATTGATGCATAGGTATATACAAATAATGACTATGCATGTCATAAACGTATTCTACAATGAACGACCATGCATGCTACTATGTCAAAATGATACATGCTAAGACTAAATGAATTAATACCAAGGTAGGTACAAAAAATGACCATGTATATCACAAATGTGTTCTACAATGAATAACCATGCATGTTAGGACTGTGACATGATGTCAAAATGATACAAATAAATTAACCAATGATTGGTGGGACCTAAATCTTGATTATTCAAAAATCTCATTATGCAAGATTTGCCTCAAAATTTATGACTTTTTGAAACATGCTTTTTTTCTATGAAAAACCAATCATATTATTTTCAAAAGAAATTCGGGGTAGTGGATCCTACTATGATACAATATCCAAATGTTCATGCCACACTACCGGTTTTATGAAATCATCAAATAAAATTACCAACTGTTTATTGCAAAGAATGAGATCAATAACACAACCAAAAATGTACATGCTCTATTCACACATGTATGAAATGTGCAAAATGAAAAAATGCTTGAAAAAGACATTCTGAATTTGGAGTCCGCTCACTATTTATTTAGTTTCGAGGGTCAAAAAGGTCATTTTATCGAAGAAACCGAAAGGGCCTTTCTTGCAATGGAATTGGGCTGGATTTTAAGAGGGCAATCAGCCAAGCCCATGATGGAGATTGATTTTTCTGAGCCATTTCATCTCAATTCCAAGAGTGAATAAGAAGGTAGTTATTTTTTTATCAAGCCTTTGAATTTGCAACAAATAGACCAATGGATGGAGGGGATGATGTCATATTTATAATCCTATTTATGACATCATATTCATGACATCATAAATTTAGGGGCTGATTATTCTAATCTAATGGTGGAAATTTTACATAGAAAGCATCTTGAAGTGATAGCCATTGGATGAAAAAAAATTACTACCTTCCTTGTAGAAGGAAAACCATTCTACCAATTGGAATATAGGAGGGGGCTAAGCAATTTTTTCACAAGTTTTGGAGGCTGGACAAGAGGCAGTAGCTAGGGAGAAAATGAGAGAAAAAAGAAAGGAAAAAGAGAGGAGAAAAAAAGAGAAGAAAAAGGAAAAGAAAGGTTTTGGATTGATTTCTTCTTGGTTTGGAAAGCTAGAGCAAGGAAGCTATATTCTTTCATGGTTTTTTCATATTTTGTTGACATGATTTTGCTTTTTTTTTTATTGATATTTTTTTCTTTTTATGAAATAAACTTGTTTCTAAAGAGCTACCATTTTGTTTCTTAAAGAAAATATAAAAAAACAACAAGTTTTCTTCTTTTTTTTACAAGGGCCGAATCGTATAGTTTTATTGAGATGATTTTATTTTTGATCTTGTTCATGAGATTTGTTGTGGGAGGTTAGCTTACTTGTGTTAGATTAGCTTGATTTGTGGTAGGTTAGCTTGACTGTGGTAGTTTAGCAATACACCATGCCATGTGTTTGTGGAAATATCATGCTAGGTTTAATGACCATTCGGCCATGGTGTTTAGATTAACATGTTTGCATTTTTTTGTGTGTTTACTTGCTTAGTATGTTTCCATTTATGTTTACATATTTAGACCATATCATGTGTTTGTTATATTGTCATTGCTATGTTCTTGAGTTATGTTAATCACCATATTTGCATTATCATCATGTTTGCTACCATGTGTTTGTGTTATTTGCTAGCTAGGATCATATCTTGTCATTTGATGACCATTTGGCCTATAGGATTCCTTTTGCTTTGTGTATGCATTTTCATTTTGTTTCGTTGATAGGTTTGCATTTCATGCCATAACATTGTGTAATTTGATTTAGTTTTCCATATGATTGTGTTATTTGCTAGCTAGGATTGCACTAGGTTGTTTAATGGTCATTCGGCCTTTACATGTGTTTCTTGCCTTGTGTGTGCATTTGCGTTTTGTTTAGGTGCCATTGCTTTGCACTAATATGCCATGAGATTGTGTATTAATTTCTGTTTGTTCATGCATTAGTATTAGGTTTATTGGTCATTATATGTTCATGACATTTTCATGCATTCTCATGACATTTTTGGTCTAGGCCATCTTTATATTGCCATGCATATTCCATGCATATAAGGTCTAGATCATATTGGTATTTCCATGCATTGTTATGCTATTTAGGTCTTAGGTCACTTTGTATTGCCATGCATTTAATATCACTTTAGGTCTAAGTCTCATTTGCATTATTATGCATCTCATGCATACTTAGGTTAGGATTACATTTATTGCCATGCAAGTTTGTAAGGTCTAGGCCATATTATGCATGCCATGCATTTCCCACATTATTTAAGTTTTAAATCATGCATTTCATGCATTCAATTGGCTATATGTTCAGGCATCTCATGTCATGCCACATGATTTTTGACTTTGGCTAATCAATGGCTCAAAGTCATGCTCACTTTAACATACTTGTGGAAAATTAAAGAGTTCTCAAATTGATTATTCTACCTTTGTGATTTTTTTTCTTAGCCAATTTTTGTCTAACTTTTTAGAAGTATTAGCTATTGTTGGTAGGTCTTTAGGAGAGTCTCCAACATTTTTACTTTGATTTTTAAATGATTTTATCAAAGGCAAAAAAATGTGTTTTGGCAAAACAGTTTTTCACCCAGTACTCGGACTTTCCTGATTTTTATGGGAAGTCATCTTTAATCAAAAAATTAATTCAAAATTTTCTCGTGTATTTTTACATGTTATGATTTTCCAGTATTTGTTTTAGACTTTTTTTGAATTTTTAAAAATAGGTAAAATAATCGTGATTTAAAACTGGACAGTAGAGGCAGATTTGAATTCAAAAGAAAAACAATTGTTGAATTTGGCTAAGGCATTTAGAGAGGTGGGTTAGGAACTTTAGCTACTGTCCTAGATTGGTTTTTAGACTATTTTAAACTTTAAAAATAATTTTATAAACCTCGGGTTAAGGGTGGTCAAGTCCGGGATTTTAAACTTAGGAAATTAGAGCCATTTTTAAAAGGGATCCGGCTAAGAGATTTTATTATCCAAGATTTTCAAAATTGTTTTCAAACAATCACAAAGTTTTTTTTTTTGGTTTTAGAAAATTTAATTTGATGTCTTTTCCTAAGGTAGCCGGATTTTTTTTAGATATACGTCTTTCCTTATTTAAAGAAAAAAATACACTTTTATGCATTGCATTATCCATATTCATGCATATTGTATAATATATGATTTTTTTTATTTTTGCTATGATAATTTCTATGGTATTGTTATTATTTTGATTTATATTTTTTGGTGTTATGTTGTTTGTTATATGGTTTTGAATATTTTTATGCAATTCTATGTTTTTTACTTAGTCATTTATTTTTGTCATATTATTTAGCATATACTATGTTCATGCATTACTATTTTTATTTTTATTTTCATGCATATTTCATGATAGTATTATTTTATGTTTTATGTCATTTCACGTCACTTAAGACATTTCATTTCACTTAGGATATTTTATTTCATTTAAAATATAATGTCATTTAAATCATATCATTTCATTTAGAATATACCATGTTACTTAGGTTATTTCCTTTCATATAGAATATATTATGTCACTTGGGACATTTCATTTCATTTAGGATATTTCATTTCATTTAGAATATCATGTCATTTTAAAATCATATTATTTCATTTAGAATATCTCATGTTACTTAGGTTATTTCATTTCATATAGAATATATTATGTTACTTAGGACATTTCATTTTATTTAGGATATTTCATTTCATTTAGAACATTATGTTATTTAAATCATTTCATTTCATTTAGAATGTGCTATGCCATTTAAATTATATCATATCATTTAGGTTACATTATATTATCTAGACTTTGCTATACCATCTTTATTATGTCATACATATTCATATTTATATTTTTTAAAATGTTTTTAAAAAGATAATGATCTTCAATAAAATAAAGATATTCCCGAGTTAAAATAATTCATGAGTTCTCTGCCGGGTTTGCAGGGGAGGATATCATCAATTATCATTAATAACGAAATATCTTCTTTAAAACGAAAATGATTAGGAAAATATTCCAAAGTAATAATTTTTTTTATATTTTGCCATGTTTGTCGGAAAATATAGGAAAATTTTGAATTAATAAATTATGAATTTTTTAAAAGGAATTATTCTTCTTTAAATTGGGAATTAATTTAAAATACCAAATTTAAAACCGACTTTCTACCGAGACTTGAGATACACACAATTAATAAGGTACCGTTTTATACGGGTGTTGTGGGGGTGCTAATCCTTCCCTCTACGTAACCGAGTCCCGAACCTAATTCTTATATTTTCTCTGGTTTATAGCGCAGACTTGAAATTGGCTTTAAAAAATGTTTTAATTAATTTTAAAATATTTTACAAAATCGATTTTAATAGGTGACCGATCACACCTAACTAAAAAAGATTGGTGGCGACTCCATGTCTTTTTTAAGGTCATTTTCAAAACCTTCATTTTTCAAGAGGAATTAAGTCGACTTTTCCTCGTTTTTTTTAATGTCACGCTTAACAAATATAAAGTATCGCGATGAGATTTGTTATTTTTTAGGTTGCGACAGCTTGGCGACTCCACTGGAGACTTTAGAGAGTCAGGCCTAGAATTAGTCGTGTGTTATCAAAGTCTCGGTTTTGTTGGTTTATTTTGTATTTAATTTTAATTCCCACAGTTTTTTAAAATAATAAGGGGAATTTTGAAAATAATAAAATGTTTTAAATATGTCCATATTCATGTGCATGAATATTGTTATTGTTCTATTGTTATTTTGGTGCATATATTTATTCTTTGCTTAATTAATGCTTTACATTGTTTAATCTTGTTGGGGCATTTAGAAAAAGAGATGTAGAATAGGTGGTGAAAGGTTTGTTATTTCTCGTCACATACTACACGTGCATTTGTATATCATGAGCCCTATACTTGGGTTCCATCCTTTTAGGTGGGAGCAAATTAACTAAGCCTTCGTGATTAACAATCTGGATGGGCTAGTGAAACACTTCTGGAGTACTAAATTACCTAAGCCTTCGTGATTAACAATCCGCATAGGCTAGGGAAATAGACTCTAACGAATTGAATCCACAATTATCGGGGTGCCTTACTAGCCTTCACCGGCTATAGTGAGGAAATATTCGGGACTTTTTAGAACTGATTCACCTTTGTATAGTGAACCTAAGAGAAGCTCTACCGAATTTTTGATAGATATACCGGAGTTAGGAACACATGGAGGGATATTTCTAACCTTTTATTACCTATTTTACATCTCAAATAAGTTTTGTAAATCGGGCAACGATGAACGTACATCGCCCGTAATAAGTATGATAATCCGCCCCGAAGGCATCATGATGCCTAAGTGAGTTGATACTGTTGGGGCAGATTTTCATCAACTTTTTGAAATTGAAAATAAAATAAAAAATTTTAAAACATTCTTTTTCAAACATTTCTGCATTTTGTACATTTCATGCATGTGTGAATAGAGCATGTACATTCATGGTTGTATTTTTTATCTCATTCTTTGCAATAAACGGATGGTGATAATAATCTTATTTGGTGATTTCATAAATCGGTAATGTTACATGAACATTTGCATATTGTACCATAGTAGGATCCACTACCCCAAAATTCTTTTGAAAATAATATGTTGGTTTTTCATGGAGAAAATATGTTTCAAAAAATCATAGATTAAATTTGGAGACAAATATTGCATAATGAGATTTTTGAATAATCAAAATTTGGTCCCACCAGTTTCGTGTAGTCATTGATTTCTTTGTATATACCATGGTGTTAATTCATTTATTCTTTGCATTATCATTTTGACATCATGTTATAGTCCTAACATGCATGGTCATTCATTGTAGAATACATTTGTGATATACATGGTCATTTTTTGTTCATACCCTTGTATCAATTTATTCATTCTTTACATGTATCATAAGGACGTCATGTTACAGTCATAAGCATGCATGCTCATTCATTGTAGAATACATTCATGACCAGCATGATTTTTCTGTATATACCCATGTATCAATTTATTCATTCTTTACATGTATCATGTTGGCATCAGATTGTATTCATGCATTCATAGTCAATATGATCTTTCTGTATATATCCATGCATTAATCTTCTTATTCTTTACATGCATCATGTTGGCATCAGGTTGTATTCATGCATTCATAGTCAGCATGATTTTTTCTGTATATATCCATGCATTAATTTGCTTATTCTTTACATGCACCATGTCAGCATCAGGTCGCATTCATGACAAATATAGTCATCATAATTTCTCTGCATATGTTCATGCATTAATCATCAGTATATTCATGCACATAAGAATAGAGCATGTACCTTCATAATTGTATTTTTAATCTCATGACGTTTTCATTTGCATGAAAGGGGTTCTAGATATGAGGAAAGAATCGGAGGAACGATTGGGTGCTTTGGAACAAAATCAAGAGGAATTTGGACATGAGATCCAGGAGGTGAAGGAACAGCTCGCCAAATTGATGAAAATGATTGAGGATGTGGGTAAGGGTAAGAGGAAACTTTCTCAAGACTCTTCATCGTCTTCAAATCAACCAAAACCATCAGGTCCAGAACATACAATCCTTGCTGGATCCTGCATTTGTCAATGCCACAAAAGTTGCAACCCTGATGAAATTATGGACAAAATCGTGAAAATGATTAAACTCGAGAGCCTGATACCAAGGATAGAAACCTCAGATTCCAAATAGTCCTTGCAATTGGTCCTAGGTCCAAACCAGTATCCTCACCCTACTATGGCCCAATTGTCCACTAGGATGATCACTATGGGACCCCTGAATCCCACTCCATCACGACCAATTTGTAGTTCATATTTTTGCCATCATCAATCACCTTATCCAGCATATGTGATAGGAACCTCGAGCTATGTACACCTCCAAAGGCCCTGTGTCCAAATCCATAATTATTCCGCCATCTCCCCATGCAAACACTCCAATTCTAACCTTAGTGCACCGTCAAGTGCCCCAACTCCTAGGCTCTGTCTGACTAAGAAACAACCCCAGGATAAGACCCAAAGGCATTTTGATCCCCTTCCAATCAGCTATCAAGAGCTTTTCCCAATGTTGGTCTGAAATCACCTGGTTTCCTATGTGCCATTGAAACCCCTATCACCACCATACCCCAAGTCGTATAATCCGAACGCAAGATGTGATTATCACTGTGGAACTGTTGGTCGGGGAATATAGGAAAATTTTGAATTAATAAATTTCGGTTGATTTTCAATTAAAAATGGAATTATTTTGAAATACCAAATCTAAAACCGAGTTTTTATCGAGACTTGAGATAACACACGATTAATAAGGTACCGTTTGTACGGGCGCTGTGGAGGTGTTAATCCTTCCCCGCACGTAACCGATTCCCGAATCCGTCTTTTTGATTTCACTGGTTTAAAATGCAGACTTTGAAATTGGTTTTGAAAAATGTTTTAATTAATTTTGAAATGTTTTAAAAATTCAGTTTTAATAGGTGGCTGATCACACCTAGCCAAAATACATTGGTGACGACTCCATTTCTTTTTTGAGGTCATTTTCAAACCCTCATTTTATTTCAAGAGGAATTAAGTTGTCTTTTCCTTTGTTTTCCTCAATGTCGCACTTAACGAATAAAGTCTCGTGATGAGACTTGTTATTTTTTAGGTTGCGACAGCTTGGCAACTCCACTCGGGACATGTAGAGAGTTAGGCTTAGAATTAGTCGTGTGTTATCAAAAGTCTCTGTTAGTTTTTAGTTGGTAATTAATTTTAATTCCCAATTTTTCTTAAAAGTAAAAAGGAGAATTTTGAAAGTAATAAAATGTTTTTAAATATGTTCATATTCATTAACATGCATTTTATTATTGTTTTCTAGTTATTTAATGTTGTATATTACTATTGCATTCTTGTTGGTTAATGCGATACACTATTCTTGATCTTTGTTCAATAAATTGTCGGGGTATCTAGGATGAGGTTGTAGAATAGATGGTTAAAGGTTTGTTCGTTCCTCCTCACACATGACACTTACATTTTGCATAACATGAGTTCTTTGTCTGAGTTCCATCCCTTTAAGTGGAAGTAAAGTACCTACGCTTCATGTGGCAATAGCCTCCGTATAAGTTAGCGAAACACTTTCGGAGTAAAGATTACCTACGCTTTGTGTGGCAATAGCCTCCACAAAATTCGGGGAAATGAACTCTAACGAATTGAA
Organism: Fremontodendron californicum; assembly: GCA_030761205.1. Taxonomy (NCBI): domain Eukaryota; kingdom Viridiplantae; phylum Streptophyta; class Magnoliopsida; order Malvales; family Malvaceae; genus Fremontodendron; species Fremontodendron californicum. The sequence goes on along the minus strand of JAULJL010000009.1, from coordinate 18,049,882 downwards.
CTCGATTTTATCGGGGTGCCTTACTAGCCTTCACCGGTGACAGTGAGGAACAATTCGGGCCTTTAGAAACGATTCACCCTCATATAGTGAACTTAGGCGAAGCCATGCCAGATTTTTGTTAGATGCATCGAAGCTATGAGCACATGGAGGAACACTTCTGACCTTTTTACAATTTATTTTACAGTTCGCATAAACCAGGCAATGATGAACGTACATCGCCCGTAGTAAATTTTAATTTCTGCCCTAAAGGCATTGTGATGCCTAAGTAAGTAGATACTATTGGGGCAAGTATTCACTAACTTTTTGAAATTGAAAATAATTTTTTTTTTCTCAAACATTTTTTGCATCTTGCACATTTCATGCATAGGTGAATAGATCATTGCAATTTTGATTTCGCTGTAATAATAATCTCATTTGATGATTTCATTAACATTCATTGGTTGAATAAGAATTGTAAGTGTTAAATGAACATTTGGACATTGTACCATAGTAGGATCCATTACCCCGAAATTATTTTGAAAAATATTATGTTTGGTTTTTCATGGAGAACTTGTTTAAAAAAAAAATCATAGATTAAATTTGGAGGCAAATTTTGCATAATGAGATTTTTGAATAATCAAGATTTGGTCCCACCAATTTCGTGAAATCATTAGTTAATTTCTTTGTATATATCTTTGTGTTAATTCATTTATTCTTTACATGTATCATTTTGACATCATGTTACAGTCCTAACATGCATGGTTATTCATTGTAGAATACATTTGTGATATACATGGTCATTCTTTGTATATACCCTTGTGTTAATTTATGAATTCTTTACATGCATCATATGGACATCATGTTACAGTCATAGCATGCATGGTCATTCATTGTAGAATACATTTATGACATGCATGGTCATTATCTGTATATACCCATGTATCGATTTATTCATTCTTTACATACATCATGTTGGTATCAGGTTGCATTCATGACAAACGTAGTCAGCATGATTTTTTCTGTACATGCCTATGCATCGATTTGCTTATTCTTTACATGCATCATGTTAAATATCAGGTTGCATTCATAGTCAGCATGATTTCTTTGTACATGTTCATGCATTAATTTGTTCATTATATACATACATCATGTTGACATCAGGTTGCTTTCATGGCATACATATCAGCATGTTTTCTCTGTATATGATTATGCATTAATTTGTCACGTCGGCATCAGATTGCATTCAAGGCATACATGGTCAACATGATTTCTTTACACTCTGTGTCAATCATTTATTCTTTACATGCATCATATTGATATCGATTTGCATTCATAGTATATTTGATCATTCATTGAAAAATGCATCTAGAACATACATAGTCATTTGTTGCATATATCCATGCATTGATTTTTCTTATTCTTTACATCCATCATGATGGCATCGCGTTGCATTTATAATATATATGTTCAACATTTTTCTATGTGTATACCCATGCATTTTTTTATTCTTCACATGCATCAAATTGCATTTATGACATTCATGGCTCATTCATGAAACATATTTGGGGGATAAAACGGAAGTTGGCTTGGCTTTAAGAGTCTTTGAAAGAATTTCCATTTAAAATCAGAGGTACAATAAGTACTGAATACCTTTTTAATACAGGCTAGAGCTATGAAGAATAAAAAAGCTGCCCGAATAGAAAAAATGGAAAGGGTACATGAATCTCAAGCAGAATCGAGAGATCAAATGACAAAATTGATGGAGCTGGTATCCACCGCAGTCAAGGGAAAGGGATACATTGGAAACTTGGCTGCCAGAGAAGGGTTAGAGTCACAAAAGGGTCAGATTGAGGTCATGGTGTTGGATGGCCAGAACACAGTTAATCCTAGCAACGTCCTGAACTTAGATGATCTAGCTAAATAGGAAAAGTTGAAAATGGTTGAATCGAATGGGACTGAGTCGGTAGATTCTGAAAGGACGTATTAGCTGTTAGAGGAAAGGCTCCGGGCAGTAGAAAGTACAGATGTATTTGGGAGTGTAGATGCAAACAAACTTTGTTTGGTCCCCGGTTTAATTATTCCTCCTAAATTTAAGGTTCCCAACTTTCATAAATATGATGGGACAACCGATCCATCAGCCCACATCACTATATTTTGCTGAAGGATGATAGGCCATGCAGATAATGATAAGCTTTTGATCCACTGCTTTTAGGATAGCCTCAGCAGATCCGCGGTTAGGTGGTATAATCAATTGAGCAAGGATCGGATTCACTCTTGGATTGATTTGGCTAAAGCATTTCTGAGTCAATATAAACATATGACTAATATGGTACCTGACCGTCTCACTTTGCAAAATATGGAGAAAAAGGTTACTGAGAGCTTCAAAGAGTATGCTCAGAGGTGGAGGAACATGGCCACCCAAGTACGACCGTCCCTGACTCAAAAAGAAACCACTGTGTTTTTTTTAACACACTACAGGCCCCGTACTATGATAGACTCATCGGAAATGCCACGAAGAATTTACGGATATGGTAATCTCAGGGGAGATGATTGAGAATGCTATCAAGGCTGGGAAACTTGAAAGAGAAAGAACATCCAAAGTCGAGAGAAATAGGTCATCTGAAAAAAAAAAAAAAAAGCCAAGTCGTGGAAGGCTTTGCCCTACCTCTCCAATTCTCCTCGTATCAGCCATTCTACCCTACCCTGAACAATGTCCCTCAAGGTTCTTATCCTTACCAATCAATACCTGTAACCATGCCAGCATTTACATCTGTCTATCAATCAAACACCCTTGGGAATAATCGAAAAGGGCATATAAAGCTAGAAAAAAATCAGGTTGACCCGATTCCTGTGTAATACAGTGAGCTACTACCTCAACTCATCCAGAATCACCTTGTGACACCCATGCAATTAGAGCCTTTGAAGACCCTTTATCTGAGCTGGTATGATTCTAATGAGTGTTGCAGTTATCATTTTGGCAATCAAGGTCGCTCAATGGAGAACTGCCCCGCTTTGAAATACAAGGTCAGAGATCTCATCAAGGCTGGTTCGATAAGTTTTGAAGATGAGAAAGCCAAGTGTCATAAGAAACATGGTGCATAATCATATTAGGATTTTTGATGCATGTAGTTCTATACACTATGATGATGAAAGCACTTGTCTCATGCTGACATCTACATGAAATAAATAAATTTTGAATTTAAATGTTTTGTTTTGTTTTCATTATATTTTAGCACTCATTTGAATTTGCCAAAAAACAAATGAAACATTATGAAAATTTGTGGTAAACAATAATAAGGGATTTTCATATGAAGTAATGAACAGTCTCGAGAATATTGATGATCATTGTTAGAAATGACCCAACACTTTCTCTCTCTCTTTTAGGCTTTCCTATGCCTAAATCCCTTGAATCAAGAGTACTTGAAAGACCTAATGCTTCAAGGAATATGAATAATTAAAATTCATAAACCTTTGTCATTGTAGAATAAGCAAAGGGGTAAATCCTAGTCTAGGCTTTGAGCAAAGGAACAGAATTTTTTAAATTTTTTTGAACTTCTTAGAAACTCGAACAAATGAGACGTTCTTTCAAGAATCTAGATCATGGTAATAGGGTGTGTGTCAAGGATGTGCCAAAACCATTCACATCCTTTCCAAATAACCATAAAACACTAATTGCCCAAACATCACTTCATGGTAATAGGGCACCATGACTATACCAGATTATTCTATTTTGGGCCATATTCTTTCTTGTCTCTTCAAAGAACCCAAGATTGAAACTCAGCTTTTTCAGTGTAAACTTAGACTTGCGATGTTTCTCGCAATGATACAAATTCTCATGGTTAATCAAATTGGGGCATCATATGTGGAAATGATGGATACATGGTGAATAAGGATATATTAATGCATGAATTATTGGGGGCATGCGGGAAAAAACAGAAGAAAGAAAAAAGGAAAAATTGTAATATCATGCATATGAGAATTCAGATGATTCCAAAGTGCAAAATGAAATTCTGATTATCTATTCCCCCTAGGGATTGCTTTTCAATAAGAATATTCATGCTTGAATATGATGAATAGCCATCCTTCATATCCCTTTCACAAAAAGAAATTATCCATAGTCACCCCTTTTTGAGCCAAAGAATTCTTTCTCCCTTGAACCCTGATAAAGGATCACCCTCTACACTGGGAGGAAAATGCGAGGAAAGATCTTCTCAAAAATCACTGAGAAATGAATTCTAACTCGAAGACAAACATAAAGCAATTTGAGCTCCCAAAATAAATAAGGGCTCACTCTGTCAAAATGATGAAAAAAAAAGAAATAAAGGAAGAAAAAAAAAGTGTGAAAAAGGAGGGCGAAATGGAAGCCAAAAAAAAGCAAAGAAGAAAAGGAGCAAAGTAAAAAGGAAAAGTCCAAAAGGGACAAATGCTTCAAAGGGAATCCTCCTCAAGAAATGATGCTTTATCTGATTACCCTCAAACACATATTTTGGGCCTATTTATCCTTTCTTTTCTGAACCCCGAGCCATGGCCTATATTACGTGCTTTAAAAGTCTATTTTGATCAAGCACGAATGTTTAACTTGAAGGGTTTTTCCTCAGATTTTATCCCATCTCGTCGAGTTATCATTTCACTTTGAAAAAATTTAGAATTCTCAAGTGCATGGTAGAACAACAAAAAAGGAGAAAAAGAAAAAATGGAAAGAATGAGACTCTAGGGTGAAAACCCAAAATGGACGGTCTAGAGTAAAATGGAAATTTTTGATGCCATCTATGTCAGTACCGATGCCATAAACAAAAGAAGTGGTCATCAAGGAACATCTAGCAATTCCTAAATCTCCCAAATTGTCAACTCTTATTCGGAGGATTGACATCAAAAACTAAGAATTTTTCCCTCCAAGATTAACTTTCCAGTTAAAACATCCCGGCCAATCTTGATGCTTGTCAAAATGCCTTGATATGGAAACTAAAAGAATGTTGAACTTGTTTGGTTCTCAATAAATTCAGGACTTATAAAATCTGTTCCATTTGTAAGCCTAGAAGGAACATACATTTTTGTTGTGAAGTTTTCTTCGATCAACCAAAATCTTGTTGCATCAAGCTTTCCAATTCAAGTTGAAAAACAAAAATTGACATTCAGAAAAATTTTAACAGTGATCATCAGTTTTCAAGAGATTCGTACATCACATATTGTGTGGTTAATATTTTTGACTCATTAGTTTTCATTAAATTCTTTCGAAAATGGGAAAACAAATAAAAATATTTTTGAAATAACCATTTTTTATGTTGACATGAGATAAGGGTTTTTCTAACCCAAAAGGTATGGAACTATTAGGGTAGATCTTGATTTCTAGATATGAGAAGAAGAAATAGAACCCGGTTCAGACTTCTGTTAATAAGAGTTTGAAAACTGTTGGGGTAAAGAGATAGCCAAAGATCGAAAAGTTCTCTTATGGGGCATGAGTGTTCAAGATATACTCTGAATTGAATAAGAAAAATGAATTGGAAAGGCTAAGCACAAGTTTAGAAGAAAAAAATGATTGGAGGCATTTGCATCACTCATGAGCACTCATACCTTTATTGATCTTTGCATCTGCTTAGTGTCGGCAAGCATTTGCATTATTCATGGGTATTTGTATTGGCACTATTTCATAAGCATCTGCATTTTATCCTTACATTTACATCCTTCATGAATATTTGCATTTGTGTCATCTCAAGCAATTGCATCATTTCTAGAATCATTGCATTTTCACTATTGTCTGGTAACTACAGTTACACCATACATAGACCACTTACATGAACACGATTCGTAGGGGCATCTGCACCAAGAAGTATTTGCATTAACATTGTCATTTGCATTTGCATCATGAAGCATTTACATCTTATTCAGCATCTGCATCTGCACCAAGGAACATTTGCATTAATCCAAGTCATTCGCATTTGCATCTTATTCAACACCTGCATCTGTATCAAGAAGCATTTGCATCAACCTAAGACATTTGCATTCTCATCATGAAGCATTTTCATCTTATTCAACATCAGCACCTACACCAAGAAGCATTTGCATCAATCTAAGCCATTTGCATCATGAAGCATTTGCATCTTATTCAACATCTGCATCAAGAAACTTTGCATTAATCCAAGACATTTGCATGTGCACCAAGAAGCATTTGCATCAATCCAAGCCATTTACATTTGGGCTATGAAGCATGTGCATCTTGTTAAAGACATTTGCATCTGCATCCTCTCTCAAAGCTTTCGGGTATAATTTTCAACACGTTTTTAACAGTGAATAAGTCTTCGGTAGTGATAGCTGAAGCCTCTGGTGGAGATATCCAGAGTTTTACAGTTTAAAAAAGTGAACAAGTCTTTGGTAGTGATAGCTGAAGCTTCTGGAGGAGATATCCAGAGTTTTACAAATTTTAAACAGTGAGCAAGTCTTCGGTGGCGATAGCTAAAGCCTCTGGTGGAGATATCTAGAGTTTTACAAATTTTTAATAGTGAACAAGTCTTCGGTAGTGATAACTGAAGCTTCTGGAGGAGATATCCGAAATTTTACAAATTTCGATAGTGAACAAGTCTTCGGTGGTGATAACTGAAGCTTCTGGAGGAGATATCCAAAATTTTACAAATTTTTAACAGTGAACAAGTCTTCAATAGTGATAACTGAAGCTTCTGGAGGAGATATCCAGAATTTTACAAATTTTAACAATGAACAAGTATTCGGTGGTGATAACTAAAGCCTCTAGAGGAGATATCTGGAATTTTACAAATTTTTAACAGTGAACAAGTCTTTGGTGGTGATAGCCGAAGCCTCTGGTAGAGATATCCAGAGTTTTACAGTTTTAAAAATGAGCAAGTCTTTGGTGGTGATAGCCGAAGCTTTTGGAGGATATACCCAAAATTTTAAACACAGCTGAGCACAAGACAGGATAAGGCCCCGAGACTATCGTCGAGGTATTCTCTTCTCTTGCAAATCGAACTCGTTTCCTCAAGACGGGTTAAGCCTTGATTAGTGAGGGAACTCAATTTAAGGGCAAAATCTTTTATTTACAGCTTTTAATCATATAAAAAATGAAAAAAATGATGAAAAAATAAAATAAAATGAAAACTCTCTTTCCTTTTCTTCACATGTGATTTCACTAACCGGACAAAATTAGTGTTTATTTATCTTTGCCTGATTCCTGATTCTTAGCAATAGCCAAAGAGAGGCAACTGTAGACACCTAATTTTGTCCAGACCCCTAAATTAGGTAAAATTTCTTCCTTGTGATGTTTTAGAATGCAGAAAAGCTCTTCTCATCCTGTAGGTGGTACTCCGAGACTTTGTTTAAGAGGTCAAGCTTGAAAAGTCAATCTAGAAAAAGTCAACCTCGAAAAGTCAACTATTGAAAAATTCAACCCTCATTCAAAATCAAGATTCAAAGTTTAATTGAACAATGTTGAAAGAATTTTGATAATCCGAGTTCTACAACGAAAGATATGGAGTCCGAAATATGGCTTATGGAGATTTAGTGGAAAGAAAACCCTAATTCAATAAATTTAGGGAAAAGTGCTTAAACGATCAAATTGGTTGAAATTAGAGTTTTTGAATAGAATATAATCAATGACTACGGGTATTGGAAATGCCATTTGGAAGAAAAACCAAAGGAAAGGTCAATTTCAAAGAAAACCGAAAATTAGGGTTTTTGATGAATTTTGGCAAAATTGGGGAAAATTGCAAAAATGACCCAATTCAGTAAAATTAAAGCCCCTAATTGATGAAGAGTGGGTAAACAAAGATAGTCCAAGGCTCAGTTTGAAGTAATTTCGAGAGAAGAGCCAGTTAGAGAAAAACCGGAGAAACGAGGAAATTCCCGATATTGGAAAAAGTAAAATCAAATAGGAGGGGAATTTGATCATAAAAATTGGGCAATTTTGGACCAACTCCAATTCAATATATAACAAAGGCTTGGAAAAAGAAAATCTAGAAATCGGATTTGCTTTGAGTAAAATCGAGGTTTCAGAGGTTAAAGGACAATCTTGGAAAATCCGAGAAAAATAGTAAACCAGCTCAGAAAATTACCAAAACTTATAGATCTCAATCTTAGACCATTTGGAAGAAATTAGAGAAAGAAAAATTCGGAATCGGAGCTCATTTGATGAATGACAAAGTTCGAGCCCACTAAGCTGAAATTCCAGAAGATAAATCCGGAAAAAATAGCAAATGAGCTCGGAAAATTATGAAAACTTCCAAATCTTAATTTTCTATTATTTGGAAAATATTGGCAAAGAAAAATCCAGAATCAGAGCTCGTTTGAAAAATGGCAAAAGTTCGGGTGCACTAAGGATAATTTTGGAAGAAAAATCTGAGAAATTTGCAAATAGGCTCGAAAAATTTTGAAAACTTCCAGAACTCAATTTTATAATATTTAGGAAGTATTTGAAAAATAAAAATCGGATTTGAAGTCCGTTTGTAATTTATTCAAGTTTGGGGGGCTAAAATGTAATTTTATCGAAGAAACCGAAGAAGGCCTTTTTTGCAATTTAAAAAAATTGGGAGAGGGCTGGAATTTGAAGGGCTATTCGGCCAGCCCATGAAGAGAATAAGTTTTGCTGAGATCTTTCATCCAAAGGCCAAAATTGGATAGTAAAGTGGTTATTTTTGGATCAAGCCTTTGTGATTTTGCCACATAGTCAAATGAATGAAGAAGGAAGATGTCAACATTATGGTTACATATTTTAGAATAGCTGTATTTGTCAGGAGCTGATCACTTCACCTGAGGGTGGTAAATTCACATTTTTAGCATCTTTGATTAGAGGCCTTTGGATCAAATTAGCTAGCAAAAAAAATGACAACATAGTGTGCACATTAGGGGGGTCGGCTGCCTCTTTCTAAAGGGGGTTTTTTCAATTTTTTTTTTTTTTGGGATTCATGGGCTGATCATGGGAGGCAAAAAATAGTAGCTATTCTTAAAAAAAAATAAAAAAAAGAAAAAAGAGAAAGAAAAAAGAAGGGATTTTCTTACTACTCTTTCATTTGGAAAGCTAAAGCAAGGTAGCTATTTTCTTTCATGCTCTTCTCCATGCTTTGCTCATATGATTTTGTTATTTTCATTGTTATTTTAATTTCTTTCATGAAATTAATTTGTTTTTCAAAACAAGTTCTAAATGGTTCCTACTTTTTGTTTTCATCAAAAAAAAAAATCAAAATGATTTTTTTTACTACAATTTTTAAGCCATGGCCGAATGATGTCCTTGGATATGCTTGTGTTGTGTTTGATTTATTTCCTATGTTGGTTGTGATATGTTAGCTTGTTTTGATGTTCTAGCCTTTTAAAATAATCAAGATATGGAGCTTATTTTTAACCTTCTTCACTTACTTGTTCTTATTTTGCTGATTTTATCATTTATTTTCATGTCTACTTACTTTGTTTGCTTTTTTTAATTTTTTATTTTCACTATACTAAGTTGTTCATGCTTTGTGTTAATGCCATACCATGTGTTTGTGCAATTGTCTAGCTATGTTTTTGCATTTTCTAACATGTTTTCATTTATGTCTTGCATATTTACCATGCCATGTGTTTGTGTTATTGTCATGCTAGGATCTCAATTACATCTAATGTCCATTCGGCTACTTCATTGATTTTTGCCTTGTGCATTTGCATCTTCATTTTGAGTATGTGGATATCATGCTTTCATTCATTATTTGCATCTTTATGTCATGTGATTGTGTAATTGTTGTGGAATGTTCTTGCATTATTATTATGTTCATTTAGTCATTATATGTTCATGTCACTTCCATGCATGTTTCAATTTCATATTAGGCATTAGATCATGTTATATGTTCATGAATCTTCTCATGACATTTTAGGCATTAGGTCATTTTTGTATTGCCATGCATTTTCATGCTTAGTAGGAGTTAGATCATCTTGTATTTGCATGCTTGTCTCATGTTCATTAGGTCTAGGTCACCTTTGTATTGCCATGCATTTTCATGCATATTAGGTCTAGGGTTATTTATTGCCATGCATTTTCTACCTAGGCAATAGGTCATCTTTTAGCCATACATTTTCTATGTATTTAGGCATTAAGTCATGCATTTCATGCATTTAACTTGCTGCTTGTTCATGCATTTCATCTCATCCCACTTGATTTTTACTTAGCCAATAAATGGTTCAAAGCCAAGCTCACATGAGCATGCTTGTGGAAAATTAAGAAATTGTCAAGTTGGATTTTCTACCTTTGTGATTTTTTTCATTAGGCAATCCTTGTCGAAATTTTTAGAAATTTTTACTACTGTTTGTAGGTCCTAAGAGGAGTCTCCAACATTTTTATTCTGATTTTTGAGTGATTTTATCAAAGGTTTAAAATGTTTTTTGGCTAACCAAATTTTCACCCACTGTTCTGACTTTCGTGAACTTTCTGGTATGTCATCCTTAGTCTAAAAATTAAGAAAAAAATTTCCCATAGAGTTTGACATTTTTTGAGTCTCCCATAATTTGTTCAAAATCTTTTTTTAAAATTTAAAAATAGGTAAAAAAATCACGTTTTAAAACTGGTCAGTAAAGTCAGATTTGATTTCAAGGGAAAAATAATTTTTTGTTTTGGCTAAGGCATTAAGAGAGGTCTGATTTAGAACCTTAGCTACTGTCTTAGGTTGATTTCTAAGTCATTTTAATCCTAAAAAATAATTTTACAAAGGTCGGGTCAAGGGTGGTAAAGTCCGGGTTTTGAAAGTTAGGAAAATAGTGCCTTTTTCAAGGGGGTTTCGGCCATGGTGTTATTTTTCATCCAAAATTTTTTAAATTTTTTTCAAACCATTCACAAAGTATTTTTGATTTAGAAAATTTAATTTGATGTCTTTTCCTATGGTAGTCGGATATCTTTTTAGATATACGGATTTCTTTATTTAAAGGAAAAAAATAAACTTTCATGTATTGCATTTTCCATGTTCATGCATATTATATGATATATGATTTTTGCTACGAATATTTCTATGGATATGTTATTGTTTTGATTTATATTTCATGATGTTATATTGATTATTATGTGGATGTGAATATTTTATGTTATTCTATGCTTTTTTGCTTAGTCATAAATTGTCTAGCCATATATTTTAGGTTTATTATCTTCATGCATTGTTTTTTATTCACATGTATATTTCATGATAATATTATTCTATGTTTCATATCAATTCATTTTGTTAATTATATTACTATATCATTTAAATTATGCCATGTCATTTAGAATATACATGTCACTTAGATTTTGCCATGTCATTTAGATTATATCATGACATTTAGAATATACTATGTCATTTAGATTATATCATGTCATTTAGAATGTACTATGTCACTTAGATTATATCATTTCATTTAGAATATACTATGTCACTTAGATTTTATTATGTCATCTTTTACTATGTCATACATTTTCATATTCATCTTTTAAAAAATGTTTTAAAAGGATAAAAATAAAGTTATTCCCGAGTTAAAATAATTCATGAGTTCTCCTCCGGGTTGCCGGGGAGGATATCATCAATTATCATTAATAACAGAATATATTTTTTTTCAAAACAAGAATGATTCGAAAATTTTCTAAATAAACAAAAATTTCTATATTTTGCCGCGTTTGTCAGGGAATATAGCAAAGTTTTGAATTAATAAATTCCGGATCATTTTCAATTAAAAATGGAATTATTTTTTTTAATTGGGAATTATTTTGAAATACCAAATCTAAAACCGACTTTTTACCGAGACTTGAGATAACACACGATTAATAAGGTACTGTATTATGCTGGCGTTGTGGGGGTGCTAATCCTTCCCCGCACGTAATTGATTCCCGAACCCGCCTCTTTGATTTCTCTGGTTTAAAACGCAGACTTTGAAATTGGTTTTAATAAAATATTTTAATTCATTTTAAAATGTTTTACAAAACCGATTTTAATAGGTGGCCGATCACACCTAGCCAAAAAAGATTGGTGGAGACTCCATTTCTTTTTCGAGGTCATTTTCAAACCCTTATTTTATTTCAAGAGGAATTAAGTCATATTTTCCTCTGTTTTCCTCAATGTCACACTTAATGAATAAAGTCTCACGATGAGACTTGTTATTTTTTAAGTTGCGACAACATTCTTGTTCTTGTACACAAAGCTCGTTTGTCGAAAACCAAAGCCGTCCAATTGTCCGACCTCTAACAGTAATCCACACAGGTGACCTGAAAGCCTTCACAAGGTTGAGATTATGTTTTGCCAAGACGATGCTAGTAGTCTAGGTTGTGAGAAACCTTCCTCTTCTACCTTAGTTAGACAAAGAAAACAAGAAGAATCGTATTCTCCCTTTTCTTGCTATTCGGCCGAACCACACACTTAGGGGAGTGAGGCATCGATTTCAGGTTAGCAGTTTAGGGAGAGGGAGGCGGCAACAACGTAAGGCATATATATAAGTAGGTTTAGTGTATGCCAACTATTGGACTAACTGCACTAAAGCCCTTACACATATTATTAAATATTCACAACAAGCCCACAACACTTAATGAATATTTAATCTGGCCTAATCTCATTTTAATTTAATTAATCACCTTTTGTGTGTGACCCATTAGGCCCTCAACATGTTGGCAATAAATATAATTAATTCAATTAGAATTTCCTTTTATATTTATAGATCATGAGCGACATCTAGCAATGCATCATGACCACCCAAATGTCTATGTAATTCGATCCCTTCATCAAATATCCCGGGATAGGAAAGAGCATGGTTCAGTGTCTACTCTTAACCCATTCCATATTAGATCTGCAACTTTAATATTAACTCCTTAAGTATTGCCTTGGCCAAGGACTTCACTAAGTTAATATAAGCTAGATACATGTGAGATATGTCCCCTTAATCACTTGGGGTGATGAATCCTCTCTGGACCACTCATTCATCTTCGTATGCTTCATGTCATACCCAATAACATCCTACTTTAAGCATCCTCGTGATTGGGACCCGGTCGTGATGATCTAAGTATGACAGTTCACATACAAGATAACCTGGTGTCACAAGTCAAAGGATTACTTACACTATTGACACATGAGAGTATTTACCATAGACACTTAAGTGAAATACCAAATGGAACTCTCATAGCGGGTCATGTTCAGTGAACTTGTTCAACTAACAAGAACCCATATGTTATCCCCAAGTATCTTTATACTTTCAAAGTATGAGACCGGTTGCATGCATCAAGTGCATGAAGGCTTAACATATACTAGTCTTTGAGCATTGTCAATGCCCTGTCTTGACAATACAATGACCAGGAACAATTTTAGAAACATGACATTGATGCATAAGGATCCTCATAATTGTAACATCTTACAATTCCTTTGCAATGCCATTGTGTCTCATGGGCTTTATCTTCACAAGTCATTTATAACAATACTTATGGATAAAGAAATACCTCAATTATAATTAATAAACTATAATGTGCAATACATGAATATATAAATAGTGTTTTACAAGCCGAAGAAGATTGGCTTGTAGGGCTTACACCAACACATATCCCCAGAGGAAGATTATTATCCTTTCACTGCCAGATTGGATTTTGATTGTACAAACAATACTACTGAATATGAGGCATGTACTATGGGCCTTCGTGCTGTCATAGACAGAAAGATCAAAACACTATACTGGAAGTTTTAGAACATTCAGCCTTAGTGATATACAAACTACGGGGAGAATGGGAAACCCGAGATGCAAAGTTAATCTGATATCGAGAGCTCATACTGAGTTTGATAGAGGAATTCGAAGAAGTGAATTTCAACTACTTCCCCCGAGAAGAAAACTGAATGGCGGATGCTTTATCCACTTTATCGTCAGTGTTTAAAGTAAATAAAGGGGCCGAAGTTGTGCCAATAAAGATGAGCATATATGAGTCTCCTGCCCACTGCATGAGTATCGAAGAAGAAGCAGATGGCCTCCATTGGTATTATGACATCTTGCAGTACATCAAGAGTCAACAGTATCCTGAACAAGCAACAGAAAATGATAAGAGGACTCTGAGAAGATTAGCAATGGGTTTTGTTCCAAATGGTGAGGTTCTCTAAAAGAAAGGGAAAGACCAGGTTCTATTGAGGTGTGTCAGGTCTGCCAAAGCTCGGAGAATCATTGAAGAAGTCCATGAAAGATATGTGACACTTATGCCAATGGTCACATGCTTGCTAAACAGATTATGAGGGCAAGATATTATTGGCTAACAATGGAAGGAGATTGCATTAGTAATTCCCAGAAGTGCCATAAATGTCAGATATATGCAAATAAGATTCATGTGCCTCCATCACCATTGCATGTCATGACTGCACCATGGCTATTTTCGATGTGGGGAATGGATATGATCGGGCATAATACCCGAAAGCTTCAAACGGACACCGTTTCATCCTAGTGGCCATAGATTACTTCACAAAGTGGGAGGAAGCCGCTTCTTATGCTAATGTAACGAAGTCAGTGGTATGCAAATTCATCAAGAAGAAATCATATGCTGATATGGATTGCCAGAGAGAATCATTTCAGAAAATGCTCTCAATCTAAACAATAAGATGATGAGAGAAGTGTGTACTCAGTTCAAGATTACGCATCATAATTCAGCCCCTTATCATCCAAAAATGAATGGGGAAGTAGAAGCAGCCAATAAGAACATCAAGAAAATTGTTGAAAAGATGACTGATATGTACAAAGATTGGCATGAGATCTTGTCTTTCGCTCTTCACACATACCGTACCTCGACCCACACATCTACGGGTGCCACGCCAATTTCTTTGGCATATGGAATAGAGGCAGTGTTACCTACTGAGGTTGAAATGCCTTCCCTTCGTGTTTTGATGGAAGTTGGTTTAGAAGAGGCAGAGTGGGTTAGAGCTCGCTATGAATAGTTGAATCTTATCGAAAAGAAAAGGATGAAAGCAATTTGCCATGGGTAGATGTATTAGAAAAGGATGATTCGAGCTCACAACAAGGAGGTTTGTAGGCAGTTTCGAGAAAGAGAGTTGGTACTAAGGAAAGTTCTCCCAATAGTGAAGGCTTTGCGAGGGAAATGGGCTCCAAATTAAGAAGGGCCCTACGTGGTAAAGAAAGCTTTTTCTAGAGGAGCATCGATTCTGACTCGGATGGACGGGGATGACTTGAAAAATCCTGTGAATGCTGACGAATTGAAGAAGTACTATGCTTGAAGAAAGAATAAAACATAAAGGAAAAGAAGAAAATAAAAGTGTGATACTACGCACATGGAAATTCGAATGATTCCAAATGTAAAAATGAAAATTCTATATATCTATTTCCCCTGAGCATTTCTTTTCAATGAAAATATTCATGCTTGATATGATGAATGGCTATCTTTCATACTCCTTTCACTAAGAGAAAATTATCCTTAGTCACTCCTTTGAGCCTTGAGAATTCATTCTTTCTTTCTTTGAACCTTGATCAAGGATCACCCTCTAGACTGGAGGGCAAATGCGAGGAAAATAACCTCCCAAAAATCATGGGGAAAGGAGCCATAAAAAAAGAAAAAGAAAAAAACATGTGAGATCAAAGAATGGAAAATGAAAGCCAAGAATGAAAGTAACAGATTCCAAAAAGGAGAAGGGAGGAAAGTGATAACTCTAGGAAATATAGTTATTTTGCCACCTTTTATGAATTTAAATCGGCTAAGTCTTTGTGGCTTTTATTAGGATTTGATTAGTTTTAGATGTTTATATTTTTTTTATTTATCCATTTTATGTTTCAAATAGTTATTTAGTTATTATTTATGTGTTTTTATAGGTCTAAGGTGATCTGGAGCTTCGAGGTGCAAAACGATGAAAAATGGTGCAAAGCAATGAGCAGGCAGATTCGACCTCCGGAGCTTCTTTCAAGAAAAACTTGATCTTAAAGACTTCATTTTAGAAAACTACCTTCTTTACTTTTTAATCTGACTTCCATACCTTTCCAACAATATAAGGCGCATCAAAATTGCACGAGATTTTCCCATCCAAAATAGCTGACAAAGTACGAGAAGACGACAGGAACCAACTCGGACAAACAGAGAAGAAACGCCAAGGAGGCAGAATAGTTGGCACCGCAGCACCCAAAGATGGCATCGCGGCACCAATGGTGAACATTAAACTCATAGAAAAAAAAAGGTTGTACCTTACCTGTTTGCTTGGGCGCGAAGTTTCAGACTCCAGGAGGCCTTGGACACTTTAAATAGGACTCTTTTAGGTCAAAATAAAAGGGATTGGATACCTAGAAACCTAATTCTCTCTCAAGAAGATAGTTGCCATCAAATTCTCTCAAGAAGATTGGAAGAATTGAAGATTCAAGATTCAAGAATTGACAATTCTTAGTTTTCTCTTTTCTCTTCTTTATTTTTCTTGTGTTGTTGATGATGGTGAAACTATTTGATTATTTGTTTTCATTAATTATCATGAACTAATTTTCTTTTATTAGGATTCCAATGGAACTCAACACATAGTTTGAATTTACTTTCTCTCTCTAGCTTGATTTAATTATTTGTTGAGTTGTTTGTTCAATCTTGTTCTTAATGCTTCTAATTGATTGGCCACCAATTAGATTGATTTGTTAA
Organism: Fremontodendron californicum; assembly: GCA_030761205.1. Taxonomy (NCBI): domain Eukaryota; kingdom Viridiplantae; phylum Streptophyta; class Magnoliopsida; order Malvales; family Malvaceae; genus Fremontodendron; species Fremontodendron californicum. The sequence continues at coordinate 18,033,336 of JAULJL010000009.1, read as the reverse complement.
CCTAAATACAACTTGAAAAAGGGAGTTTAGTGTTAGACATGGATTGAATGACACATGTTTCATATTCATTTATTAGGATAAATTGATCTGTAGGTAGGGTAGGAATACACTTACTTGTCATGTACAGCCATTGTTAGAGCCTAAGCTTAATGAGTTTTTCTTTAATTCAATTATCATAGGAATATAGTTAATTGGTTAAGAAGCATATTTTTATGAGACCATCAGAAGATCCTTATAAATAAGATAGAACTCTAGGTTAACAACTCAGGATCATTAATCAAGTAAAGAGGTAGAGAGAGATTCACGCGAAGTGTTGAGGGAAGTTGTAATCCTAGGGTTTTATAATTAATTGAATTCATCCTTTTTAATTTACTTGCTTTCATATTAGTTTCTTTTAATTTTAGTTTTTAATTACCATATTTATTTAATTGTTTAAATAAGATTGAGTGTGTGAATTTTAGTACTTAGCAAAATTAATAGCAATTCCTCATGGGTACGACACTCTACTTCCACTTTATTACTTGTTTGCGATAGCGTGCACTTGCGTAGTGAAATCTGACAACAAGTTTTTGGCGCCGTTGCCGGGGAATTGTTTGTTATTTTTGTTCATATTAATACCAAGCAACCTTAGTCTTAATTTAAACTTTATTTTTCTTTATTTTCAGGTTTTGTTGATTTGGATGCACTATGTGGGATTATAAAACGGTTAAAATCAATGTTTTATCTGCACAGATGGCTGTTTTGTCCAAGAAATTTGACACTATGAGTGTGCATTCAGTCCAAAGCCCATTTGTAACATGTAAATTTTGTGAGGAATGACACACAAATGATAGATGCCCAACCTATGCTGAATCAATGTAATATGTTGGAAACTATCATATACAGCAGAATAATTTCTATTCCAACAATTACAATCTAGGTTGGGGAGATTACCAAAATTCTTCTTGGAACAACAGTCAATGGTCCTTATATTCAAACAATCAAGCATATCCTTTTGAGTTCTCATCACAAGTTCAAGCACTGGCTCTAGAAACGAATCCTTCATTGGAAGAGATGTTTATGAAGTTCATGGCAAGAACCGACACTATCATTCAGGAGCAATCAGCATTACTTCAGAGTCAAGCGGCAACACTTAGAAGTCTTGAAACACAAATGAGCCAACTTGTCAATGCCTTTAAAAATTGCCCTCAATAAACTCTTCCAGGTGACATTGAATCTAATTCCAGACCAGGTGAACAAGAGTATATTAATGCCAACACACTTGGGATTGAACAAGAGATAGATGAGAATAGCAATGAGTTTGAATTGAAGAAGAATTTGTGAAAGCTCAAGAAGAATGGATCCAGTGTGACCCACCACCACATCCTGTTCCCCAACATCTAACAGCCAAAACTAATCGATGGGATAGTTAGTACTACTAAAGAATAATTCATAGAAATTTATCCTATTGATCCTCTTAAGGCATTATTGAATTCTACCACTGATAGAGATGAATTTCGCTTTCAAGCCTGCAAGAAAACGAACTTGTTTAAAGAAAGGATAGCCAAATGGCATGAATCAAAAATCATCAAGTGGTTGGATATAGGATGATGAACAATAAGATAGTCAAGCGGATGACTATAAATCAAGCGCTTCTTGGGAGGCAACCCAAGTTCTAAATTTTTTATTTTTTCTTTTCTTTTAATTTTTAGAGTATTTTTATTATTATTAATTTCTTTTTACTTTGTTTTCTTTTGTAATGACTACTCACCCAACTTGGACAAGCATGATGAGGTCTAAGAGGAAAACTAAAGCTTCTCCTACGTTGCTTTCATCGATAGGAGAGTTTTCTTGTTCTTACTCTTTTTATTTTCAAACATTGAAGACATTGTTTGTTTTAAGTTTGGGGGTGTGTCTTTAGATTTATTTTGTGTGATTGTTTAATTTTATTATTAGGAGTCTAAAATAAATAAATAAAACCATAATTATTTTTTATTGAGATAATTGCACTTAGTATGATGAAATTCTTATCCAATGATGAATTTTAGTTATTGATTTGTCTTGATTCTTGGGAAAACACAAGCATGAGAAGAATTTGTGTAAAATTCTTTTGTTAGTTTCATGTTAGGATGTGATTTTCAACAAATTGAGTACTTAATTTCTTACTTAGATTTGCATTGCTTATTTAAAAACTGATTATGTTGATGTGAATTGCGATTATGTCTAGAGCTTAGAATTTGTTTGGTTCTCTCTCGAGGCGAAATCCTAGACAACACTAAGTTGAGGAGGTGATTCAGGCCATCTTTGGATCGTTTGAGCCTTTCAAGCTTACCTTTATATATATTGTACACACCAAATTTTGTCCGAACCCCTAAATCATGTACGTTTTCTTCCTAAATTGATGTTTCAGAATGCAAAAAGGCTTTTCTCATCCTGCAGGTGGTACTCCGAGGCTTAGTCTATGAAAACAGACAGAAAAAGTCAAACTCAAAAAAAGTCAACCCCAAAAAAAGTCAACTACTAAAAAGTCAACCCACTTTCAAAATCAAGATTTGAGGTTCAATTGAAAAATGGTGAAAGAATTTTGATAATCCGAGGTCTACATTGAAAGATATGGAGTTCAGAAGTTGGGTTACGGAAATTCAGTAGAAAGGAAACCATAGTTCGAGAAATTTGGGGAAAAGTGCTTAAATAATAAAATTGGTCAGAATTGAATGTTCCAAATGAAAGATAAGTACTGACTACGAGTAATGGAGAAGCCACTTGGAAGAAAAACTGATAGAAAAGTCAATTTGAAAGAAAACCGAGAATTAGGTTTTTTTAGTGGATTTCGATGAAATTTGGAAGAATTACAAAAATGGTCCGATTCAGTAGGACTAAAGCTCTTAATTGATGAGGAATGATTAAACAAGGATAGCCCAAGGCTCATTTTAATGAAAATCTAAAAATCAGACTTGTTTTGAGCAAAACCGGGTTTCGGAGGCAAAAGGGCAAAATTGAAAAATTTGGAAAAAATAGCAAATGACCTCCAAAAATTATGAAAATTTGCAGATCTCATTCTTAAATTATTTGGAAGAGATTGGTGAAAGAAAATCTTGATTCGGAGTTCGTTTGCAAAATGGCCAAATCCCGAGCCCATATCTAGAAATTCAACAGGATAAATCCCGGCAAAATAGCAAATGAACTCCAAAAATTCTGAAAATTTGCAAATATCATTTTAAAATTGTTCGAAAGAGATTGGAGAAATAAAATCTTGATTCGAAGTTCGTTTGCAAATGGCCAAATCCCGAGTCCCCTATGTAGTAATTCAAGCAGATAAATCCCGAAAAAAAAATAGAAAATGAGCTCCAAACATTATGAAAACTTCCAGATCACATTTTTAAATTATTTGGAAGAGATTGGTGAAGAAAAATCTGGATTCGAAACTCGTTTAAAAAATGGTAAAGTTGGGGTGCATAAAAAGGGCAATTTCGGAAATAAATTCGAAATAAATAGCAAATGGACTCGAAATTTTTTCAAAACTTCCAGAATTCAATTTTTTATTATTTTGAAAGTATTGAAAAAATAAAATTTGAATTTGGAGTCCGTTTGCTATTTATTTAGGTTCGGGAGGCAAAAAGGCTATTTCACCGAAGAAACCAAAAAGGGCAAATTTGTAATTGAGGAAAATATGAAAGAATAAGGAATTGCTGGGATTTTTCTTCCCTTGGTCAGCCAGCATAGAGGAGAAGGAGGAAGCTTGAACAATTTAGTTCCTTAGTCACTATCAAGCCACATGCTACCACTAATACCTTGCAAATAGTCCCCCTTCATCCAATGGCTTAGGTGCCTTGTAGGAAAGTTGAATGCACCATCCAATGGCCAAGTTTAAATGCCAAGATGACATTTTTATTTTTCATGAAAGAACCCTCATCTAATGGCCAAGAATGGAAGAAAAAATATGAGCACAATTCATCCAAAGATGAACATTCATTCGGTCAAGCAAGGGAATGCATGTGATTGTCTCTTTTCATCCAATGGTTTAGGCCATCTACAAGGGCTGAGTACACAAGTTGAGGGCTGGATTTAATCTACAAGATGTCATTTTTTCGTTGTCCTAATCCAATGACCAATAATGGAAGAGCACAACTCATCCAATGGTAGGCACTCAAGGGGGCAAGCAAGGGTATGCATGGGATTGGTCCTCTTTTGCATCTAAGGGCTGAGGTTACTGCAAAGGCTGAGTACACATCTTAAGGGCTGCTATCAATTGGCAAGATGACATTTTTATGTTGTCATCAAAATATCTTAATCTAAGGGCCAAGATTGGAGGAGAAAAAGTGCAAATTCCATCCAATGGTGGAGAGGCCATTCGGCCAAGTCTAAGGGAGAGGGCTGATTTCATTTTTTCACAAGCTTTTTGGCTGAAGTCAGTAGCTAATTTAGCAAGAAAAAAGGTTTTGAAAAAAAAAAGGTTTTCAATAGAAGAGCATGAAGGTAATCATCTCTACCAAGCTCTAGCATGGTTTCTTCTTGTTTTCTATGTTGTTTTCTTGATTTTCTATCTTGTTTTCCTACTACATTTTTCATAGAAATAAATTTTTTTAATGTTTACTTAAGTTTTCATCTCTTCTTTCATCAAAATGGTGGAAAATAAATTTTTTTTACATGGTTTTATGCTTGGCCGAATATGGCATGTTTGCTTGCCTTGGTTTTCTTTTTCTTTCTCCCTTGCATGTTGTTGTGAAAAATGATTTTTAGAAGGGTTTTTACAGTATTTTATATTCTGATTTTTTGCAAAAAGATGAAGCAAAAAGGTTGAAATGGCTACATGATCTTGGCAAGACCAAGTGACCATGGTTAGGGGAGAGGCTATGCCCTTTTTTACGTACCATGAAGCTCACCTTAATTTTTTTGTTTAACATGGTTTATTTTTTGATTTTTTGAAATGGAAAGATTTCATGATCTTGGCAAGACCAAGTGATTATGGTTAGGTAAGAGGCTATACCCATTTGATAGCAACCATGGAGCTTAACTTTCCTTGTTTTATTTATTAGTTTTTCTTGTTATTTGCTTTACATGTCAATGTTTAAGTTTTTATATGTTATTTACATTATTTTCTATGCTATATTTGTTTATATATTTCATTTCCATGCTTAATATGTTTTCCTTGAAGATTCGGCCTTGTTGTCTATTGAAGTCATATTGTGCATTTTTCATATTTCATGTCTTATATTATAAACATATTTGCATTTCTCATATTTGTCATATGGCTATTTGGATACTCCATGTTGATATGCCTTGCATGTGCATTTTCAACTTGCTTCTTGACTTGTTTGCATCTCCATGCCATGAGCTTGTGTATTTTGTTTTTAGTATGTCATATGCTTGTGAAAATGTCATGACATTATGCATCTTGATATGATTTGTCATGTACTTGTGCCATTTACTAGGTAGGATTGCATTAGAGTATCATGTAACCACATTCGGCCTCTTTATGCATCCCTTGCCTTGTCATGCATTTGCATTTTGTTTAGCTAACATTCTTTGCATGATCATATCTTGAAATTGTGTATAGTTTCTGTGTTTTCCAGCATTAACATTAATTTCATGGGTCATTGTATGTTCATAGTACTGCTATGCATGTTCATTACATTTTAGGTCTAGGCCATATTGGTATTGCCATGCATATTGAGTCTTAAACCATATTGGTATTGTCATGCATTACTATGTTATTTAGGTCTTAGGTTACATTAGAATTTTCATGCATATTCATAACATATTAGGTCCAAGTCATATTTGCATTATCAAGCATTGCATGCATATTAAGTTAGGATAGCATTTATTGCCATGCAAAATCATGATAGGCATTTAGGTTATTTTGAATTGTCATGCATTTTCTTTACCATTTAGGCTTTAGACCATGCATTTCATACATTTCATTTTCTGTATGTTCATGCACTCCATGTCATTGCCACATGATTTATGACTTAGGCCAATCAATGGCTCAAAGTGATGCTCTCTTGAGCATACTTGTGGAAAATTAAAGGGTTGTCAAATTGATATTCTACCTTTGTGGTTTTTTTTACTTAGCCAATTTTTTTCCAAGGTTTTTAAATGTTTTAGCTGCTGTTTTAGGTCTTTAGGATGGTCTCCAACAATTTTACTTTGATTTTTAAATGATTTTATCAAAGGCAAAAAAATGTGTTTTGACAAAACAATTTTTTTTTTACCCAGTACTTGAACTTCTCTGATTTTTCTAGGTAGTCATCTTTAATCAGAAAATTAATCCAATTTTATTCGTGTAGTCTTATATGTTTTGAGTCTCCAGTATGTTTTTTTAGATTTTTTTGAATTTTTAAAAATATGCAAACAAATCATGTGTCAAAACTGGACAGCAGAGGCAGATTTGAAATCAAAAGAGAAATAATGGTTGAATTTGGCTAAGGCATTTAGAGGGGGTTGGTTAGAAGCTTTAGCTACTGTCTTAGGGTAGTTTCTAAGCCTTTTCAAACTTTAAAAATGATTTCATAAATCTCAGGTTAAGGGTAGTCAAGTCCGGGATTTTAAACTTAGGAAATTAGAGCCATTTTAAAAGGGTTTGGTAAAGGTTTTAATCTTCATTCAAGTTTTTCTTCTAAATTGTTTTCAAACAATCACAATTTTTTTTTTAGAAAATCTAATTTGACATATTTTCCTAAGGTAGCTGGATATCTTTTTAGATATACGGATTTCTTTATTTAGAGGAAAAAATACATTTTCATGTATTGCATTTTCCATGTTCATACATTTTATTTAATATGTGATTTTTGCTATGATATTTTCCATGGTATTGTTATTATTTTGATTCACATTTTATGATCTTATATTGTTTGCCATATGATTTTGAATGTTTCATGATATCCCATATTTTTTTTATTTTATCATTTATTTTTGTCACATTATTTAGCATATACTATGTTCATCCATTTTTATTTTGTTTTCATGCATATTTTATGATAGCATTATTTTATGTTTCATGTCATTTCATCATATTCCATGTCATTTAGGTTTAATTATTTAGAATATGCCAGGTCATTTAAAATATGCCATATCATTTAAAATTGACATGTCATTAAAATCATTTTATCTCATTTAGAATATACCATGATACTTAGGATTTTTCATTTTACCTAGAATATACTATGCCATTTAAATTATGTCATATCATTTAGGTTGCATTATATTATCTAGATTTTGCCATGTCATTTTATTTATGTCATACATATTCATGTTCATATTTTTAAATGTTTTGAAAAAGATAATGATTTTCAATAAAAATAAAGAAATTCCCGAGTTAAAATAATTCTTGAGTTCTCTACCGGGTTTGCTGGAGGGAGTATCATCAATTATCAGTAATAAAGGAATATCTTTCTTTCAAAAAACGAGAATGATTCGAAAAGTTTTCCAAATGAATAAAAATTTCTATATTTTGCCAATTTTGTCGGGGAATATAGGAAAATTTTAAATTAATAAAATTTTGGATCATTTTCAATTAAAAATGAAATTATTTTTCTTAAAATTTGGAATTAACTTGAAATACTAAATTAAAGACCAACTTTTTACCGAGACTTGAGATAACACATGATTAATAAGGTACCGTTTTATATGAGCGTTGTGGGGGTGCTAATCCTTCCCCGCACGTAACCGAGTCTCGAACCCGATTCTTCGATTTTCTCTGGTTTATAATGCAGACTTGAAATTGGTTTTAAAAGTGTTTTAATTAATTCTAAAATATTTATAAAACCGGTTTTAATAGGTGGCCGATCACACCTAGCTAAAAAAGATTGGTGGCGACTCCATGTATTTTTACGAGGCCGTTTTCATACCCTTGACCTTTTATTTTATTTCAAGAGAAATTACGTCATTTTTTCCTCTGTTTACCCAATATCACGCTTAACGAAAGAATCGTCTGATGGTGCCAATGGTGCCCGAGCACCAAGGCCCTGATGGTGCCGATGGTGCTCGAGCAACAAAGCACGATGGTGCCGATGGTGCCCCAGCACCAAAGCCCCGATTGTGCCTGAGCACCAAAGTCTGATGGTGCCGATGGTGCCCGAGCACCAAAGCCCTGATGGTGCCGATGGTGCCCAAGGACCAAGGCCCTGATGGTGCCGATGGTGCCCGAGGACCAAGGCCCTGATGGTGTCGATGGTGCTCGAGCACCAAAGCCCAATGATGCTCGAGCACCAAAGCCCCGATGGCGCCAATGGCGCCCGAGCACCAAAGCCCCGATGGTGCCGATGGTGCTCGAGCACCAAAGCCTGATGGTGCCAATGGTGCCGATAGTGGCCGAGCACCAAGGCCCTGATGGTGCCGATGGTGCCCGAGCACCAAGGCGCTGATGGTGCCGATGGTGCTTGAGCACCAAAGCCCCGATGGTCCCGATGGTGCTCGAGCACCAAAGCCCCGAGGGTACCGATGGTGCTCGAGCACCAAAGCCCGAGGTTGCCGATGGTGCCCGAGCACCAAGGCCCTGATGGTGCCGATGGTGCCCGAGCACCAAGGCGCTGATAGTGCCGATGGTGCTTGAGCACCAAAGCCCCGATGGTGCTCGAGCACCAAAGCCCCGAGGGTACCGATGGTGCTCGAGCACCAAAGCCCGATGGTGCCGATGGTGCCCGAGCGCCAAAGCCCAATGGTGCCGGTAGTGCCCGAGCACCAAAGCCCGATGATGCCGATGGTGCTCGACACTAAGGCCCGATGGTGCCGATGGTTTGAAATGGGGTCACTTTTTTCAAACAACCATAGAATCTAGGGTCTCGTTGCACATGTCTTGGCCTAGTCATGTGCTGGTGCTAGATTTTTGGCTTAAGGCACTGTCTTCGGAGGACCGCCGAAGAACCTAACCGGCGGTGGGAGGGGGCTCCGACGAATGGGGGAGGGGCCCGGCACATGCCATGCGATGGGCACTGGACAATGATCCTTCTACAAGTTCATCTACGGAAACCTTGTTACGACTTCTCCTTCCTTTAAATGTAAGGTTCAGTGGACTTCTCGCGACTTCGCGGGTAGCGAACTGCCCACGTCGCCGCGATCCGAACACTTCACCGGACCATCCAATCGGTAGAAGCGACAGTCGATGTGTACAAAGGGCAGGGACGTAGTCAACGAGAGCTGATGACTCGCGCTTACTAGGAATTCCTCGTTGAAGACCAACAATTGCAATGGTCTATCCCCATCACGATGAAATTTCAAAGATTACCTAGGCCTGTCGGCCAAAGCTATAGACTCGTTGAATACATCAGTGTAGCGCAAGTGCGGCCCAGAACCTCTAAGGGCATTACAGACCTGTTATTGCCTCAAACTTCCTTGGCCTAAGCGGCTATAGTCCCTATAAGAAGTTAGCCACGGAGGATCACCTCAGCGTAGCTAGTTAGCAGGCTGAGGTCTCGTTCGTTAACGGAATTAACCAGACAAATCGCTCCATCAACTAAGAACGACCATGCACCACCACCCATAGAATCAAGAAAGAGCTCTCAGTCTGTCAATCCTTACTATGTCTGGACCTGGTAAGTTTCCCCGTTTTGAGTCAAATTAAGCCGCAGGCTCTACTCCTAGTGGTGCCCTTCTGTCAATTCCTTTAAGTTTCAGCCTTGCGACCATACTCCCCCCGAAACCCAAAGACTTTGATTTCTCATAAGGTGCTGGCAGAGTCCTAAAAGCAATATCCGTCGATCCTTGGTCGGCACCGTTTGTGGTTGAGACTAGCACGGTATCTGATCGCCTTCGAGCCCCCAACTTTCGTTCTTGATGGATGAAAACATCCTTGGAAAATGCTTTTGCAGTTGTTCAACTTTCATAAATCCAAGAATTTCACCTCTGACTATGAAATACAAATGCCCCCGACTGTCCCTGTTAATCATTACTCCGATCCCGAAGGCCAACACAATAAGACCGAAATCCTATGATGTTATCCCATGCTAATGTATACAAGCGTAGGCCTGCTTTGAGCACTCTAATTTCTTCAAAGTAACAACATCGGAGGAACGACCCGGCCAATTAAGGCCAGGAGCGCATCGCCGGCAGTAGGGACAAGACGATCGGTGCTCACCGTGAGGCGGATCGATCGACCCACCCCTAGGTCCAACTACGAGCTTTTTAACTGCAACAACTTAAATATACGCTATTGGAGCTGGAATTATCGCGGCTGCTGGCACCAGGCTTGCCCTCCAATGGAACCTCGTTAAGGGATTTAGATCGGCAAAGCCATGCCCCTGTTCCTCATGCACGTCCAAGGTCGAGGCCATGCAACTAGGGCTCTTGCTGGGATCACATGGGCTAGGAAGAGTCTCCATCACCGGAGCAGGGCAATAAGTCACCGGACATCATGGTCGAGAGGCATGCATGCAAAGGATTTAAATCGAGGGAGCATGCACGATGCCTAAGCCCATGGAGCACACCTGCCCTTAGGGGGAGTGGGCACGGACCACCTACCCCCTAAAAAGCTTAAGAGCTTTAAAAGAATTGCTACCAGTAGACGTTCAATCGTCTGAAATAGGGACACTTTTTTCAAACAGTCATAGAATCGTCTGATGGTGCCGGTGGTGCCCGAGCACCAAGGCCCTGATGGTGCCGATGGTGCTCGAGCACCAAAGCCCGATAGTGCCCCAGCACCAAAGCCACGATGTTGCCCGAGCACCAAAGCCCGATGGTGCGGATGGTGCCCGAGCACCAAAGCCCGATGGTGCCGATAGTGCCTGAGGACCAAGGCCCTGATGGTGCCGATGGTGCTCGAGCACCAAAGCTCGATGGTGTCGATGGTCTTCGAGCACCAAGACCCCAATGGTGCTCGAGCACCAAAGCCCGATGGTGTCGATGGTGCTCGAGCACCAAGGCCCTGATGGTGCTAATGGTGCCGGTGGTGCCCGAGCACTAAGGTCCCGATGGTGCCCGATCACCAAGGCCCTGATGGTGCCGATGGTGCCCGAGCACCAAGGCCTTGATGGTGCTGATGCTGCCGATGGTGCTCGAGCACCAAAGCCCGACGGTGATCGAGCACCAAAGCCTCAATGGTGCCGATGGTGCCCGAGCACCAATGACCCAATGGTGTCGATGGTGCTCCAGCACCAAAGCCCGATGGTGCCGATGGTGGCCGAGCACCAAAACCCGATGGTACCGATGGTGCTCGAGCACCAAGACCGGTGCTAGTTGCATGGCCTCGACCTTGGACGTACGTGAAGAACAGGGCTTGGCTTTACTGGAAGACTGAGCTTGTGCTTGCAGTGATGCTGCCAAAGACCTCAGGACCAAGTTCCCTATTTCGAGAAAAGGCTCCCTGGGGTGGTATACACAGAAGGTTTGGGTGCGGGCTTGGCCATGCCCCTTGAGCGGGTGCAGTCTCGTGGCCCCTGCGTCGGCAACCACAAAGAGTGCTTGGCCTGGTCAAGTCCGTGCCTGCAGCTGATGCTGTCCAAGACCCCAAGTCCCTGCATCGGGCAACGGCCCTCTGGGGTGGAGCTAGCAGAGTTTGCATGCGCGGCCTTTTCCCGACCAAGTCTCGGTGGGATCGTGCTGCTGTTTCCTGTTCGACGTGCTGGGGCGGTATTGTTGCCTCTTCGTGTTCTCGTGCCAAGCGGTTGTGGCGTGGCCTTGTTCATCGTTTCCTCCACCACCCTAGTCGAGTTCTCGGTTGGATGGGTTGTGGACCGGTGTGCGTGGATGTTGCCACTCGTATGCAATTGGCATGTGAGTTGTGTTTTGGTTGTGTGTGTTGGCAGGCTCCGTGCTAGATGCATTGAACTGTCGACCCGCACTCCTCTTCAATCTATCCCCGTGTGGTCGTCGTACCCCTGGGGTGAAATCTGGATCCTGTGCTGTGTACCTAAACCGATGGAAATTGGATGTCTTGCCGTCCGTCATCCGTCTCGTGCCCTTAGGGGCGACATGGCGGACCTCAGTCATGCCCTGTGTTCCGAGCGTGCCCCCAATTTCGGTCAGGCCGTTCTGGTACACTAGTTCTTGATTATGCTTTTGGATGTGGAAAGTTTTGTGGGCGTGGGGTCTAGGCCTTGTTCGTCCGATGCTATGCATTTCATCCCTCGACACGTACGATGCTCGTGCCCTGTCTTGGCCTCTCTGCTGCTCAGGCGACGTGTTGAGGCCCATGCAGTGCTGACGTCGCATAGAAATGCTACATGGTTGATCCTGCCAGTAGTCATATGCTTGTCACAAAGATTAAGCCATGCATGTGTAAGTATGAACTAATTCAAACTGTGAAACTACGAATGGCTCATTAAATCAGTTATAGTTTGTTTGATGGTATTTGCTACTCGGATAACCATAGTAATTCTAGAGCTAATACGTGCAACAAACCCTGACTTCTGGAAGGGATGCATTTATTAGATAGAAGGTCGACGCAGGCTTTGCCCGTTGCTCTGATGACTCATGATAACTCGACGGATCGCACCGCCTTTGTGTCGGCGGTGCATCATTCAAATTTATGCCCTATCAACTTTTGATGGT
>JAULJL010000009.1:14275874-14595874 GCA_030761205.1 Fremontodendron californicum | reverse complement strand
TTCTTGCATTGCCATTGTGACTGTTTCACAGTATGTGTGCCCTCCCTCGATCATTCTTTGTTGCTTATTGCCCATCTTAACAAAAAGTTCAGCAAACCTATAATATGTTGCCTACACCAAAGCAGTATTGGGAATATGGCGCGTCCCCTTCAACACTGAATTGATAGATTCAGCTAGGTTGTTTGTCATATGCCCATAGCGTCTTCCTTCGTCATATGATTGGGCCCACTTCTCCTTGGGGATTGTATCAAGCCAATTAGCTGCCTCTGCTTTTTCTCAACGAAGAATCTCATACATCAAATGAAAATGGGGTAGCCTCAACTCGTATCCTGATAAAAATTTTTAAAAAAAAAATTGTCAATTTCAGTATTATTTTATATATTAAAGGAAATATAAGAGATAAAATAACTATGATCCAATTCCATACCCATGTTGACAATTTGTCGAAGCAATTCCTTATTGTTAAACCTCTTCATGAAGTTAGCTGCAATGTGTCGAATGCAGTACACAGAATATGCATTTGGAGGATTCCAGTCACTACCATGGCGTCTAATTGCAGCTTTGATGGATTCATGTCGATCAGACATTAAGCATATGTCAGGTTGTGTTGTCACATGTGTATGCAAATTAGTGAGAAAAAAGGACCAAGCCTCCGCTGTCTCACCCTCCACAATGGCGAAGGCAATTGGTAGTATATTTCAGTTGCCATCTTGTGCAATAGCTAACAACAATGTTCTTTTGTATTTTTCATATAAGAATGTATCGTCTATTTGCACAATAGGTTTGCAATACGGAAACCCTTCAATACGCGACTTAAATGTCCAAAAGAGTCGATGGAATATTCTCTTACCCTGGACCATTCGATCACCGTGATATGCAGGTAGCGTTTGCAATTCCACAATTGTACCAGGAACGAAATGTTGCATTGCACCCAACCATTTAGGTAGATCATTGTACGATCTATCCCAATCGCCAAATACTCGAATAATTGCCTTTTGCATTGCTTTCCATGCTTTCCTATAAGAAGTGATGTATCCATACTGGATTCGCATCTCAGCAATCAAAACTGAAATGCAAATCTTTGAATTTTCTTGGACCAATGACAGAATGCATGAAGAAATCATGTTAGAATCTAATTTGCAATGATCCTGTGAAATTCTTCCCGATGTGCAAGTATGAGGCCCATTAAATTTTCTAATCTCCCATACTTGTTTCTTCTTCATGAATGTTGCCCTTATTCTCTAATTTCACCCTTTCCCATACATTGGACACTTGCCATGATATTTGGTTGCCTTGGATTCAATAACTCTGTAATCTATAGAGTTTTTGATGTTGTAGTGCTTAATAGCTAAAAGCACAGCCTCTTTCGTTGGAAATTGTAACCCAACATAGAGATCAACTGTAGATGGATTCCAACTCTGAGGTGCAGCAAATGTATGACCATATTCAGGAAATTTTGGAACTTGTGTTGCATCCAGATCTAGGGTGCGCATATGGGATGCAGACTCATAAGGGGGAAGAACTCCATAAGTGTTGATATCAGGGCCAACGTCTAGGTCAGAATCATTGCTCTCATCACTGTCATTTGCCAATTTAGCATACTCTTCTTCTTGCTCACTAAAGTCACCAATATATTCACCATGGGCTCCACATGACTAAACAGGATCATCACCAGCTGGCACATCATCCGAGGCAGTAGAAATTGTTGGTGAGACAAATGAATTATGAAACGTTGTAGCTTGAGATGGCACTTCTTCTGTGGGAACGTTGTATGAAGTGGGAACATAATACACCAGTTGAGAATCATTATCTTCTAGAAGCCCACAATCCTCAATGTTAGCATATAACTCAAGTACACCAACATTTTCAAATGTCTCATGAGCATGAAACATTCCTCTCACATCATCATCATCTTCTAGTGGATAAGTCCTATATCAGACACATCATTCACCAATAGAAAGAGGAAGCCTATACTTAATCTCTGAAACTCTTTTTGTATTTTCAGCTTTGATTTTTGTATGAATTATCACCTTCAGTTCCTCTAATGTGACGTCTTCACCAACCGAAAGCTTTTAGGACGTTCACAGTCAAAGGTAGCACCTTCATCAGTATTATGAATTTGGCCATTATAGTAGACCAATGCGAACACTTTGTTGCTCATGTTGTGTAGTAATGATATTGAGAAGGATGAGAACGAAAGTATTATCACTCAGCAAAGAAATAAGAAATAGAGAAGGATGAGAATGACAAGGTATTATCACTAACACCAGAAATAACAACTAAGATTGAGAATGAGTAGAGAATGAGAAGGAAATATCATATTTATAATGGTTTATTGAGTAAAATATGGTGAAAAATTGTTGAATCTGATTCCCATTTTTCAGCTGATAAGTTCCATCCTTTGAAACTGTTGAATCTGATTCCCATTTTTCTGCTGACAAGTCCTATCCTTTGAAACTGTAGAATCTGATTCCTATTTTTCTACTAATAAATCAAATCATGGTGAAAAATTGTTGATTCTGATACCTATTTTTTTGCTCATAAATCCCATCATGGTGAAAAATTATTGAATATGATATTTTTCAGCTGATAAGTCCCATCCTTTGAAACTGTTGAATCTGATTCTCATTTTTCTACTGACAAGTCCCATCCTTTGAAACTGTTGAATATGATTCTCATTTTTCTACTGATAAATCCAATCATGGTGAAAAATTGTTGATTCTGATTTGGATTTTTTTGCTCATAAATCCCATAATGGTGAAATATTGTTGATTCTGATTCCCATTTTTTCAGCTGATAAATCCCATTATTTGAAACTGTTGATTCTGATTCGTATTTTTTTGCTGACAAGTCCCATCCTTTGAAAGTGTTGAATTTGATTCCCATTTTTCTTCAAACTCTTCTTTGACTGAAAAACTGATTACTGACTCAACAAGAATCTACTGATATATCCCATCCTTGAAACTGTTGAATTTGATTGTCATTTTTCTGCTGATAAATCTAATCTTTTGAGACTGTTCAATCTGCTGATAAATCTCATCATTTGTACCAAAAGATCAATTTTAAAATTATATATATATTTTTATTTTTATATATAAAAATAAAAATTATTATAAAAAATATTTTTTTAGGCTTATAAAAAATAAAATTAATAAATTTTTTATTTTTATATATAATTAAAAATTAATATAATTAAAATAAAAATTACAAATAAAATGCAAAAAAAATTGCATTTTGCACAAGGGAAGTCGCCATATCATATGGCGACTTCCCTTGCGTATTTTGGTACATAATTTGCAAACTTCGACATTTTGATCAATTTTTTTTTTCATCAGTATTCAAATAAAAAAACCCAGTTTTAGCTACTATGATAATGGATAGTAAAAAAATTGGATATTCTATATTATTTGATTCATTTTTTGTGGATGGGATATTGCGAATTCGGATAATTTGCGGATTCGGATATTAGATTTATTATCTGCAGCAAATTCAGAAATGAATCTTTAGATATCCGTTATCGAAATTCGCTTTATTTATACGGATAACAGATTCAGATATCTGAATTCGGTATCTATTTATATATTTATTTTTTGTTTAATTTTACATTTTTTTGTAAAAAATAATTTAATAAATTTGGATATTTAACGGATTAGATATCCGATGAATATTACTCTTTAAATTGAATGCACATTAGGATAATAATATTAAGATAATAAATAAATGGTTTTTTTTAATCTTAATATAGCTGATTTTTTTTATTTACCGAAATACCGTGGTTTTCAAATTATTTCCCAAAATCCAATTTTTTTAACCAGTTGGGAAATCGCCATGGCCCATGGCGATTTCCCAATGGTAATTTTTTTTTTTAAAACTAAGTTGGGAAATCGCCATGAGCTATGGCGATTTTCCAACTTATTTTTTTTTAAAAAATTTTATTTTTTACCTTGGAAAATAGCCACCGTGGGTGACGCGATTTCCCAAGGTTCTTTAATTTTATTTTTTTTTAATTATAAATTTTGTTTCTTCTTCTTCTTCTCTTTTTTTATTCTTTTTCTTTTAATTCTTTTAATATATATATTTTATTCTTTTATAATATGGTCGGGCCTATATATGGTATCAACACCACATTTGCTTGCCCAAGCCCGGCTCGAAATATGGGCCTAAAATTTTGTCCAAGCCCATTTAGACCCGCTCATATTATTTTTTTCTATTTTAAGAAAAATATATATATATATTTATTATTTAATCTTTAATAGTTTGATATTTTTTTCTTTTATTAAGTTGTTAAACATGGACAACTTAACATATTTTTTAATGTTTACACTATAATATTATATATATTTAATTTTTATATGACATAAATTACATAATATATAAATATAAATAATATATTATTTAATTAAAAAACGAGTCGGGCCGGGCTCGTGCTTTGAATGTTGGAGCCAAGGCCCAGCCCATATTTTAAACAGGCCTAATTTTTTTGCCCAAGCCCATTTTTCGGGCCTAATATTTTTGTCCAAACCCTCCCAAATATGGGCGGGCCTTCGGGCTTGGGCGGGTAGCCCGACCCTTGGATATGTCTACATGGTGGTAAGTCCGGCCCGGTAAACCCGGATCGTATTTATATAATTTTTAAATTTGTTATTATTTAAATTTTACAATTATAAATTATATAATTTTTATTTTCGGGCTTGGGTAAAAGAAATAAATTTTAAATAAAAATTATATAATTTATAATTTTAAAAAGTAAATGTAGACACCTAATTTTGTCCGGACCACTAAATCAGGTATGTTTTCTTCCTAAATTGATGATTCAGAATGCAAAAAGGCTTTTCTCACCCTGCAGGTGGTACTCCGAAACTTAGTCTAAGAAAGCAGATAGAAAAAGTCAAACTCAAAAAAAGTCAACCTCAGAAAAGTCAACCCTAAAAAAATCAACTATTGAAAAAGTCAACCCACTTTCAAAATCAAGATTTGAATTTCAACTGAAATATGGCAAATTTTGTTTGATAATCCGAGGTCTAGATTGAAAGATATGGAGATCAGAAGTTGGGTTACGGAATCTCAATAGAAAGGAAGCCCTACTTCGAGAAATTTGGGGAAAAATGCTTGAACGATCAAATTGGTCGGAATTGAAGGTTCCAAATGAAAGATAAGCACTGACTACGGGTAATGGAGAAGCTACTTGGAAGAAAAACTGAAGGAAAAGTCAATTCGGAAGAAAATCGAGAATTAGGGTTTTTAGTGGATTTCGGTGAAATTTGGAAGAATTACAGAAATGGCCCGATTCGGTAAGACTAAAGCCCCTAATTGATGAGGAGTGATTAAACAAGGATAGCCCAAGGCTCAGTTTGAAGAAAATCTGAAAATTGGACTTGTGTTGAGCAAAACCGGGCTTCGGAGGCAAAAGGGCAAAATTGGAAAATATGGGAAAAATAGAAAATGAACTCCAAAAATTCTGAATATTTGCAGATCTCATTCTTAAATCATTTCGAAGATATTGGTGAAAGAAAATCTTGATTCGGAGTTCGTTTGCAAAATGGCCAAATCCCGGGTCCATTATGCAGAAATTCGAAAGGATAAATCTCGAAAAAATAGCAAATTAGTTCCAAAAATTTTGAAAATTTGCAGATCTCATTCTTAAATTATTTGGAAGAGATTGGCGAAAGAAAATCCAGATACGGAGTTCGTTTGAAATCCCAAAAAAATAGCAAATAAGCTCTAAAAATATTGAAAACTTCCAGGTCACACTTTTAAATTATTTGGAAGAGATTGGTGAAGAAAAATCTAGATTCGGAGCTCATTTACAAAATGACAAAAGTTCGGGTGCATTAAGGGGCAATTTTGGAAATAAATTCGAAATAAATAGCGAATGGACTCAAAATTTTTTGAAAACTTCCAGAATTCAATTTTTTTTTATTATTTCGGAAGTATTGAAAAAATAAAATTTGAATTTGGAGTTCGTTTGCTATTTATTTAGGTTCGGGGGTCAAAAAGGTTATTTTACCGAAGAAATCGAAAAGGCAAATTTGTAATTAAGAAAAATATGAAAGAAGAAGGAATTGTTGGGATTTTACCTACTTTGATCAGCCAGCATATAGGAGAAGAAGGAAGCTTGATCAATTTAATTCCTTAGTCACTATCAAGCTCACATGCTACCACTAGTACCTTGCAAATAGTCCCCCTTCATCCAATGGCTTAGGTGCCTTGTAGAAAAGTTGAATACACCATTCAATGGACAAGATTAAATGCCAAGATGATATTTTTATTTTTCATGAAAGAATCCTCATCTAATGGCCAAGAATGGAAGAGCACAACTCATCCAAAGATGGACATCCATTCGGCCAAGCAAGGAAGTGCATGGGATTGTTCATTTTCATCCAATGGCTTAGGCCATGTACAAGGGCTGAGTACACATGTAAAGGGTTGGGATTAAATGCCAAGATGAAATTTTTATGTTGTCATGAAAGAATCCTCATCCAATAGGCAAGAATAGAAGAGCACAACTTATCCAAGGGTAGGCACTCAAAGGGCCAAGCAAGGGAGTGCATGGGATTAGTCCTCTTTTTCATCTAAGGGATGAGGTTATTGTAGACACCTAATTTTGTCCGGACCACTAAAACAGGTATGTTTTCTTCCAAAATTGATGTTTTCAGAATGTAAAATGACTTTTTTTCATCCTGCAGGTGGTACCCCGAGACTTAGTTTTTTATATTTTGCTATTTCATTTAGGATGCAATATATTTTTTATATTTTGCTATTTCATTTTATTTATGTCATGCATATACATATTCATATCTTTTAAAATGTTTTCTAAAGGATAATGATTTTTCAATAAAAAATAAAGATATTCCTGAGTTCAAATAATCCATGAGTTCTCTACCGGGTTTGCTGGAGGGAATATCATCAATTATCATTAATAAAGGAATATTATTCTTTCAAAAAACAAGAATGATTCGAAAAGTTTTCCAAATTAATAAATTTTTTTATATTTTGCCACGTTTGTTAGGGAATATAGGAAAATTTTAAATTTATAAATTCCGGATCTTTTTTAATTAAAAATGGAATTATTTTTCTTTAAATTGGGAATTAATCTGAAATACTAAATTTAAAACCAACTTTACACCAAGATTTGAGATAACTCACGATTAATAAGGTACCGTTTTATACGGGCATTTTGGGGGTGCTAATCCTTCCCTATATGTAATCGAGTCCCGAACCCGTTTCTTTGATTTCTCTGGTTTTAAACGCAGACTTGAAATTGGTTTTAAAAATGTTTTAATTAATTTTTAAAATATTTTATAAAACTGATTTTAATAGGTGGCCGTCACACCTAGCTAAAAAAGATTGGTGGCGACTCCATGTCTTTTTCAAGGTCATTTTCAAAACCTTTATTTTTCTAGAGGAATTAAGTCGACTTTTCCTCGGTTTTTTTTTTAATGTCACGCTTAATGAATAATAAAGTCTTGCGATGAGACTTGTTATTTTTTTAGGTTACGACAGCTTGGCGACTCCGCTTGGGAATATTATAGAGTGAGGCCTAGAATTAGTCGTGTGTTATCAAAGTCTCGGTTTTGTTGGTTTAATTGGTATTTAATTTTAATTACCATATTTTTAAAATAAAAGAGAATTTTGAAAATAAAAAAATGTTTTAAATATGTCCATCATCATGTGCATTCATATTATTATTTGCTCTCTGGTTATTTTATTGCGTATATTTATATGTTTGCTTGACTGATGCTTTACATTGATTTTAGTGGGGTATTTAGAATAAGGAGTGTAGAATAGGTGGTGACAGGTTTGTTTTGTTCCTCCACACACACTCACTTGCATTTGCATAACATGAACTCTCTACCCGGGTTCCGTCCTTTTCAGTGGGAGTAAAGTAACTACGCCTTCGTAATGATCCTCCGTATGGGCTAGTGAAACACTTTCGGAGTATAAAGTACCTAACACCTTCGTGATAATCCTCCGTACGGGCATAGAAAAATATACTTTAACGAATTGAACCCGATTTTACCGGGGTGCCTTACTAGCCTTCATAGGCGACAGTGAGGAACAATTCGGGGCCTTAGAACCAATTCACCTTCATATAATAAACCTAGGCGAAGCCATGCCAGATTTTTGTTAGATATACCGAAAATAGGAATACTTGGAGGGACATCTCTAAACCTTTTGTTACCTATTTTACACTCTGAAGAAGTTTTGTAGATCGGGCAACGATGTACGTACATCGCCCGTAATAAATGTGATAATCCGTCCCAACGGCACTGTGATACCTATATAAGCGATACTATTGGGGCAAGTGTTCACTAATTTTTTTGAAATAAAAAATAAAAATCCTTTTTCAAGCATTTTTTTATTTTTGCATTTTTCACATTTCATGTATGTGTGAATAGAGCATGTACATTTTGGTTGTATTATTGATCTCATTCTTTGCAATAAACAGTTGGTAATTTCATTTGATGATTACATAAAACCGGTAGTGTTGCATGAACATTTGGACATTGTACCATAGTTGGATCCACTACCCCGAAATTCTTTTGAAAATAATATGATTGGTTTTTCATAGAAAAAAACATGTTTCAAAAAATCATAAATTTGGAGGCAAATCTTGCATAATGAGATTTTTGAAAAATCAAGATTTAGGTCCCACCAATTTCGTGTAATCATTGGTTAATTTATTTGTATCATGTTGACATCATGTCACAGTCCTAACATGCATGGTTATTCATTGTAGAATACATTTGTGATATACATGGTCATTCTTTTTACGTACCTTTGTGTTAATTCATTTATTTTTTGCATGTATCATTTTGACATCAAGTTACAGTTATAGCATGCATGGTCATTCATTGTAGAATACGTTTATGACATCCGTAGTCATTATTTGTATATACCCGTGCATCAATTTATTCAATGCATCATATTGGCATTAGATTGCATCCATAGCATACATAGTCATCATAATTTCTCTGTATATGTTCATCAGTATATTCATGCACATAGGAATGGAGCATGTACATTCATAATTGTATTCTTAATCTCATGACATTTTTATTTGCATGAAAGGGGTTCGAGATATGAGGAATGAATCAGATGAATGATTGAGTGCTTTCGAACAAAACCAAGAGGAATGTGGACATGAAATCCGGGAAGTGAAAGAATAACTCGTCAAATTGCTGAAAATGTTTGAGGATATGGGTAAGAGTAAAGAGGAACTTCCTCAGGGCTCTGTATCATCTTCGGATCAACCAAAACCATTAAGTCCCGAACATACAATCCTTGCTAGATCATGCACTTGTCAATGCCACAAAGGTTGCAATCCTGATGAAATTGTGGACAAAATCATGAAAATGATTAAGCCGGAGAGCCTAATACCAAGGATAGAAACCTCGGATCCTGTACCATACCTGCAAACTGTTCTAGGTCCAAGCCAATATCCCCACCCTACTATGGTCCAATCGTCCATTGCGATGATCACTACGGGACCCATGAATCCCACTCCATTACCACCAATTGGTAGTTCATATTATTTCCCTCATCAATCACTTTATCCAACATCTAGGATAGGAACCTCGAGCAATGTACAACCTCCAAAGGCCCCGTGTCCAAATCCATACCCTTACCATGTTGTTCCGCCACATCTCCATGTAAACACTCTGGTTCGAACCTTAGTGCCACCACCAAGTGCCCCAACTCCTAGGCCATGTGTGACTAAGAAACAACTCCAGGATAAGACCCAAAGGCCTTTTGATCCCTTTCCAATCAGCTACCGAGAGCTTCTCCCTATACTGATCCAAAATCACATGGTTGCATCTGTCCCATTGAAACCCCTGTTACCACCATATCCAAAGTGGTATAATCCAAATGCAAGATGTGATTATCACTGTGGAATTGTTGGCCATAGCATTGAAGACTGTATAGCATTCAAAAAGAAAGTGCAATCTCTTATAAATGCCAAGTGGTTGGATCCAACGACACTAATAGATAGAGGGCTGGGAAAACGTCATTAGCATTGGGAGATTTACAGCATTGAGGTGGAAAGACTTCGGTCTTATATGATGTAATAGGATTTCACTTTTTCAGTAGCCGGCTCTTATAGTCTTAGGATGCTAGGAAGAATAAAGTGCTTGTAAAAGACAGTTTTAACCACTATTCAAATTTTGTAAAACATGGTTTATACCATTGTGAACGTTGATGTGGGAATGAATTGATTATGTTTCAAATTTAGGAGATGTTGATGATTAAGTTCCTTCGATTCTTATTTCCTCCGTGATATCTTCCCCTTTGCATTTTGCATCCGATCAATTATTTGTCATACCATACATTCATACATGTATCATGTTAGCATCAGGTTGCATTCATGCATTCATAATCAGCATGATTTTTCTGTATATATCCAGGCATTAATTTGTTTATTCTTTACATGCATCATGTTGACTTTCGGTTGCATTCATGACAAACATAGTCAGCATGATTTCTCTGTATATGCTTATGCATTAATCTGTCATATTAACATCAAGATGCATTCATGACACACATGGTCAACATGATTTTCTTTGTATATACTCTGTATCAATCATTCATTGTTTGCATGTATCATAATTGACATCGTGTTGCATTCATAGTGTATATGATCATTCATTGGGAAATACGCTAAAATGTACATGATCAGTCATTGCATATATCCATGTGTTGATTTGTTTATTCTTTGCTTGCAACATGTTGTCATCGTGATTGCATTTATTACATATATGGTCAACATGTTTCCATTGTACATGTCCATACATCATATTGATTAGGCTTCTCGTGCATCAAATTGCATTCATGGCTCATTCATCATGACATGCACTTTGGGGGAATAAAACAGAAGTTGGCTTGGCTTTAAGAGTCTTTGAAAGAATTTCCATTTCAAATCAGAAGTATAAGAAGTACTGAGTACCATTTAATATAGGCTAGTGCTATGGAGAATGAACAAGTTGCCCGAATGGAAAGAATGGAAAAGGTACAGGAAGAATTGCGAGAACAGCTGGCAAAGTCTCAAGCAGAATCTAAAGATCAGATGACTAAATTGATGGAGCTAATGTCCACCGTAATCAAGGGATACACTGAAAACCTAGCCGCCAGAGAAGGGTTAGAGGTACGAAAGGGTCAGAATGAGGATGTAATGGATGCCCAGAACACAGTTAACCCCGTCAATGTCTTAAATTCATATGATCCAACTGAACAGGCAAAGCTGAAAAATGGTTAATAAGCTAGAGTTGGCAGATTCCCAAGGGAAATATCAGTTGCTAGATGAAAGGCTTTAGAAGTAGAAAATACATACGTATTCGAGAGTGTGGAGGCGAAAGAACGATGCTTGGTCTTCGATTTAGTCATCCCTCATAAATTCAAGGTCCCTGACTTTGTGAAATATGACAGGATGACTGATCCGTCAACCCATATCACTATGTTCTGCCGAAAGATGACAAGTTATATAAATAATGATAAGCTTCTGATCCACTACTTTCAGGATAGTCTCAGCGGGTCCTCAATTAGGTGGTATAGTCAGTTGAGCAAGGATCAGATTCACTCTTGGAATGATTTGGCTAGGGCTTTTTAAACTAGTACAAGCATGTGACAGACATGACACCTAACCGTCTCACCTTGCAAAATATGGAGAAAAAGGTTACTGAGAGCTTCAAAGAGTATGCTCAGAGGTGGAGGAACATGGCCACCCAAGTACAACCGCCTTTAACTCAGAAGGAAACCACTGTCCTTTTTGTGAATACACTACAGGCCCTATACTATGATAGACTTGTTGGCAACACCACGAATAATTTTTCAGATATGGTAATCTCGGGGAAATGATTGAAAATGAAATCAAGGTCGGGAAACTCGAAAGAGGTAAAACATTTAATGCAGAGAGAAACAGGTCGCCCAAAAAGAAAGAGAAAGATGTCCAAGCCATGGGAGACTGTGCCCCATATATTCTGGCTACTTAATACCCTCCACCCTGTCCTTCTATGAATTATGTACCCCAGTGTTCATACTTATACCAATGGCCTCTCAGAATCCAGTAAATTTTCAACCTTTTGTCAGTCAAAGGAAATCAAAGAATATCTGAAAAAGAGATCAGTTTGAGTCACTCCCACATCTTACTCTGAACTATTGCCCCAGTTGGTCGAAGAGCAACTCCTCACTAAAGTTCCAGTGGAGCCTATCCAACCCTTATATCCAAGCTGGTATGACGAGAATGCATATTGTGATTATCATTCTGGGATTCGGGGATATTCCATAGAAAATTGATTATGTCTGAAGCGGAAGGTTCAAGCACTCATCAATAAAGGACAGTTAGGTATGGGGAAGAAACAAAGGACAGATAGCATGGAGAATCTGCTAAATGGGAATGATGAGACCATTATGGATGTCATAATAGGGGAAGAAGATGGAAAGGTCGAAAAGCGTACCGAGCAATAGCCAGTTTGAATTAGGGAGAACATGTCAAAGGGAAGTTTTTATGCATTTAGTTTCAGACCTTATGATGAAAACACTTGTCTCATGTCGAAATTCATAAGAATTAAATGAATTTTGATTTTTAAATGCTTTGTGTTTGTTGTGTTTTAACAATAATTGAAAAAAAAAAGCATTAAGGAAGTTTTAGTAATGAATAGTCTCAAGAAGATTGATGATCATTGTTACAAATGACCCAATACCTTCTCCCTTCTCTTTTAGGTTTTCATAAGCCTAAATCTCTTAAACCAAGAACACTTGAAAGACCTAATGCTTCAAGGAATATGAATGATTGAACTTCATAAAACCATTGTCATCATAGAATAAGCAAAGATGTAGATCCTAGTCTAGGTTATGAACAAAGGAACAAACTTTTCAAAAAAATTTCGAACTCCTTGAAATTCAAACAAATGAGAATTTCTTTCAAGAATTTGATCATGGTAATTTGGTCTGTGTCAAGGTTGTGCCAAAACCATTCATGTCATTTTCAACAAACCACAAAACACTAATTGCCCAAACATCACTTCATGATTGACACCCTGGGGCACAATGATTAAACTAGATTATCCCTTGTCCCAGAGGAAACCTATTTTTGGGACATATTTTCCTTGTCTCTTCAAAGAATTCAGATTTGAAATTCAGTCTTTTCAGTACAGACCTAGACTTGCTATGTTCCTCGTTGATACAAATTCTCATGGTTAATCAAATGTGGAAATGATGAATACATGGTGAATAAGGATGGACTAACGCATGAATCATTGGGCCATGCGGAAAAAAAGAAAAAAAGAAAAAAGAGAAGAATTTTTTTTGTGATATCATGCATATGAGAATTCGGATGATTCCAAAGTGCAAAATGAATTTTGATTGTCTATTTCCCCTGGGAATTGCTTTTCAATGAGAATATTCGGGCTTGATATGATGAATGACCATCTTTCATATCCTTTTTCACAAGAAGAAATTATCCATAGTCACCCCTTTTTGAGCCAAAAGAATTCTTTCTTCTTTGAACCCTGATCAAGGATCACCCTGTACATTGGGGGGCAAATGCGAGGAAAGATCTTTTTAAAGATCATTGAGAAATGAGTCCTAGCTCAAAGACAGATACAAAGCAAATGGAGCCCCGAATAAATACGGGTTCACTCTGTCAAAGAAAAAGAAAACAGAAAAGATGGCGAAATGAAAGCCAAGAAAAACACAGGACCAAAAAAAAAATAATAACACAAACATATGTGTGAAAAAGCAGTGGCGAAATGGAAGCCAAAAACAAAGAAGAAAAAGAGCAAAAGCCAAAAAAAGAATGAAAAGTCTGAAAAGGGATAAATGCTTAAAAAAAAAGAATCCTCCTCAAGAAATGATCCTTGATCTGATTACCCTCAAACACATTCTTTGGGCCTATTTATCCTTTCTTTCTGAACCTTGAGCCATGGCCTACATTGCGTGCTTTAAAAGTACATTTTGATCAAGCATGAATATTTAACTTGAAGGGTTTTTCCTCAGATTTTATCCCATCTCATCGAATTATCATTTCACTAAGGAAGAATTTAGAATTCTCAAATGAATAGTAAAATAATAGAAAAGAAAGAAAAAAAAATGGAAAGAATGAGACTCTAGGGCGAAAACCCAAAAATGGGCGGTTTAGAGTGAAATGGAAGAAGTGGTCATTGAGGAACATCTAGGAATTCCTGAACCTCCCAAATTGTCAGCTCTCATTCGAAGGATTGTCTTCAAAAACTGAATCTTTTTTCCTCCAAAATCAAACTTTCCGGTTTAAACATCCTGGCCCATCTTGACGCTTGTCAAAATACCTTGGTATGGAAACTAAAAGAATATTGAATTTGTTTGGTTCTCAATGAATTCATGATTTATAAAACCTGTTCCATTTGTGAACCTAGAAGGGACATACATTTTGTTGTGAAGTTTTCTTTGATCAACCAAAATCTTGTTGTACTAAGCCTTTCCAATTCAGATTGACACCTAGGGAAATTTCTAACAGTGATCATCAGTCTTCAAAAGATTCATACATTACACACTGTGGGGTTAATATTTTTGGCTCAAAAGTTGTTATTAGATGAGAAAAATTGTTTTTCAAAAAGTAAAATAAAAATATTTTTGAAATACCCATTTTTATGTTAACATGAGATAAGGGTTTTTCTAACTAAAAGGTGTGGAACTATTAGGGTTAACCTTGACTTCCAAATATGAGAAGAAGAAATCAAAACTCAGCAAGCAGACTACTATCAATAAGAGTTTGAAAACTGTAGGGGCAAAGAGAATAGCAAAAGGTTGAAAAATGAATTGAAGATATACTCTGATTTGAAGGGGAAAATGAAATGGAAAGGCTGAGTCAAAATCTAGAAAAGTGATCAGGGGCATTTGTATCACTCATGAGTATTCATCTATTTATTAAACTTCGCATCTGCACCGTGTCAGCAAGCATTTGCATAATTCATGGGTATTCATATTTTCACTATTCCATGAGCATTTGCATTCGCATCATCTCAAGCAAGTGTATCATTTCTAGGATCATTGCATCTTCATTATAGCTACAATTACACCATTTATGAACAACTCACATGAATATAATTCGTAGGGACATTTGTATCTGCATTTAGAAACATTTGCATCAATCCAAGATATTTGCATTTACACCATGAAGCATTTGCATGCCTTCAATTCCCTGGTTTCATCCAGGTCTTTTTCAATTTCATGGTTTCACCCATGCTTTCAATTTCCTTGGTTTCATCCAGATCTCTTTCAATTTCATGGTTTCATCCATGCCTTCAATTTCCTTGGTTTCATCCAGATCTCTTTCAATTTCATGATTTCATCCATGCCTTCAATTTCCTTGGTTTCATCCAGATCTCTTTCAATTTCATGGTTTCATCCATGCCTTCAATTTCCTCCAGATCCTTTTCAATTTCATGGTTTCACCCATGCTTTCAATTTCCTTGGTTTCATCCAGATCTCTTTCAATTTCATGGTTTCATCCATGCCTTCAATTTCCTTGGTTTCATCCAGATCTCTTTCAATTTCATGGTTTCATCCATGCCTTCAATTTCCTTGGTTTCATCCAGATCCTTTTCAATTTCATGGTTTCACCCATGCTTTCAATTTCCTTGGTTTCATCCAGATCTCTTTCAATTTCATGGTTTCATCCATGCCTTCAATTTCCTTGGTTTCATCCAGATCTCTTTCAATTTCATGGTTTCATCCATGCCTTCAATTTCCTTGGTTTCATCCAGATCTCTTTCAATTTCATGGTTTCATCCATGCTTTCAATTTCCTTGGTTTCATCCAGATCCTTTTCAATTTCTTGGTTTCACCCATGTTTTCAATTTCCTTGGTTTCATCCAGATCTCTTTCAATTTCATTGTTTCACCCATGCCTTCAATTTCCTTGGTTTCATCCAGATCCTTTTCAATTTCATGGTTTCACCCATGCCTTTAATTTCCTTGGTTTCATCCAGATCTCTTTCAATTTCATGGTTTCATCGATGCCTTCAATTTCCTTGGTTTTATCCAGATCTGTTTCAATTTCATGGTTTCATCCATGCCTTCAATTTCGTTGGTTTCATCCAGATCTCTTTCAATTTCATGGTTTCATCCATGTCTTCAATTTCCTTGGTTTCATCCAGATCCATTTCAATTTCATGGTTTCACCCATGCTTTCAATTTCCTTGGTTTCATCCAGATCTCTTTCAATTTCATGGTTTCATCCATGCCTTCAATTTCCTTGGCTTCATCCAAATCCTTTTCAATTTCATGGTTTCACCAATGCCTTCAATTTCATTGGTTTCATCCAGATCCTTTTCAATTTCATGGTTTCACCCATGCTTTCAATTTCCTTGGTTTCATCCAGATCTATTTCAATTTCATGGTTTCACCCATGCCTTCAATTTCCTTGGTTTCATCTAGATCTTTTTCAGTTTTATGGTTTCACCCATGCCTTCAATTCCCTGGTTCATCCAGGTCTTTGTCAATTCTCTTGAAAATCGAACCTGTTTCCTTAAGACGGGTCGAGCCTTGATTAGTCAGGGAATTCAATTTAAGGATAAAATCTTCAATTTACTGTTTCTCAAAAAAAATAATAAAGAAATGAAAAAATTGAAAAATTGAAAAAAAAAACAAAAAAAAAAGGAAGAAGAAAAGAAAAAAGAAACCCATTTTCCCTTTCTTTCACATATGATTTCACTAACTGTACAAAATTAGTGTTTGTTTATCTTTGCCTGATTCCTGATTCTCAGCAATAGCCAAAGAGGGGCAGCTATAGACACCTAATTTTGTCCGGACCACTAAAACAGGTATGTTTTCTTCCTAAATTGATGTTTCAGAATGTAAAACGACCTTTTTTTCATCCTGCAGGTGGTTCCCCGAGACTTAGTTTAAGTGGGTGAGCATAAAAAGTCAAACTCAAAAAAAGTCAACCCCGAAAAAAGTCAACCCCAAAAAGTCAACTACTGAAAAAGTCAACCCACTTTCAATATCAAGATTTGAAGTTCAATTGAAAAATGGTGAAAGAATTTTGATAATCCGAGGTCTACATTGAAAGATATGGAGTTCGAAAGTTGGGTTATGGAGATTCAGTAGAAAATAAACCCTAATCCGGGAAATTTGGGGAAAAGTGCTTAAACGATCGAATTGGTCGAAATTGAAGGTTCCAAATGAAAGATAAGAAATGACTACGGATAATGGAAAAGCCACCTGAAAGAAAAACTGAAAGAAAAGTCAATCCGGGAGAAAACCGAGAATTAGGGTTTTTGGTGGATTTCAGTGAAATCGGGAAGAATTACAGAAATGGCCCGACTTGGTAAGAATAAAGCCCCAATGGATGAGGAATGATTAAAAAGGTATAGCCCAAGGCTCAGCTTGAAGAAAATCTGAAAATCGGACTTGTTTTGAGCAAAATCGGGTTTTGGAGGCAAAAAGGCAAAATTGAAAAATTTGGGAAAAATAGTAAATGGACTCCGAAAATTCTAAAAATTTGCAAATCTCATTCTTAAATCATTTGGAATAGATTGGCGAAAGAAAATCTTAATTCGGAGTTCGTTTGCAAAATGGCCAAATCCGGGTCTCTTATGCAATAATTCAAGAAGATAAATCCTGAAAAAATAGCAAATGGACTCCAAAAATTTTGAAATTTTGCAAATCTATTTTTAAAATTTTTTGGAAGAGATTGGAAAAAGAAAATCTTGATTTGGAGTTCGTTTGCAAAATGGCCAAATCCCGAGCCCCTATGAAGTAATTCAAGAAGATAAATCTCGAAAAAATACCAAATGAGTTCCAAAAATTATGAAAACCTCTAGATCACACTTTTAAATTATTTGGAAGATATTGGTGAAGACAAATCTTGATTTGGAGCTTGTTTAAAAAAAGGTAAAATGTGGGGGCATAAAAGGGCATTTTTGAAAGAAAAAATCCAAATAAATAGCAAACGGACTCGGAAAATTTTGAAAATTTCCAAAATTTAATATTTTATTATTTTTAAAGTATTAAAAAAAGAAAATTTGAATTTGGAGTCCTTTTTCCATTTATTTGCATCCGGGGGGCAAAATGGTCATTTTACCCAAGCAACCGAAAAGGGCTTCTTTTGTCCTTTCAAAAAATCAGACTTGGGCTGGAAAAGGGAGTGATGGCCTGCCAAGGCCCAGTGGAAGGAGGAAGCTTCTGATTTTTCAATCAAATGGCCAAGAATTAAGAGTTAGTTAGAGATTATTTTGATCAAGCCATTGTGATTAAGCCACATAGGCCAATGCATGAAGAGGGAGAGTGTCAACATTATTCTTGAACAACTGTAATTATGGACAGTTGATACACTAATCTAAGGGTGATAATTTAATGATTTTTCACCTTGAATCACTAGCCCTTGCATGAGAGAGGGGGGGTTCGGCCATCACATAGAGAGGGGATCCAGAATTTTCATTTTCACTTCATTTTTTCAGATTTCTTCTTGTTTTGCTTAGTTTTTTTCTCCTTGGTTGAAAGCAAAAAGAAAGTGTTTAGACAAGAAAGGAAAGTTTGAAAATATAAAGCTTGAAATATAGCTTCTTGAGGTTGCTTTTAGCACCAACTCTTGCACTTTCTTGATTTTTCATTCTTGTTTTTTCTATTTTGATTATTATTTGGTGAGTTTTCTTTTTAAATAAAGGTTTTTATTTTTTTATGTTATTCTTAAGTTCTGTCTTCATCTCTTTCTTAAATAATTTTTACAAATTTTTTTCTTATTTTTTCTTTAATAGCCGAATGGCCTATATATTTTTGTTATTATTATTACTGTTTTTGCTTTAATTTATCATGTTATTTATGTTATTTTCTTTAATCTTGATGCTTTAAGTGTTCTTCTACTTCATATATTTGAATCATGTTTCAATTTGGTTGCTTTGATTGTTGCCATTTATGAGTTAAATATCATGTTCTTGCATTTTTAATTTTCTGTTTTCATAATGTTTAAATTTGTTGATGTTTTATATTTAGTATATCAAGTGTTTGTGAAAATGCTTGTTAGTTTTAATATCTCTACTTTGTGTTTGCATGATTTGAGTGTTATATTCTAGTTGAGCATGTTAGTATATCAAGTGTTTGTGAAAATGCTTGTTAGTATCTCTACTTTGTGTTTGCATGATTTGAGTGTTATATTTTAGTTGAGCATGTTAGTATATCAAGTGTTTGTGAAAATGCTTGTTAGTATCTCTACTTTGTGTTTTCATGACTTGAGTCTTATATTTTAGTTTTGCATGTTAGTATATCAAGTGTTTGTGAAAATGCCATGCTTGTGTGGAACCATAGGCCATTCGGCCACTCCATGTATTCTAGCATTATGTGTGCATTTTTGCTATGTTAGTTGATAGGTTGGCATTTGCATGATATTTGGTTGAGTTTTTGGTTTAAGCATGCCTTGTGTTTATGTTATTGCCATGCATATTTTAGATGTTAGGTTAGGTTTATCTTGCCATGCATGTTCATGCATTTTAGACCTAGGTTGCATTAAATGCTATGCAAGTTCGTTTAGGTCTAGGTCACTATATGGATGCCATGCATTTTTTCATGACATTTAGGTTTAAACTCATGCATTTCATGCATCATATTTGCTGTATTTTTTCATGCATTTCATGTTCATGCCACTTGACTAATGACTTAAGCCAATGAATGGTTCAAAGTCATGCTCTCTTGAGCACACTTGTGGAAAATTAAGGTTTGTCAAATTGATTATTCTACATTTGTGATTTTTTTTACTTAGCCAATTTTTGTCTAACTTTTCAAAAGTCCTAGCTACTGTTTGTGAGTCATTTTGCAAGTCTTAAATATTTTTACTTTGATTTTAAATGATTTTATCAAAGGCAAAAAATGTGTTTTGACAAAACAGTTTTTTCACCCAGTACTCGTACTTTTCCGATTTTTTTGGGAGTTCATCTTTAATCAGAAAATTAAGCCGATTTTTTTCCGTGTAGTTTTACATATCCTGAGTCTCCAGTATTGTTTTTAGATTTTTTAGAATTTTTAAAAATAGGATACAAAATCGTGGCTTAAAACTGGAAAGTGGAGTCCGAATTGAATTTGAAGGAAAATTATTTTTCTGTTTTGGTTAAGTTACCTAGAGGGGGCTGATTAGGAAGTTTAGCTACTGACTTAGGGTAGTTTCTAAGCCTTTTTAAACTCTAAAAATGATTTTTTAAGTCTCGGGTTAAGGGTGGTCAAGTCCGGGATTTTAAACTTAGGAAATTAGAGCCATTTAAAAAAAGGTTTAGCTAAGTTGTTATTTTTAATCTAAGCTTTTCAAAATTGTTTTCAAACAATCACAAAGTATTTTGTTTTTAGAATATTTAATTTGACATATTTTCCTCAGGTAGCCTGATATCTTTTTAGATATACGGATTTCCTTAATTAAAGGAAAAAAATACATTTTCATGCTTTGTATTTTCCATATTCATGCATTTTATATAATATGTGATTTTTGCTATGATAATTTCTAGGGTAATGTCATTATTTTGATTTATATTTTTTGATGTTATATTATTTTATTATATGGTTTTGATTATTTCATGATATCCTATGTTTTTTATTTAGTTATTTTTTGTTATATTATTTAGCATATACTATGTTCATGCATTATTATTTTCATTTTTATTTCCATGCATAATATATGATAGCATTATTTTATATTCCATGTCATTTAAATTATATGCCATATCATTCATATTTGCCATGTCATTCAAATTATTTCATTTCATATAGAATATATTATGTTACTTAGGTCATTTCATTTCATGTAGAATATATTATGTTACCTAAGTCATTTCATTTCATTTAGGATATATTATGTCATTTAGGATATTTTATTTCATTTAAAATATATCATATGATTTAGGATATTACATTCCATATAGAATATAGTATGTTACCTAGGTCATTTCATTTCATTTAGAATATGTCATATAACTTAGGACATTTCATTTCATTTAGAATATGCTAAGGCATTTAAATTATATCATATCATTTAGGATGCAATATATTTTTTATATTTTGCTATTTCATTTTATTTATGTCATGCATATACATATTCATATCTTTTAAAATGTTTTCTAAAGGATAATGATTTTTCAATAAAAAATAAAGATATTCCTGAGTTAAAATAATCCATGAGTTCTCTACCGGGTTTGCTAGAGGGAATATCATCAATTATCATTAATAAAGGAATATTATTCTTTCAAAAAACAAGAATGATTCGGAAAGTTTTCCAAATTAATAAAAATTTCTATATTTTGCCACGTTTGTTGGGGAATATAGGAAAATTTTGAATTTATAAATTCCGGATCATTTTTAATTAAAAATGGAATTATTTTTCTTTAAATTGGGAACTAACTTGAAATACTAAATTGAAAACCAACTTTACACCAAGATTTGAGATAACACACTTTTAATAAGGTACCATTTTATACGGGCGTTTTGGGGGTGCTAATCCTTCCCCATACGTAATCGAGTCCCGAACCCGTTCCTTTGATTTCTCTGGTTTTAAACGCAGACTTTAAATTGGTTTTAAAAATGTTTTAATTAATTTTTAAAATATTTTATAAAACCAGTTTTAATAGGTGGCCGATCACACCTTGCTAAACAAGATTGGTGGTGACTCCATGTCTTTTTCAAGGTCATTTTCAAAACCTTCATTTTTCTAGAGGAATTAAGTAGACTTTTCCTCGGTTTTTTTTAATGTCACGCTTAACGAATAATAAAGTCTTGCAATGAGACTTGTTATTTTTTAGGTTATGACAGTTATTACAAGGGCTGAGTACACATCTTAAGGGCTGCTATCAATTGGCAAGATGACATTTTTATGTTGTCATGAAAATATCTTAATCTAAAGGCCAAGATGGAGGAGAAAAAGTGCAAAAATCATCCAATGGTTGAGGGGCCATTCGACCAAGCATGAGAGAGGGGGGAATGTTTTATTTTTCCTTAAGTGACTGAGCATTTGAGAGGGGAGGTCAGTAGCTAATTGAAAAAAAAAAAATTTAAAGAAAGGAAGAAAGCTTTTTTAAGGTAGCCATTCTACCATTGCTACTACATTTTTTCTTTTTCTTCCTCATGCTTTATTTCTTGTTTTCCATTTGATTTCCTACCATTTTTTTTTACATCTTTCTTGTTGTTCTTGCTTTTCAAAAAATAAATAAAACGATGGTTATTCTTCATGATCTTGATGAAGATCAAGTGATAATGGTTTAGGTGGGCTTTGTCCAATATACCAACCATGGAGCTCATCTCCATTTTCTTTTTTTTACCTTAGTTATTTTTTTATGATTTTGAGATTAAAAAGGCTTCATGACCTTGATGAAAATCAAGAGATAATGGTTAGGGGGGCTTTGTCCAATGTACCAACCATGAAGCTCATCTCTTTGTTATTCATTTGCATCTTTTAACTTGCTTATTTCTATTATTGTTTATCTTTATGTATATTTATATTCTTACTAACCATCTTGTTCTTTTGACTTATGTCATATTTTTGCATCTTGGGGCTATTGTCATATAGTTTAGGCCATTTCCATTTTTCATATCATCTT
Source organism: Fremontodendron californicum (assembly GCA_030761205.1). NCBI lineage: Eukaryota > Viridiplantae > Streptophyta > Magnoliopsida > Malvales > Malvaceae > Fremontodendron > Fremontodendron californicum. The sequence goes on along the minus strand of JAULJL010000009.1, from coordinate 14,573,331 downwards.
CCATAGCATTTAGTTAGGTCATTTTACATGACATTTCTCACAACACTTTGGTTCCTAGGCCATTCGGCCATGTGTATTTTCTCTAAGCTTTAGGTCATTTTTCTAGGCCATGATATTTGCCATTTCATTTAGACATCTAGGTCATTTTACATGTCATTTAGTTTTAGGCCATTTTTATTATTCCATGTCATTTAAGTTTAGGTCATTTTATTATTCTATGTCATTTTACATGCCATTTAAACTTTGGGCCATGTTCATATACCATGTCATTTTATATGTTGTAGACACCTAATTTTGTTCAGACCACTAAAACAGGTATGTTTTCTTCCTAAATTGATGTTTCAGAATGTAAAAAAACTTTTTTCATCCTGAAGGTGGTACTCCTAGACTTAGTCTAAGAAGGCAAGCATAAAAAGTCAAACTTGAAAAAGTCAACCCCAAAAAGTCAACTACTAAAAAAGTCAACCCACTTTCAAAATCAAGATTTGAAGTTCAATTGAAAAATGGCGAAAGAATTTTCATAATCCGCGGTCTACTTTGAAAGATATGGAGTTCGGAAGTTGGGTTACGAAGATTCAATAGAAAGGAAACCCTAGTCCGAGAAATTTGGGAAAAAGTGCTTAAACGATCAAATTGGTCAAAATTGAAGGTTCCAAATGAAATATAAGCACTGACTACGGGTCATGGAGAAGCTACTTGGAAGAAAAAACTGAAAGAAAAGTCAATCCGGAAGAAAATCGAGAATTAGGATTTTTGGTGGATTTCGGTAAAATTTGGAAGAATTACAGAAATGGCCCGATTTGGTAAGACTAAAGCCCCTAATGGATGAGGAGTGGTTAAACAAGGATATCCCTAGGCTCAGTTTGAAGAAAATCTAAAAATCGGACTTGTTTTGAGCAAAACTGGATTTCGGAGGCAAAATGGCAAAATTGGAAAATTTGGGAAAATAAGCAAATGAACTCCAAAAATTCTGAAAAATTGCAGATCTTATTCTTAAATAATTTCGAAGAGATTGGCCAAAGAAAATCTGGATTCGGAGTTCGTTTGCAAAATGGCCAAATCCCAAGTCCTCTATGTAGAAATTCAAGAAGATAAATCCCGAAAAAATAGCAAATGAACTCTAAAAATTCTGAAAATTTGCAGATCTCATTCTTAAATTATTTGGAAGAGATTGGCGAAAGAAAATCCTGATTCGGAGTTTGTTTGCAAAATGGCCAAATCCCAGGCCCACTATGCAGTAATTCAAGCAGATAAATCTCGAAAAAATACCAAATGAGTTCCAAAAATTATGAAAATTTCCAGATCATACTTTTAAATTATTTGGAAGAGATTGGTGAAGAAAAATCTGGTTTTGGAGCTCGTTTAAAAAATGGTATAGTTTGGGAGCACAAAAGTGCAATTTTGGAAAAAAAATCCAAATAAATAGCAAATGGGCTCAAAAAATTTTTGAAAACCTCTAGAATTCAATTTTTTATTATTTTGGAAGTATTGAAAATAGAAAATTTGAATTTGGAGTCCGTTTTCTATTTATTTAGGTTCGGGGGGCAAAAAGGTTATTTTACCCAAGAAATCGAAAAGGGCTTTTCTTGCCTTTTAAAAAAATGAAGCATGGGCTGGAAGATGAGGGGTCAGCCGGCCAAGGCCCAATGGTGGGCAAATATTTTTTGATTTTTAATCAAAAGGCCAACAATGATGGGGAAGGTAGTTATTTTTTTTTATCAAACCTTTGTAATTGAGCCACATGGGCCAATGCATGAAGAGGGAGAATATCAACATAATGGCTTAAGATTCTTGAATAGATGTAATTGTGGATAGCTGATTACCTAATCTAAGGGTGATAATTTCACATTTTAAACATCTTGGATTAATAGTCTTTGGATCAAAATTGATTGAAAAAAATGACAACATCCTAGCTATCTAGAAGGCCATTCGACCACTATAAGGGGGAGGGGGTATTTTCATTTTGAGATTATTTCACACTCTTGTTTGGCTGATTTTTTCTCCATTTTTGAAAGGCAAAAAGAAAAGTTTAGAAAAGAAAAGAAAGTTAGAAGAGAAAAAACTTGCAATATAGCTTCTAGAGGTTGCTTTAAGCACCATACTCTTGCACTTTCCATGATTTTCTATTGTTGATTTGCTGTTTTGATTGCTATTTTGGTGAGTTTCTTTTGATTTTCTTCTTTAAAATAAGTGTTTTTAAGTTTCTTCTTTAAGTTCTTCTTTATATTTTCTTGGAAAAAGCTTTGAGAAATTTCTTTTCTTTTGTTTTTGGGTTGGCCGAATGGCCTATTGTTTGGTATAGTTACTATTTTGCTTCTTTATTTCATGTTACTAGTGATATTTAACAAGTTTTGATGCTTTAAATCTTCTTCAAATACATAAACATGAAGCTTGTTTTAATTTGGTTGCTTGCTTGTTTCCATTTTTTAGTCTATTATTTTGTTATCATGTTTATTTTACTTGTCTTGCATTTTTGATTTTCTGTTTTCAAAATGTTTAAGTTTGTTTATGTTTTACATTTTGTTAATCCATGTGTTTGTGAAAATGCCTATTGATTTTCATGCCTTTATTTTATATTTGCATGATTTGAGTATTATTCTTTAGCTATGCATGTTATTGTGTTAAGTGTTTGTGAAAATGCCATGCTCATTTTAAAGTATGGGACCATTCGGCCACCCCTCATATTGTATGCTTTGTACGTGCATTTTCATCATGCTAGTTGATGGTTTGCATTTTCATGATATTTGGTTGTGTATTTTGTTTAAGCATACTATATGTTTGTGTTATTGCCATGCATTCTTTAGGTTTAGGTTTGGCTTGCTTTGCCATGCATATTCATGCATTTTAGACCTAAGTTGTATTAAATGCCATGCAAGTTCATTTAGGTCTAGGTCATTTTATTGATGCCATGCATTTTTCATGTCATTTAGGTTTTAAAATCATGCATTTCATGCATCATATCTACTGCATTTTCATGCATTTCATGTCATTGCCACATGATTTATGACTTAGACCAATCAATGGTTTTTCTACCTTTGTGATTTTTTTTTACTTAGCCAATTTTTGTCTAACTTTTCAAAGTGTTAGCTACTGTTTGTGAGTCTTTTGGAGAGTTTCTAACATTTTTACTTTGATTTTTAAATGATTTTATCAAAGGCAAAAAAAAAGTGTTTTGGCAAAACAGTTTTTTTCACCCAGTACTCGTACTTTCTCGATTTTTCTGGGTAGTCATCTTTAATCAAAAAATTAAGCTGATTTTTTCCCGTGTAGTTTTACATGTCCTGAGTCTCCTGTATGTTTTTTAGATTTTTTGAATTTTTTAAAAATAGGGTAAAAAATCTTGCTTTAAAACTGGACAGTAGAGGCAAAATTGAATTTGAAGGCATTTTTCTGTTTTGGTTAAGTTACTTAGAGGGGGCTGATTAGGAAGTTTATTTACTGACTTAGGGTAGTTTCTAAGCTTTTTTAAACTCTAAAAATGATTTTTTAAATCACGGATTAAGGGTGGTCAAGTCCGGGATTTTAAACTTAGGAAATTAGAGCCATTTAAAAAGGGTTTAGCTAAGTTTTTATTTTTAATCTAAGCTTTTCAAAATTCTTTTCAAACAATCACAAAGTATTTTGGTTTTAAAATATTTAATTTGATATATTTTCCTAAGGTAGCCGGATATCTTTTTACATATACGGATTTTCTTAATTAAAGGAAAAAATACATTCTCATGCATTGCATTTTCCATATTCATGCATACTGTATAATATGTGATTTTTGCTATGTTAATTTTCATGATGGTGTTATTGTCTTTGATTTAAATTTTTGATATTTTATTAATTGTTATACGGTTTTGAATATTTCATGATATCCTATGCTTTTTATTTAGTTATTTTTGTCATATTATTTAGCATATACTATGTTCATGCATTATTATTTTTATTTTCATGCATATTATATGTTAGCATTATTTTATATTTCATGTCATTTCATATTATTTAGATTATATGCCATATCATTTATATTTGCCATGTCATTTAAATCATTTTATCCCATTTAGATTATATCATGTGACTTAGGATATTTCATTTCATATAGAATATATTATGTTACCTAGGTCATTTCATTTCATATAGAATATATTATGTTACCTAGGTCATTTCATTTCATGTAGAATATATTATGTTACCTAGGTCATTTCATTTCATTTCATTTAGAATATATTATGTCACTTAGGATATTTTATTTCATTTAGAATATATCATATGACTTAGGATAATACATTTCATATATAATATATCATGTTACCTAGGACATCTCATTTCATTTAGAATATATCATATGACTTAGGATATTTCATTTCATTTAGAATATGCTAAGACATTTAAATTATATCATACCATTTAGGTTGCATTATATTATCTAGACTTTGCTATGTCATTTTATTTATGTCACACATATTCATATTCATATATATTTTTTAAATGTTTTGAAAAAGGTAATGATTTTGAATAAAATAAAGATATTCTCGAGTTAAAATAATTCATGAGTTCTCTGCCGGGTTTGCTGGGGAGGATATCATCAATTATCATTAATAACGGAATATCTTCTTTAAAATAAGAATGATTCGAAAAGTTTTTCCAAACTAATAAAAATTTCTATATTTTGTCACATTTGTTGGGGAATATAGGAAAATTTTGAATTAATAAATTCCGGATCATTTTCAATTAAAAATGGAATTATTTTTCTTTAAATTGGAAATTAACTTGAAATACTAAATTTAAAACCGACTTTTTTACCGAAACTTGAGATAACACACGATTAATAAGGTACCACTTTATACAGGCGTTGTGGGGGTGCTAATCCTTCCCCACATGTAACCGAGTCCCGAACCCACTTCTTTGATTTCTCTGGTTTAAAACGCAGACTTGAAATTGGTTTTAAAAAATGTTTTAATTAATTTTAAAATGTTTTATAAAATCGGTTTTAATAGGTGGCCAATCACACCTAGCCAAAAAAGATTGGTGGTGACTCCATGTGTTTTGCAAGGTTATTTTCAAAACCTTCATTTTTCTAGAGGAATTAAGTAGACTTTTCCTCGGTTTTTTTTAATGTCACGCTTAACGAATAATAAAGTTTTGCGATGAGACTTGTTATTTTTTTAGTTTGCGATAGCTTGGCGACTCCACTGGGGACATATAGAGAGTCAAGCCTAGAATTAGTCGAGTTTTATCAAAGTCTCAGTTTTGTTGGTTTAATTGGTATTTAATTTTAATTCCCATATTTTTTAAAAAATAAGGATAATTTCAAAAATAATAAAATATTTTTAAATATGTCCATATTCATATGCATACATATTATAATTGTTCTCTGGTTATTTTGGTTCATATATTCATTTATTGATTAATTGATGACTTATGTTGTTTAATCTTGTTGGGGCATTTAGAATAAGGGATGTAGAATAGGTGGTCAAAGGTTTGTTATTTCTCCTCACACACTACACGTGCATTTGCATATCGTGAGCCCTATACCCAGGTTTCGTCCTTTTAGGTGGGAGCAAATTGACTAAGCCTTTATGATTAACAATCCGCATGGGCTAGTGAAACACTTCTAGAGTACTAAATTACCTAAGCCTTCGTGATTAACAATCTATATGGGCTAGGGAAATAGACTCTAACAAATTGAACCCGCTTTTATCGGGGTGCCTTACTAGCCTTAACCGGCGACAGTGAGGAACAATTAAGGGCTTTTAGAACTAATTCATCTTCATATAGCAAACCTAGACGAAACCATGTGGATTTCCAATTAGATATCCCGAAGTTAAGAACACATGGAGGAATATTTCCAATCTTTTTACCTTCTATTCTACTTTCCGAATAAGTTTATTTTTGAAAATCGAACAATGATGAACGTACATCACAATTCTTGTAATAAGTGTTGGTGTGTCGTCCCAGGGGTGTTATAATGCCGATATTTTGTTGGCATCCTCAGGGATAATTATTGTTTTGAATTATATGTTTTTTGTATTATTTGAATTTATTCCCGTTACTAATTCATTTTCTTTTTGTTGTTGTTGTTTTTTTTTTTTTTGCATTCTTGTCATAATTTTTTGCACATGGAAGGTTATTGGTCTCGGGATAATATTCAACCAAAAGGGCTTCCATGGAGGGTCAGAATGTCTTAGTGGTCGAGAAGCATTTAGAGGTTATGAAACAGTCCGAGAAAGGTCAGCAAGATAATGGGGATTGTTTGAAAATGGGATATGTGTCAGTATTGCCAGCCGAGGTTGATCTTACTATCAGGCAAAATGATCTCCGAGAATTGATGGATATATGGAATCAATGGAACATATCAGAAAAAGAAACCTTCACTCAGACTTATGGGGATATAGCACTGTTAGTTCAAGTTGTCAATGGTGAGGTGATCCGGGCTGTGGTGCAATTCTGGATTCCCGCTTATCGGTGTTTTACCTTCAACCGAGAGGATATGACTCCAACCATAAAGGAATATTCGACCTTGCTGCATATTGAGAATGTTATTCCCGATCGTATTTATTTGAAGGATACAAAGAAGTGGGGTTTCAAGAAAAAGGTGTCTAAGATTCTGGGAGTGGAAAGAAATTGGGTCGAAAGCCATGTTGTCCGAAAAGGGGTAAGCTACTATATATCATGGGATATTTTACGGACCTTAATCCTTAGCCATTCAAGTAAGGAGATAGTTAGGAATATTTTTGCTTTGGCTATCTATGGTTTAGTTATCTTTCCAAAGATATTAGGGTATGTGGATGTGGTGGTATTTGATGTTTTTGAGAGGCTTGAGCAGAGGATAAACCTGCCCCGGTAATTATAGCAAAAACAATCCAATCGCTGAATTTCTGTAGACGGGAAGGAAAAGGGTATTTTATAGGTTATATACAGCTTTTTTACATATTGGTTCAGAGCCATTTTTGTAAACAGAAGAATTTCCCTCTTCGCTCGTATTGGAAGTGTTTTGCACCAATTGGTGAATTTCTTAAGAGGGATTGGCTTGAAAATAGGACTTAGGAATAATGGATCAACATATTCTGGAATATCAGGGCTGAGATGATAATTTGGAGAGCTCCATGGATAGCTCCTATGCCGACATTGTACAAGTGCGGAGAAAGCTTCTGTTCCATTATTGGGAGTATGGGGAGGAGTGAGCTATGCACCACTCCTGGTACAAAGACAATTGGAATCCCATCAGTTTACTCCTACGACCCATGACCTTAGTGATTTGGAATTTGCTTATGGAGAAGATGGATACTCGGGAAAGGTAAGTGAGATTATAGTAGCATGGAAGGAAACTCATCGGGTGGAGGTAGCTAGATATGTTGACATCGTCATACTTGATTACCTGGTATGGAGGGAATTGAGGGTTAATGATAGGTTGTTGACATCAGAGGGAAAAGAGGTCCAGTTCATGAGTCCACCACCTAAGAAAGTGCCATCGGAGTTAAAAATTGCAAAGGCAGAATTTGAAAAAGAAAAGGCCCAAATGAGCAAGGAAATTGCCCAACTACAAGAAGAGCTTGAGGACATGAAAAATAGGGAATTAGCTCGGGAAAGAGAAAAGGAAAAGATCAAGAGAGAAAGGGACATTGCTAAGAGCGATCTTCAGGAATTACACTCGGAGAACAAGAGGCACCGCTTCGAGCTCAGATTTGAGGGGACCCTCAAGACTTCCGGGGAATAGGAGCAAGAGGTCAAAAACCTCAAAAAGGAGAAAAACTATTGGAAAGAGAGAGCAAAGCATGAGGAAGCCCGAGCCAATCAACTGGAGAAACAAGCTAAGGAAAGCTTACACGGTGATACTTCTGCTGACATGTCAAAGGGCCGTGAACAAGTAAGGGTCAGATTGAAGAGCAAGGCAATCAAAAGAGGACAGTAAAAAAGGTCCAAGATCCGAGGGAGTTACTATAGGACCGGTGTTTTGTAATAGCATTTTTTTTGGATAGACAGATTATCAGATTGTCTTAAGTAGTGATCTTTTATCTTTGATGTATTTAGTTCCAGGAAATCAATGAAAGACCGTTTGGTTGGAATTATCCCGGGGCCAATACTTTTAAATGCATTCATCATTCATTTGTTCTTTCCTTTATATATTTTGTTTGTTTGTTTGTTTGTTCATTCATTTATTTATATTTATAATCATTCATTCATTTATTCTTTATAAATTATTCATACACTTAGTCATTTATTTATTTGTCCATTCATTTATTCTTTATAATTAGTCATTCATGTTCGTACACTTAGTCATTTACTTATTTGTTCATTCATTAACATTTAGTCATTTATTCATTCATTCACTTTTATATAATAAAATAAAAAATGTGTTAATAATTTCTAATTCATGGTTTTTAAAACTAAAGGTACAATTGGTCGCACTCAGAAAGAATCGATTTTTCAATACCCTTACAATACTCGATCACAAGCCAGAGCTATGGAGAATGATCAGTTTGCTAGAATTGAATGGATGGAAAGAACTCAAAGGGAACTACAGGAACAGTTGGCTAAGTCTCAAGAGAAGTCACGGGAACAAATGACCAAACTCATGGAGATGATGAATACCATGATGAGGCAGAAATGGCCAGGGAAAAATTCAATTACAGGAATGGGGGCAGTAAACAGGAAGGCCGACCAGATGTGGTACAGAAGAATGGCTAGACATCCCAGCATGTGGGAAATGAACTTCCAACTGGGGCAGCATCCTATGTTTACATCCAACCAGCGGCTGAAGCATAGAATTTTGGTCCTAAAAAGGGTAATATTGGGGTTGATCCAATTGATGTGGACGTTCCAGACTTTGAGGAATTGGTTGAAAAGGATAAGGCAAAGATGACTGAGCTAAAGAGGGTTGAAACGGCAGAATCCTAGAAAAAATATCAGTTGCTGGAGGAAAGATTGAGGGCAGTTGAAGGGGCAGAGCTATTTGGCAGTCTGGATGCCAAAGAAATGAGTTTAGTGCACGGTTTGGTGATTCCTCCAAAGTTCAAAGTACCAGACTTTGAAAAATATAATGGAACTACCAACCAATCAGTGCAACTGACCATGTACTTTCGGAAGATGACCGAACATGATGAAGACGAAAAATTGCTTATCCATTGTTTTCAAGATAGCTTGATAGGGTCCATAACTCGATGGTATAACCAGCTTACCCGTACTAAGATCCGTTCCTGGATGGATCTAGCCAAAGCTTTCATGGAACAATACAAGCATGTGACGGGACATGGTGCCTGACCGTCTAACTCTGCAAAACAAGGAAAAGAAAGCTACTGAAAGCTTTAAAGAATATTTTTAGAGATGGAGAAACTTGGCTACAAAAGTACAACCTCCTTTGACCAACAAGGAAACTACAGTGCTTTTCATCAATACCCTGAAAGTACCTTATTATGATAAATTGGTGGGGAGTGCCACCAAGGACTTTGCGGATATGGTAATATCTGAGGAGATGATTGAGTCGGCCATTAAGAACGGGAAAATGGAAGGGGGTGAGTCTGCTACCCCGAAGAGGGTTTTCCCTGCAAAGAGAAAGGAGAAGACACATGCAGTTAGTTTCAATCAATACCCTTATGCACCTATTACACCATACACACCTCTCAGGCCCTACACTCCTCTTATATCTTATGCACCTCTTACACCCTACACATTTTATCTGAGGTATAATCCTTCTTATCCCAATGTGAACCATCTTACCCAAAATCCATTTCCCTATACCAATATACCACAACAGCCTTTTCCAACTGGCATATCCCCACAGATAAATCTTCCCCGAAACACTATCCCAAACACCCAAGATGCTAGACACAATGATCAAAATTCGCCAAGGAATAATCAGAAACCCCAATTTGATATGATTCCTACCACCTATAGTGAGCTATATCCTAAACTGTTGCAAAGTCAACTTATTGCAATTGTATACCTCAAACCTCTGACACCACCATATCCAAGATGGTACAATGCAAATGTTAGCTGCGCATATCACGCAGGGATCCAGGGCCATTCGACTGAGGACTGTATTGCCTTTAAGAAGAAAGTCCAAAGTTTGATTAATACTGGGGTGGTGAAGTTCAGGACAAGGCATGGGCTGAATGTAGCAGGAAATCCATTACTTGATCATGCTAAGAATCGGGTAAATGCAGTACTGACAGGGGAAGAAAGAAGGTTGAAAAGACATGTTAATGAAGTCAACCCCAATGATAAAAGTGTGGATCAAAATGGTAAAAGCGGGAATGGTAGAGGATGGTGACAGTTTAAAAATGGTTGCAAACAGGGTGGAGGGTTGGTGTCTATTACATGGATGTAAAGGTCATATCATACAGGAATGCGGGGACTTTCTGGCTAAAGTCCAAAAGATGATGGAAGAGGGGGAAGCCCAGTTTTATTAAGAAATAGAGGATGAAGTAGAGGTTATTGAGAATGCGGTTGGCTATGGAATAGGAAGACCTTTGATCATCTATTATGATGAACCAGAGAAGACTACTCTGGTTGTTGAGGAAATTGGGCCTAAGCTAATCATAGATTTGTCTTCTTCCTATTCATACAAGAAAAACAAAACTACACCATGGAAATATGACTGCAGCATGGTTATGCCCGAGTCTTCAAGTCAGCAAGATATTACAAGTGTGGGGCACTTAACACTAAGTGGAAGGTGTTATGCCTCTGAGGTTATTGAACAGTGATCAACAAGAAAGGATGGAGGACTGGACAAAGAGAAGAAGCAGCTGAACCAATCCATATTGAGATGAATTTGTCAAAAGAAGCAGAGAGGGGATCAACCCCGGTAAACAGGATAAAAGATCTTGTGAATGAAAATGAGGCTTGCGAGTTTTTAAAGTTCATAAAGCATGGTGAGTATAGTGTGGTTGAGCAATTGCAGCATCAGCCAGCAAGAATCTCTATCTTATCTTTGCTATTAAACTTGGAGCCATACAGAAATGCCCTATTGAGAGTATTGAATCAAGCATATGTGGCTAACAATATATCAGTAGAAAAATTAGACAGGCTGGTGGGAAACATTGCGGCAGACGATCATATATATGTCAGTTATGATGAAATACCACCCAATGGTATTGGGTCTACAAAGGCTCTTCACATAACAACCACATGTAAGGGGCATATACTACCAAGGGTGCTTCTGGATAATGGTTCTTTATTAAATGTAATGCCCCTGGCAACCCTGTCTAAGTTGCCAATTGATATTTCTTATATGCTGCCGAGTTGCACAGTAGTCAGGGCTTTCGATGGTACCAGGAGAAAGGTAATGGGAACTATTGAGGTTCCTCTGGAGATAGGCCCATGCACCTATACGGTGAACTTTCAGGTCATGGATATTAATCCGTCCTATAATTGCTTGTTAGAAAGGCCGTGGATACATCAATAGGGGTTGTACCCTCATCTCTCCACCAAAAGTTGAAATTTGTGATGGAGGGCCGTTTGGTCACTGTATCAGGAGAAGAAGACATAATAGCCTTTGCATCTACTGAATCTCCTTATGTTGAACCCAATAAGATGCCATAGAATGTTCTTTTTGGTCTTTGGAATTCGTAAATGCGGTTTTCGTCGCTGAAGGACGAAAAATTCCAAAACCAAGGTTGTCCAAGAACACAAGGTTGGGAGTAAGAACCACAGTGGGAAAGGACTGCAAGGCTGGAAAAGGTCTTGGAAAATATTTTCAAGGGATGGTTCGAGCAATGGAAGTAGTGGGAAAGAAAGACCCGTTTGGCTTAGGGTATCTTCCGAAGGCCCATGAGAAGAGAAAACAAGTTTAAAGGAACCGACAAATGAGGATGGCCCGTCTCACGGATATGGATATTGAATGGAAACCCATGACTTTCCCACCAATCCTTTACAACTTTCGCTCTGCTGGTTTTCTATTCGGAGAAAAGAATTCAGAGGATGTACTCATAATGATCGAGCAAGCTTTTGAAAAATCCCATGTGAATAAGGGTAGGTAGATTCATGATATGGTGATTTGCATGACTGGGGAAGAAGGGATGGAAAGTGACAGTGCAAACTGGATGGTGCGACCTTGCCCACCAGGAGTGCGACTGAGTTGCCCATAGTTTTTAAGTCTATTCCAACATAATACTTTAAAAAAAACAATCTTAATTATCTTTACCCAAAGTTATTAAGAGTTTTTTTTTTCTGTAATGGGCTTTTTGTTTAAACATTTTCATTCATTCAATAAATAACAAGCACAATGCATTTTATGCATATTGATGTGTCCATATTCTTTCATTTTTGCTATTTATTTTGTTTTCATTATATATATTTTCCTATATTGTTTCTTCTCCACCTATTTACAGGTGTACAAATGCGGAATATGAGGACCTTCTTGTCAGTAACTCTTAAATTGATTTGGAAAGACCCATTTGCACGGGTGATTTTGAGGTTAATGAAGATACTGAGGATTATGGTCTACCTCCTGATCTATTAAGGAAAATAGAACAAGAGGAGAAACAAGTACTTCTTCATAAGGAATTATTGGAAATGATAAATCTGGGAAATGGTGAAGAGATAAAAGAAAGTCAAAATCGGGACTTCATTGTCATCATCAATAAAGGGTGAATTGATAGCCTTGCTCCAAGAATATGTGGATGTATTTGCATGGTCTTACCAAGACATGCCAGGGTTGGATCCAAATATTGTGGTTCATAAGCTCCCTTTAAGGCCAGGATGCAAGCCAATTCAGCAAAAATTGAGAAGAATGAGGCCAGACATGCTGTTAAAGATAAAAGATGAGGTGAATAAGCAATTTGATGCTGGATTCTTAGAGGTGGCAAAATATCCAGAATAGGTGGCAAATATTGTCCCAGTACCAAAGAATGATGGCAAGGTGCGGATGTGCGTTGATTATCGAGATTTGAACAAGGCCAGCCCTAAAGATAATTTCCCTTTACCGCATATTGATACTCTGGTGGATAATACGACGAAGAGTTCTTTATTTTCTTTCATGGACGAATTCTCAGGATACAATCAGATTAAGATGGCACCGAAAGATATGGAGAAAACCACATTTGTTACAATGTGGGGAACCTTCTGCTACAAGGTAATGCCATTTGGGTTGAAGAATGCTGCTGCAACATATCAGAGAGCCATGGTGACCTTGTTTCATGATATGATGCATAAGGGAATTGAGGTCTATGTTGATGCTATGATTGAAAAATCCCAAGAAGAAGAAGAGCATATTGCGAATCTTAAGAAGCTCTTCGAACGACTAAGAAAGTTTCGGCTCAAGCTAAATCTGACAAAATGCACTTTTGGAGTCACCTCGGGAAAATTGCTAGGTTTTGTCGTCAGCAAAAGGGGAATTGAGATTGACCCGGATAAAGTGAAGGCCATTCAGAATTTGCCACCACCTCGTACTCAAAAGGAAGTAAGAGGCTTTCTAGGGAGATTGAATTACATTGCTCGGTTTATTTCTCAGTTAACCGACAAATGTGATCCAATATTTAAGTTACTTCAAAAACGTGATCCAGGAGAATGGGATGAAGGTTGTCAGATTGCATTTGAAAAGGTTAAACATTATCTATCCAACCCACCAGTATTAATGCCACCTGTTTCGGATAAACCAATGATACTGTATTTATCATTATTTAAGAGATCCATGGGTTATGTTTTAGGACAATTGATGAGACTGGAAAGAAAGAACAGGCAGTTTATTACCTCAGCAAGAAGTTCATAGACTATGAGTTGAAATATTCATCGGTAGAAAAGTTATGTTGTGCCTTAGCTTGGACTGCTTGAAGACTCAGACAGTACATGTTGTACCACACAAAGATCAAAGTATTGGAAGTTTTCGGAGACTCAGCCCTAGTGATATACCAGCTACGGGGAGAATGGGAAACTCGAGATACAAAGCTAATTCGATACCGAGAACTCATACTGAGTTTATTGGAGGAATTTGAAGAAGTGAATTTCAATTACTTCCCTCGAGAAGAAAACCGAATGGCAGATGCTCTGGCTACATTTTCATCAATGCTTAAATTAAATGAAGGGGCTGAAGTTGTGCCAATAAAGATGAGTATATATGAGTCTCCTGCCCACTATCTGAGTATTGAAAAAGAAGCAGATGGCCTCCCTTGGTATAACGACATCTTGCAGTACATCAAGAGTCAACAGTATCCAAAACAAGCAACAAAAAATGACAAGAGGACTCTGAGAAGGCTAGCAATGGGTTTTGTTCTAAACAGTGAGATTCTCTACAAGAAAGAAAAAGACCAAGTCCTGTTGAGATGTGTCGAATCTGTCGAAGCTCGGAGAATTATAGAAGAGGTCCATGAAGGGATATGTGGCACTCATGCTAATGGTCACATGCTTGCTAAGTAGATTATGAGGCCAAGGTATTATTGGTTGGCAATGGAAGGAGATTGTATCAGTTATTCCCGGAAGTGCCATAAATGCCAGATATATGAGGACAAGATCCATGTGCCGCCATCGCCATTGCATGTCATGACTTTACCATGGCCATTTTCAATATGAGGAATGGATATGATCGGGCCTGTTACCCCGAAAGCTTCAAATGGACATCGTTTCATCTTGGTGGCCATAGATTATTTCACAAAGTGGGTAGAAGTTGCTTCCTATGTGAATGTAACAAAGTCGGTGGTATGCAGATTTGTTAAGAAAGAAATCATATGCCGTTACGGATTGCCAGCAAGAATTATTTCGGATAATGCTCTCAATTTGAACAATAAGATGATGAGAGAAGTGTGTACTCAGTTCAAGATCACACATCATAATTCGACATCTTACCGTCCGAAGATGAATGGGGCAGTAGAAGCAGCTAACAAAAACATTAAGAAGATTGTTGAGAAGATGATTGATGTGTATAAGGATTGGCATGAGATCTTTCCTTTTTCTCTTCATGCATATCGTACCTCAGTTCGTACATCTACAGGGGCAACGCCATTTTCCTTGGTATACGGGATGGAAGCGGTGCTACCTATTGAAGTTGAGATCTTTTCACTCTGGGTTTTGATGGAGGTTGGCCTAGAAGAGGCAGAATAGGTTAGAGCTCGTTATGAACAATTGAATCTCATTGAGGAAAAAAGATTGAAAGCAATTTGTCATGGGTAGTTGTATCAGAAAAGGATGATTCGAGCCTACAATAAGAAGGTTCATCCCAGACAGTTCCGAGAGGGGGAGTTGGTACTGAGGAAAATTCTCCCTATAGTAAAGGACCCGCGAGGAAAGTGGACTCCGAACTGGGAAGGACCCTATGTGGTAAAAAGAGCTTTTTCTGGAGGAGCATTGATTTTAACTAGAATGGACGGGGAGGATTTCAAAAATCCCGTAAATGTGGATGAATTGAAGAAGTATTATGCTTAAAAAAAATGTGTGATGCTATACACATGAGAATTTGAATGATTCCAAGTGTAAAGATGGAAATTCTATATATCTATCTCCCCTGAGAATTTATTTTTAAAGAGAATATTCATGCTGGATATGATGAATGGCCATCTTTCATATTCCTTTCACTAAGAAGAAATTATCCTTAGTCACCCCTTTGAGCCTTAGGAATTATTTCTTTCTTTAAAACTTGATCAAGGATCACCCTCTACACTACAGGGCAAATGCGAGGAAAAATAATAAAAAAATCATGGCAAAAAAAGAAAGCCATTGGAAAATGTGAAAATCAAAGAATGGCAAATGAAAGCCATCAAAGAAAAAAAGAGAAAAAAAGAAGAAAAGAAAGTCCAAAAAAGGGACAAATGTTTCAGGAATGAGTTTTTATCAGGAAATGATCCTTGATTCAATTACCCTTAAACACATTTTGGGCTATTTTATCCTTTCTTTCTGAACCCAAACCTTGGCATACATTACGTGCTTTAGAAAGTCCATTTTGATCAAGCATGGATATTTAATTTGAAAGGTTGTTCTCAGAATTTATTCCATCTTTTGAATTGAAATTTTTACCTTGGAAGCATTTAGAATTCTCAGATGCATGGTAGAATACAAAAAAATGAAAATGAAAAAGATAACGTAAAAGGAGAGGTTTAAGCCAAAAACCTGCAAAGGGCAACTTAATACCGAATGGAGGACACTTGAGTTTAAAACCCGCAAAGGGCGGCTCAGGTACTGATTAAAGTTCGAATCAATGCTCCGTGTAAAGGGGGAGAAAATATCTGAAAATCAGAAGAAAGGGGAACAACTCAGTCTGACATAACTACGGAAGCCGAGAGGTTACCCAAGTAAATTGCTCGTTCAAGAGAAATTTCATATGGTTTGAAAAAGGAGGGGTCCAAGATATTCCGCATTCGGGGCATCTACAACCTATAACATTACATTTGTTTCTTATATCCTTGATATTCACTTTTACAATTTAAAATAAAAAACATTTGTTGCAATAAATTCTTGTTATCCTTTTCATGACATTTTTGCTTGATTCATATTTTCTTTCATACATTTTTTGAGATGCATCATGATTGTTATTAAATTGAATGATGATTAGTAATAAAAAAAATCTTTAAATAAAAGGATTTCAGAGTATTACTAAGGAATAGATTTAAATCTTGGGAAAGGTTTGGAAAGTTCACCAAGAAAAGAAAATAGTGAACGTGTTGGAGACTCCATCACGAAGTTAGAAAATCTATGAATTTAAGCGAAAGTCAGAAACTGAGACTGTTTGACAAGTTATCTTTAATGAAGGATTCCTTAAGTGGGGCATCAGTGAACAATTGAAGACTCCATCATGAAGTCAGATAATCTGCGAACCTCAAAGAAACCATGGATTAGAAATCATGATACAATCATTTGATTGCATTCATTCTTAGGAAACATACAAGCATTTGCAAAGCATGTCATTCTCATCATTGCATTTAGCTAACATTGCAGAAATCAGGAAAACTTGGACTTCCCCAAAGTGAACTCATTCTATTTTATCAAATGAGTCGAGCCTTGAGACCACCGTCGACGTATTTCCTTTTGTTTTAAATCGAATTCATTTTGTTTCATCAAGTGAGTCGAGCCTTGAGATCACCGTCGAGGTATTTCCTTTTGTTTTAAATCGAATTCATTCTGTTTTATCAAATGAGTCAAGCCCCGAGACCATCATCGAGGTATTTCCTTTTGTTTTAAATCGAATTCATTCTACTTTATCAAATGAGTCGAGCCTTGAGACCACCGTCGAGGTATTTCCTTTTGTTCTGTTTTATCAAATGAGTCGAGCCTTGAGACCACCGTCGAGGTATTTTCTTTTTTTTTTTAAATCGAATTCATTCTGTTTTATCAAATGAGTCGAGCCTTCAGATCATCATCGAGGTATTTCCTTTTGTTTTAAATCGAATTCATTCTGTTTATTAAATGAGTCGAGCCTTGAGACCGTCGTCAAGGTATTTTAAAATCACGGGTAAGGCCTCCGGGAACCATTTTTAAGACCTCCGGGCATTAATTAATCAAAATCATGGATAAGACCTCCAGGAGCCATATTCAGAAAGTACCTCTGGTTTCACCAAGGTTTTTTTCGACTTCTGGCTTCACCCAAGTCATCACCTTGAAAATTATCTATGCTTTTGCCTAGATAACTTTTCGATTTCTGGTTTCGCCCAAGTCATCACCTTGAAAATTATCTACGGTTTCGCCTAAATAACTTTTTGACTTCTGGTTTCGCCTAAGTCATCACCTTGAATTATCTACGGTTTTGCCTAGATAACTTTTCGACTTCTGGTTTCGCCCAAGTCATCACCTTAAAAATTATCTATGGTTTCGCCTAGATAACTTTTTGACTTCTGGTTTCGCCCAAGTCATCACCTTGAAATTAATCTATGGTTTCGCCTAGATAACTTTTCGACTTCTAGTTTCGCCCAAGTCATCACCTTGAAAATTATCTACGATTTCGCCTAGATAACTTTTTGATTTTTGGTTTTGCCCAAATCATCAATTTGCAAATCGAACTCGTTTTCTTAAGACGAGTCGAGCCTTGATTAGTCAGGGAACTCAAATTAAGGACAATATCTTATATTTACAACTTTTTTTTATAAAAAAAATGAAAAAATGAAATCCTTTTTCCCTTCTCTTCACATGTGATTTCACTAACTGGACAAAATTAGTGTTTGTTTATCTTTGCCTGATTCCTGATTTTCAGCAATAGCCAAAGAGGGGCAGCTGTAGACACCTAATTTTGTCCAGACCATTAAAACAGGTATGTTTTCTTCCTAAATTGATGTTTCAGAATGTAAAAAGACTTTTTTCATCCTACAGATGGTACTTCGAGACTTAGTCTAAGAAGGTGAGCATAAAAAGTCAAACTTGAAAAAGTCAACCCCGAAGAGTCAACCCCAAAAAGTCAACTACAAAAAAAGTCAACCTATTTTCAAAATCAAGATTTGAAGTTCAACTGAAAAATGGCGAAAGAATTTTGATAATCTGAGGTCTACATCAAAAGATATGAAGTTCGGAAGTTGGGTTACAGAGATTTAGTAGAAAAGAAATCCTAGTTCAGGAAATTTGGAGAAAAGTGCTTAAACGATCAAATTGGTCGAAATTGAAGGGTCCAAAATGAAAGATAAACACTGACTACGGGTAATGGAGAAGTTACTTGAAAGAAAAATTGAAAGAAAAGTCAATTCGGAAGAAAACCGAAAATTAGGGTTTTTGGTGGATTTCGGTGAAATTTGGAAGAATTACATAAATGGCCCGATTTGGTAAGAGTAAAGCCTTTAATTGATGAGAAGTGATTAAATAAAGATAGCCCAAGGCTCAGTTTGAAGAAAATCTGAAAATCAGATTTGTTTTGAGCAAAACCGGATTTCGAAGGCAAAAGGGCAAAATTGGAAATTTTGGAAAAAATAGCAAATGAACTCCAAAAATTTTAAAATTAATTACAATTTCAAGTCTGCGTTATAAACCAAAGAAATCAAAGAAGTAGGTTCGGGAGTCGGTTACGTGCGGGGAAGGATTAGCACCCCCACAACGCCCGTATAAATCAGTACCTTATTAATCATGTGCTCTCTCAAGTCTCGGTAAAAAAGTCGGTTTTAATTTAGTATTTCAAGTTAATTCCCAATTTAAAGAAAAATAATTCCATTTTTAATTGAAAATGATCCGAAATTTATTAAATCAAAATTTTCCTATATTCCCCGACAAAATCGGCAAAATATAGCAATTTTTATTTATTTGGAAAACTTTTCGAATCATTCTCATTTTTTTTAAGGAAAGATATTTATTTATTAATGATAATTGATGATATTCACTCCAGCAAACCTGGTAGAGAACTCATGAATTATTTTAACTCGGGAATATCTTTATTTTTATTGAAAATCACTATTTTTTCAAAACATTTAAAAATATTAACATGAACATGTATGACATAAATAAAATGACATGGAAAAGTCTAGATAATATAATGCAACCTAAATGATATGACATAATTTAAATGACATAGTATATTCTAGGTAAAATAAAAAATCCTAAGTATCATGGTATATTCTAAATGAGATAAAATAATTTAAATGACATGGCAATTTTAAATGATATGGCATATTTTAAATGACATGGCATGTTATAAATAAAATAACCTAAATGACATGGAATATGATCTAAATGACAAGAAATTAAAAAAAAATGCTAACATATAATATGCATGAAAATGAAAATAAAAAATAAAAAATAAAAAATAATAATGCATGAACTAGTATATGCTAAACAATATGTCAAAAATAACTAAATAAAAAGCATAGGATATCATGAAACATTAAAAATCATATGGAAATCAATATAAGATCATAAAATGTGAATCAAAATAATAATAATACCATGGAAAATATCATAACAAAAATCACACATTTAAATAAAATGCATGAACATGGAAAATGCAATGCATGAAAATGTATTTTTTTCCTCTAAATAAAGAAATCCGTATATCTAAAAAGATATCCGGCTACCTTAGGAAAATATGTCAAATTAGATTTTCTAAAAAATAAAACTTTGTGATTGTTTGAAAATAATTTTGAGGAAAACTTGAATCAAAATTAAAACCCTTACCAAACCCTTTTAAAATGGCTCTAATTTCCTAAGTTCAAAATCCCGGACTTAACCACCCTTAACCCGAGATTTATAAAATCATTTTTAAAGTTTAAAAAGGCTTAGAAACTACCCTAAGATAGTAGCTAAACCTTATAACCAACCCCCTCTAAATGCCTTAGCCAAATTCAACCATTATTTCTCTTTTGATTTCAAATTTGCCTCTACTGTCCGGTTTTTCCACACAATTTTTTAGCCTATTTTTAAAAATTCAAAAAACTCTAAAAGAAATACTGGAGACTCAAAACATGTAAAACTACATGATAAAAAAAAATTCTTAATTTTCTAATTAAATATGACTGCCTAGAAAAATCAGACATGTTCGAGTACTGGGTGAAAAAAACTGTTTTATCAAAACACATTTTTTGCCTTTGATAAAGTCATTCAAAAATCAAAGTAAAAATTGTTGGAGATCATTATAAAGACCTAAGGACAGTAGCTAAACATTTAAAAACCTTGGACAAAAATTGGCTAAGTAAAAAAAAAATCACAAAGGTAGAATAATCAATTTGACAATTCCTTAATTTTCCACAAGTATGCTCAAGAGAGCATGACTTTGAGACATTAATTGGCCTAAGTCACAAATCAAGTGGCAATGACATGGAATGCATGAACATACAGCAAATGAAATGTATGAAATGCATGGTCTAAAGGTCTAAAGGTCTAAATGGTAAAGGAAATGCATGACAATTCAAGACAACCTAAATGCCTATCATGAATTTGCATGGCAATAAATGCTATCCTAACTCAATATGCATGCAATGCTTGATAACGTAAATGTGATTTGGACCTAATATGTTATGAATATGCATGAAAATGCTAATGTAACCTAAGACCTAAATAGCATAATAATGCATGATAATACCAATGTGGTTTAAGACCCAATATGCATGGCAACACCAATATGGCCTAGACCTAAAATATAATGAACATGAATAGCAATACTATGAACATACAATGACCAATGAAACTAATGTCAATGCTGGAACAAACAGCAACTAATACACAATTTCAAGATATGGTAATGCAAAGCATATTACCTAAACAAAATGCAAATGCATGACAAGGCAAGGGATGCATGAAGAGGCCAAATGTAGCTACATGATGCTCTAATGCAATCCTATCTAGTAAATGACACAAGTACATGACAAATCATGTTAAGATGCATAATGTCATGACATTTTCATAAGAATATGACATACTAAAATCAAAATGCACAAGCTCATGGCATGGCATGGCATGGAGATGCAAACAAGTCAAGAAGCAAAGTGAAAATGCACATGCAAGGCATATCAATAATGGAGTTGCCGAATGGTCATGGAACAAAATAATGGCATTTTATCATAGCATTTTCATAAGCACATGGCATACTAAAATCAAAATGTACAAGTTCATGGCATGGAGATGCAAACAAGTTAAGAAGCAAAAGGAAAATACACACGCAAGGCATACAAAAAACAGAAAAGAGATTAGACATCTGAATACTATGCCTCCGGGTCTCATAAGACAGATGAAGACTCTTCACGAAGGCGAAGCAACAGGTATCTTCTTCAGAAGTCTTAAACGAGCAAAGCGAGGATGCTTATACGGTCTTAGATCTCAAAATATTCTCCCCGTAGGTCTCTTCTTCGAATTCCTAACTTCGGCTTTGTGAACTCTTAGACCTTTGAATTTGCCGAATGGTCATAGAACAAAATAAAGAAAATGCAAACATGTAAGACATGATACATGAAAAAAATGCACAACATGAGCATACGAACAACAATGGCCGAATATGCAAGGATACAATATCAAGCATGGAAATGAAATATATAAGTAAATATAGCATAGAAAATAATGTAATGAACATATTGTCGCAACCTAAAAAAATAACGAGTCTCATCGCAAGACTTTATTATTCGTTAAGCGTGACATTAAAAAAAACCGAGGAAAAGTCGACTTAATTCCTCTAGAAAAATGAAGGTTTTGAAAATGACCTTAAAAAAGACATGCAGTCGCCACCAATCTTTTTTAGCTAGGTGTGATCGGCCACCTATTAAAACCGGTTTTATAAAATATTTTAAAAATAATTAAAACATTTTAAAAACCAATTTCAAGTCTGCGTTTTAAAACCCGAGAAAACAAAGAAGCGGGTTCTGGAGTCGGTTACGTGCGGGGAAGGATTAGCACCCCCACAACGCCCGTATAAATCGGTACCTTATTAATCGTGTGTTATCTCAAGTCTCGGTAAAAATTGGTTTAAAATTTAGTATTTCAAGTTAATTCCCAGTTTAAAGAAAAATAATTCCTTTTTTTTTTATTGAAAATGATCCGGAATTTTATAAATTCAAAATTTTCCTATATTCCCCAACAAACGTGGCAAAATATAGAAATTTTTAATAGTTTTGGAAAACTTTCCAAATCATTCTCTTGTCTGAAAGAAAGATATTCCTTTATTAACGATAATTGATGATATTCCCTCCAGCAAACCCGGTAGAGAACTCATGAATTATTTTAACTCGGGAATATCTTTATTTTTTATTGACAAATCATTATCCTTTTGAAAACATTTTAAAAGATATGAATATGTATATGCATGACATAAATAAAATGACATAGCAAAATCTAAATAATATAATGCTTCCTAAATGATATGATGTAATGTAAATGCCTTAGCATATTCTAAATGAAATGAAATAAATGCCTTAGCATGTTCTAAATGAAATAAAATATCCTAAGTTATATGACATATTATAAATAAAATGAAATAATCTAGGGAACATTGTGATAACTCGTATAATTATATAGTTTTTAGTTATGTTTTATTATTGTTTTGTGTCAAATACGAGTTATTATTGTTTAGTCTAATTGTGTTTATGATCTTTTATATTTTTATGTAATTTGGTGTTTTTCACAAGTTTCTTTGAGTGATTTCAGATTACTAGAATTAAGGGCAAATCCAGTTCAGTTCCAGTTCCGACACCTTTTGCCATATCAGCTATATCTCGAGTTTCACTGAAGCAATAAGGCTGAACTTTGTATCCCTGCAAAGCTAAGAGGCATATCTATCTTTTTCATGTTTTACACTTCTTGAAACGGAGTCGTTTTCCCTAGCGAAATCGACCATCAAGTTGGCTGATGTGCAATGACGTCTGTTCTGCACCGTTTTGGTATTTTGACCATATCTCCCGATCCACGTGCGCAAATGATCTGATTCCAACGGCTATGGATCCGTAACTGATAGGGGTATATTTTTCTAGAAGACCCTTTTATCAGATCGAGCCTCCAACATTGACAAAATCGACCATCAAGCTGGCTGATCAGAATTGTCATACAATATGACGAAAATTGTTAGAAAAATGCACCCACCTATTATACCTACCTTTGAAATTTGTAAAGCTTGTCTCTTGTCATTTAGCCCTCCAAAATGTGTATAAATAGAGGGCCTTGGATGAGTATTGGGATACATTATACATTGGTAGGATATTTGCCATTGTAATAAAATTCTCTAAGTTTTCTTCTTCTTTCCTTTCTCTAGTTTTCTTTTTCTTTACTTATGTTTCTTACATTTCTTTTCATTTTATTCATATCTAGTATGTGTTGCTAATCATATTGTTGAGGTGATGAGGTGAAGCTCTTGGTAAATGCTAAGGTTAGTCTCTTCAACATGAGCTAAAATGAATCATCATTTATAAACACTAGTGTAGATAATATTTTCTTTTGGTTTAAAATCATACTTGCAAAGTAGAGATCTTGATTCATTATTGACAATGAAAATGGCACAGTAAATGCTTGGTTTCATAACCTTGATTTGTTGTAGACATATACCTTGGCATAAGGAATGCTTGGACTCTTTTTGTGAGTTTTGAGGACACCAAATGAACATAATATCATATGCTATGGACGTTGGACAATTTGGACTGAATTGCTAAACCTTCCGGTTGGAACCTCCCTTATGTGTGGATTTCAATTGTGTAATAAAACAAGATTAATCTTAGCATAACACCAAGAGTGGATTCTCTAACCTCAACATCTTTTCTTATTGTTTTTTTTTATATCTTGTTTAATTGCTTTTATGTTATTTTGTTTATTTTGTTCTCTAATATCTTGTTTACTTTCTTTGTTATTGATTCCCTAATATCTTGTTTATTTTCTTTTTCTTATATATTTATAAACTTATACTTACTAATACGCTTCCCTGTGGTTCGACCTCGGACACCCGAGAATTTATTACTTGAACATAACCTGCACTTGGGTTTACAACTCTTAATTGAGTTTCCATCAAGTTTTTGGCGCCGTTGCCGGGGAAGCAATACTAAGTATATAAGTTTATAAGTATATTTATTTTTATTGGCTGGTTATACCGCCTATATTTATTTTTATTGGCTGGTTATACCGCCTAATTTTCTATATATTTATATTTATATTGTATATTAACTTTGTTTTATTTTTATTGGCTGGTTATACCGCCTAATCTGTATATTAACTTTGTTTTATGCTTGTTTGGCGACGTGATTTTAGATCTCGTCGTTTAGTTAGATTTTATTGTGAAACTTTTTCAGGTAATCTTTCTAATACAACTCCTAACATGGCTGACAATGAAAGTGTTCATGCTGAAGATGAGAACAGACAAGTACGCACCATGCGTGACTACTTGCAACCAACTCGAAGCTCATCACCCTCTTGTTTTATTTTTCCTCTCAATGCAAACATCTTTCGTTTTAAACCAGGTATGATAGCTTTGCTTCCAAATTTCCATGGGTTAGAATCGGAAAGTGCTTACTCGTTTCTAAAAGACTTCGAAGATGTATGTGTCACTTTTAATGACCAACAATGTACAAATGAAATTGTCAAGCTAAAATTATTTCCTTTTTCTTTAAAAGATAAAGCAAAAATTTGGCTTCATAATTTAAAACCAAGGTCAATTGGCACATGGCAAGAATTACAAACTGAGTTTCTAAAGAAATTTTTCCCAGCACATAAAACTACTGCTTTGAAAAGACAGATTCAAAATTTCAATCAAAATCAAAATGAAGCATTTTTTCAGTGCTGGGAGCGTTTTAAAGATTTGTTAAGTTCTTGTCCACATCATGGTTTTGAAAAATGGCGTCTTATTAGTTTCTTTTATGAAAGTTTAACTCCCCAAACTAAACAATTTGTTGAAACAATGTGTAACGGTGAGTTTCTAGAAAAAGAACCTGAAGAAGCCTTTGACTACCTAGACCATTTGGCAGATAACTCTCAAGCCTGGCACACAGATAATTCCTCTGAAAGTTCCAATAGATCTAATCTTGTTTCTAACAGAGGTAAATATCATTTTAGTCAAGAAGATGAGATAAAAGCTAAAGTAGCTAATTTGGCTAGAAAGATTGAAGCCATGGAACTTAGAGAAGTAAAAGAAGTCAAAACGGTTAAAAATAAAGAAAGTTGTGGAATTTGTGAAATCATGGGACACCCCACTTCTGAATGTCCAAACATTCCCATTCTTAAAGAAGCGTTGCATGATCAAGTAAATTCCATAAACACATTTAAAAAGCCTTTTCCTTCTCCTTACTCTGAAACGTATAACCCTGAATGGAGAAATCATCCCAACTTCAGTTGGCGGAATAATAATCATGTTCAGGTACCACAATCTCAAAAGCCGGGCAACACTTTTTCCTATCAACCTTCACGTGTACAAACCTTGGAAGAAACATTGCAAGCATTCATGCAAACACAAGCAAATGTGAATAGCCGGACTTCACAGGACATCAATGAGATCAAAAACACCTTGTCCACATTGACAGCTTCATTACGCACTCAAGAAAAAGGTAAGTTTCCTGCTCAACCTCAGCCTAACCCTTCTACTCAATGTCTTGTTTCTTGCTCCAATGAAACTCAACAGGAAAATGCCAGTTCTATCACAACTCTTCGAAGTGGAAAGGCAATTGACAAAAACATTCCATCAAAAGACCAAGATCCTCTTTCCCCTCCGAAAAGTAATGGTAAGGATGATGGTAAGTCTGAACTTCTTGAAAATTTGGACAAAGAAAAAGGTATGCATCCTGCTCCTTTTCCTCAAAGGTTGCAAACAATAAAGAATTTGAATCAAAATGCAGAAATTTATGAACTTTTCAAACAAGTTAAGATTAACATTCCTTTATTGGATGCAATCAAACAAGTTCCATCTTATGCTAAATTTTTGAAGGACATGTGCACAGTTAAAAGGAAACATAATGTACAAAAGAAAGCATTTTTGACGGAAAGTGTGAGCTCAATCATTCAGCACCTTACTCCACCAAAATTCAAAGATCCTGGATGTCCAACAATCTCATGCATCATTGGAAACACTAGAATAGAACGTGCATTGCTTGATCTTGGTGCTAGTGTTAATCTTTTGCCTTTTTCTGTTTATCAACAGTTAGGTTTAGGTGAACTCAAGGAAACACCTGTTACACTTCAACTAGCTGATCGTTCTGTAAAAATTCCTCGAGGGATAGTTGAAGATGTTTTGGTTCAAATTGATAATTTTTACTTCCCTGTTGATTTTATTGTTTTGGACACACATCCTGTTTCAAATCCAAATGTTCAAATTCCTGTTATATTAGGCCGTCCATTTCTTGCAACTTCTAATGCTCTGATAAATTGCAGGAATGGTATGTTGAACATTTCTTTTGGAAATATGACTTTAGAATTAAATGTGTTCAACATTTGCAAGCAACCTGGTGATAATTCAGAAGTACATGAAGTGGATTTCATTGAAGAACTTGTTCATGAACATCTCACCACTACCACATTCCATGATCCTTTAGAAGCTTATTTAATTGAATATGAGTTTGATAATGCTTCAGAAATTTCACACACTGATTCTTTGTTAAAATCTTTTCAGGATAAGCATTGTTGGAAACAAAAGTTTGAGGAACTACCATCACTTACAAATGTCACTGTACCATCAACTATTGAACCACCCAAGCTGGAGTTAAAACCATTGTCATCCGAGCTAAAATATTCCTTTTTGGGTGAGAGTGAAACTTTTCCAGTCATAATTTCTTCACATCTTGATGAACTACAAGAAGGAAAAATTCCTTCTCAATGGAGCACACAAGATAAAAGGAAGTTTCTGAATGAGGTAAAGAAGTTCTATTGGGATGACCCTTACTTGTTCAAATATTGTCCTGATCAGATTTTTCGAAGATGCATTCCCGACAATGAGGTAAGTAGTGTAATTAAGTTTTGTCATTCCGAGGCATGTGGTGGTCATTTTTCATCAAAGAAAACTGCTGCAAAAATTTTACAGTGTGGATTTTACTGGCCAACTTTGTTCAAAGATGCACATAATTTTTGCAAGTCATGTGAAAGTTGTCAAAAATTAGGTTCCATTTCGAAAAGAAACATGATGCCTTTGAACCCAATTCTTGTAATTGAAATTTTTGACTGTTGGGGTATTGATTTCATGGGACCATTTCCACCATCTTTTGGTTTCTTATACATTTTAGTTGCAATAGATTATGTTTCAAAGTGGATAGAGGCAATTCCATGTCGAAATAATGATCACAAAACAGTGATTAAATTTTTAAAAGAAAATATTTTGAGTCGATTTGGAATTCCTCGATCTATCATAAGCGATGGGGGAACACATTTTTGCAACAAGGTTTTTGAAACATTAATGAAGAAATATGCCATTACACACAAAGTTGCAACCCCTTATCACCCGCAGACAAATGGACAGGTAGAATTAGCAAATAGGGAGATTAAACAAATTTTGGAAAAGACAGTTAATCCAAATCGCAAAGATTGGTCTCTTAGACTTAACGATGCATTATGGGCCTATCGAACAGCTTTTAAAACAGCATTGGGCATGTCTCCTTATAGGCTAGTTTATGGAAAACCTTGTCATTTACCTGTGGAACTTGAGCATAAAGCATATTGGGCCATTAAAATGTTCAACTCAAACCTTGATGACGCTTCTAATTTACGAAAATTACAAATAAATGAACTTGAGGAACTCAGAAATGATGCATATGAGAATTCTAAAATTCATAAAGAAAGAACTAAAGCCTTTCATGACAAGTTAATTTCAAGAAAAATATTTGATGTTGGGCAAAAAGTTCTACTTTATAATTCTAGACTTCACATATTTCCTGGTAAGTTGAGATCAAGATGGACTGGCCCATTTGTGGTTAAGCATGTGTATCATTATGGAGCAGTTGACATTGAGAATCCTCAAAATGGTAACGTATTCAAGGTAAATGGACAAAGACTCAAACTCTTTTTGGAAAATCATGTTACTCAAGAAGAGGTTGTTTTTCTTTCTGATCCTTGTTTTGAAAATAACTAGATGTAAATATAACTTTTACTAATCTTCAAAAAAAAAAAAAAAAAAATTCATTTTTTTCCCGGTTAAATGGCGGATAACGGTACTCCGTGATTATTTAAGTCGGTTCCATCAGCTACCCACAAAACTGATATTGTATATAAATTTCTCTTTCATTTTATTTTATTTCATTTTTTTTTTTTCAGGATGGATGATATTCTCAAAAGATTGCAGAAACGATTTCCTCCTTTTCCTCGGAATATTTTACTGAAGCTTTACCAAGTTCGATTAGAAAGATTAAGAATGCTTATGAACAAAGGGATTCCTGAAGACATACGTTGGATAATTGAAGCCAAGGTACGTGAAGATGAATATCTTCCTGTTTTGCATTTACCAGGTACAGGTAGAAGCACTTATGCAAAGAAGCGACGAGCAAAGCGCATGAGTTCAAATTGCCACAAGTGTGCACGATGGACGTGTAACGGTAAATGTCGTTCTATTGGGATTCCGTCCTCTAATCGAGATGATAAAATTGAATTCATTAAGGATGGACTGAGTCAGGAGAATTTGGGTAATATCCAACTTTCTCTTGAGACGCATCCTAGTGGAGACGTACAAAGAGAAATTCTTGATTTATGGCCGCAATTCCAAAGGGAATGGCAACATCTTGGGAATCTGATGTTAAAAGACCCTGTTTGCCAGCTTGTAAGAAAACTGGATGGGAAGCATATCCTCGACTCATAGAAGGCGTTTAAGCCGTTTCTGGACGTAAAACCAGAGGAAGATGTGAGCCACAATCACAACTACAATAAATGACTTCTCAGCTTTTGGTTTGATTTGCAATAACTTTATTTCAGTTTAATTTACGTGTTGTTCGATTTGTGTAATTATTCTCGTTTTTTTTTTTTGCATTGGTCTTTTACGATTGATTTTTTCTTCTCTTTTTGATTTTCTTCCTGAAATCACGCAAAAATCTTTTGTTAGGTTAACATTTTCTTCTGACAGGTCAAATACACTTTCGGCGACATTATTACTCTTGTCTGATTCACTACTCAGTCCTCTATATATTACACCATGTACTCATTCTCTTTCAGGCACTCGAAAAAGAAAAAAAAAATGGAAAGCACTTCGTCCCAGCGCATTAAAAAAATTTGTGTCTTTGGAGGTGCTTATCCAGGGAAAAATAACATATTCGCTGATGAAGCCATAAGAGTTGGAGTAATACTTGCCCAACAAAAGATCCACTTGATTTATGGAGGCGGTAGTACGGGTTTAATGGGAGCAGTCGCTACAGCAGCACACGCCGGAGGAAGTCCAGTTCTAGGAATCGTGCCAAAACTATTCACAGATTTTTGTGGACCTACCGTGGGTAAGGAAATACAAGTCTGGAGTATCCCTGAACGGATAACAATCATGTACCATTCTGCCGATGCATTCATTGCCTTACCAGGAGGTCTGGGTACATTGGAAGAAATAGCTTGCGTGGCTTCTTGGTCATCTTTGGTCACAAATAAGAAACCCATTGGTTTGCTTAATATTAATGGTTATTTTAGTAATTTACTTTCATATTTAGATAATGCTGTGGATAATGGATTCATGTTTTTAGAGGCAAGGAGAACCATAATTTCTGCTACAACCATTGAAGATTTACTCAAAAAGCTACAAGCTTATGAGTGTTTATCTGCTACGGTTGTTTCGCAAACGCTCGGAAAAAGAAAAAGAGATATGGACGAGCAAGGAGTGGATTGCACTTTGTCTTTGTGACATTATCTAACATTTTGTTTGTTGTGTCTCAGTTATAATAAGTGGTTAGCAACCTCTGCAGGTAATATCTCCTAAATTCTACCTTTAAAATTTGACATTGGGGACAATGTCATATTTTAGTAGGGGGTAAGGGACATATTTTGCTAAAAAAAAAAATTTTTGTTGTGTTTTAAGACATTTAGAAGTATTCATTCTGAACAAGGTCTGAGTAAGGGAGACTTGAGACATACCTTGTCAGTTTGATTTAATCTTCTTCTTCAAAAAAACAAAAAAAAAAAAAAAGAGCATGTTTAGACTTAGTGTGTTTTTTAGTTACTTTCAATACAATGATGAGATATGAATTGCATAAGTCTAAAACAGATTTATTAGTGAGAAGATTTTCATGAGAATTGAGCTTGATGTCAACCTTTTTATGAGCCAATGTTAATATGATATGTTGATTGAGAAAGAAGCATGTTTAGACTTAATCTGACTTGTATAATCATCTTTGTGAGTTTTTGAGCCTATAATGATTGATGCATTATACAAATCAATCTAATTTCTTTCTTGAGTGCTCTTATGATTACATGATTCTCTAGAACTTGCTTTAAACCGTTTGAGACTATATTGATACATGTGACAACATGAATATGATAGAGGCATTAGGATTATAACCAGAGCCAAACAGCCATCCATTATTAATGTTCTAAGAGAACATCCCCACTAGTGAGCCAATTTGAGCCTACATTAAATATGCTGTTTTATTGGTAACCACAACTTACACCTAGCCTAAATATACTTATATCCTTACCCTTGTTCTAAAGATGGATTTTTATATTTTGAGACATATTAAAAAAAAAAAAAAAAAAAAAAAAACAAATAAGGGATATTTTTAGTTGAAAATTTGGGTTAGAAACAAAAGATAAGTGTGGGGGAAGAAAAGAAAAGAAAAAGTCAAGAAAAAAAGAAAGGGATCATTGTCAAATACATTCCCATATTAATAAAAAAAAAAAAAAAAAAGAATCTTCTCTTGAACTTCTAGAAAAAGATGTTACAAAGTTGGTTAGAATGATGCAAAGGCTCAACATGAATATTTAGCCTATGTTATTATGTGCTTTATAAGAGTTTTGAGAAGTTTTATTTGTATGATCTTATTATGTCTCTAAAATCTATGAACTCTTTGGAACCTTTGTGATATCTTTATCCTTTTGTTCTTTAACCACATTATAACCCTTTGGCCCCATTACAACCTTGAATAAAGACCTCTTGATTTATGAAGTTGTCTGATCTAAATAGTGGAGAATAGGTGGACAAGCAAGCATATGGTAGAAGTGTTTTCATGAGATTGATTGAGTGTAAACACTTTACCACTACTTTAAAGAGTGAAAATCAAGAGAGTATCCCTTGTGAGAAGTTGAGATTAAGTTTGAATATGCACTATTTTGATTGAAATATGTTATGTTAATATTGGCTTAACTCATTTATTTACATTCAAGCAAGATTTTTTGTGAATTTCTTTAAGCTATTGATTAGTTTTTAAGACTTGTCCAATGATTATCTCTAATTTATATTGGAAGGATTAGTTATAATTATTATTTTTAGTTTTTCTTATGTCTTCAATGTTTGTGGGTATCGTCCTAGTAAACCCTCACGAGACTAAACTCGTCCACTAGGGACACCTAGGGGTTTAAAGGCTTGTGTCACATGCTAAGTGCCACCGTGATTTCCTACGAAAATGGATTAGATTAGATTTTCTTATTTTATTTTTATTGAGTCGTTGCTAGGGACTAGCAACAATCTAAGTATGGGGGTGTGATAACTCGTATAATTATATAGTTTTTAGTTATGTTTTATTATTGTTTTGTGTCAAATACGAGTTATTATTGTTTAGTCTAATTGTGTTTATGATCTTTTATATTTTTATGTAATTTGGTGTTTTTCACAAGTTTCTTTGAGTGATTTCAGATTACTAGAATTAAGGGCAAATCCAGTTCAGTTCCAGTTCCGACACCTTTTGCCATATCAGCTATATCTCGAGTTTCACTGAAGCAATAAGGCTGAACTTTGTATCCCTGCAAAGCTAAGAGGCATATCTATCTTTTTCATGTTTTACACTTCTTGAAACGGAGTCGTTTTCCCTAGCGAAATCGACCATCAAGTTGGCTGATGTGCAATGACGTCTGTTCTGCACCGTTTTGGTATTTTGACCATATCTCCCGATCCACGTGCGCAAATGATCTGATTCCAACGGCTATGGATCCGTAACTGATAGGGGTATATTTTTCTAGAAGACCCTTTTATCAGATCGAGCCTCCAACATTGACAAAATCGACCATCAAGCTGGCTGATCAGAATTGTCATACAATATGACGAAAATTGTTAGAAAAATGCACCCACCTATTATACCTACCTTTGAAATTTGTAAAGCTTGTCTCTTGTCATTTAGCCCTCCAAAATGTGTATAAATAGAGGGCCTTGGATGAGTATTGGGATACATTATACATTGGTAGGATATTTGCCATTGTAATAAAATTCTCTAAGTTTTCTTCTTCTTTCCTTTCTCTAGTTTTCTTTTTCTTTACTTATGTTTCTTACATTTCTTTTCATTTTATTCATATCTAGTATGTGTTGCTAATCATATTGTTGAGGTGATGAGGTGAAGCTCTTGGTAAATGCTAAGGTTAGTCTCTTCAACATGAGCTAAAATGAATCATCATTTATAAACACTAGTGTAGATAATATTTTCTTTTGGTTTAAAATCATACTTGCAAAGTAGAGATCTTGATTCATTATTGACAATGAAAATGGCACAGTAAATGCTTGGTTTCATAACCTTGATTTGTTGTAGACATATACCTTGGCATAAGGAATGCTTGGACTCTTTTTGTGAGTTTTGAGGACACCAAATGAACATAATATCATATGCTATGGACGTTGGACAATTTGGACTGAATTGCTAAACCTTCCGGTTGGAACCTCCCTTATGTGTGGATTTCAATTGTGTAATAAAACAAGATTAATCTTAGCATAACACCAAGAGTGGATTCTCTAACCTCAACATCTTTTCTTATTGTTTTTTTTTATATCTTGTTTAATTGCTTTTATGTTATTTTGTTTATTTTGTTCTCTAATATCTTGTTTACTTTCTTTGTTATTGATTCCCTAATATCTTGTTTATTTTCTTTTTCTTATATATTTATAAACTTATACTTACTAATACGCTTCCCTGTGGTTCGACCTCGGACACCCGAGAATTTATTACTTGAACATAACCTGCACTTGGGTTTACAACTCTTAATTGAGTTTCCATCACATAGTATATTCAATATGAGATGCAATATCCTAAGTCATATGATATATTCTAAATGAAATAAAATAACCTAAGTAACATAATATGAAATGAAATAACCTAAGTAACATGATATTTTCTAAATGAAATAAAATAACCTAAGTAACATAACATATTCTATATGTAATGAAATAATTTAAATGTCATGGCAAACATGAATGATATGGCATATAAATTAAATGAGATGGAATATGAAATAATGCTATCATATAATATGCATGAAAATCAAAATGAAAATAATAATGCATGAACATAGTATATGCTAAATAATATGACCAAAAAATAACTAAATAAAAGCATAGGATATCATGAAATATTCCAAATCATATAACAAACCATATAACATCAAAAAATATAAATCAAAATAATAACAATATCATAGAAATTATTATAACAAGAATCACATATTATATAAAATGCATGAATATGAAAAATGCAATGCATGAAATGTATTTTTTCCTTTTATTAAGGAAATCCGTATATCTAAAAAGATATCCGGCTACCTTAGGAAAATATGTCAAATTAAATATTCTAAAACCAAAATACTTTGTGATTGTTTGAAAACAATTTTGAAAAGCTTGAATTAAAAATAAAAACTGGGCTAAATCTTTATTTAAATGGCTCTAATTTCCTAAGTTTAAAAATCCGGACTTGACTACCCTTAACCCGAGACTTGAAAAACCATTTTTAGAGTTTAAAAAGGCTTAGAAACTACCCTAAGTCAGTAGCTAACCCTCCTAATCAGCCCACTCTAAGTAACTTAACCAAAACAGAAAAATAATTTTTCTTTAAATTCAATTTTGACTCCACTGCCCAGTTTTAAGCCACGATTTTTTATCCTATTTTTAAAAATTCAAAACATTCTGAAAAAAATACTGGAGACTCAGGACATGTAAAACTACACGGGAAAAAATTTTCTTAAGTTTATGACTAAAGACGAATGCCTAGAAAAATCGGAGATGTACGAGTTTTGGGTGAAAAAAAAAAACTGCTTTGCCAAAACACATTTTTGCCTTTGATAAAATCATTTATAAATCAAAGTAAAAATATTTGAAACTCATAAAATGACTTACAAACAGTAGCTAGGACTTTTTGAAATTTAGATAAAAATTGGCTAAGTAAAAAAAATCACAAAGGTAGAATAATCAACTTGACAAACTTAATTTTCCACAAGTGTGCTCAAGAGAGCATGACTTTGAACCATTAATTGGCTCAAGTCATTGTTCAAGTGGCATGAACATGAAATGCATGAAACAATACAGCAAACATAATGCATGAAATGCATGGATTTAAACCTAAATGTCATGAAAAAATGCATGGCATTCATAAAGTGACCTAGACCTAAATGAACTTGCATGGCATTTAATGCAACCTAGACCTAAAATGCATGAACATGCATGGCAAATAAACCTAACTTAATAACTAAAATATGTATGGCATTTTCACAAACACAAAGCATGCTTAAACCAAAAACTCAAATATCATGTAAATGCTAACCTATCAACTAACATGGCAAGAATGCACATAAAATGCAAAAATTCCTAGGATGGCCGAATAGCATAATGTAACTAGCAAGCATGGCATTTTCACAAACACTTGGTATACTAACATGCTCAACTAAATCAAATGTCATACAAATGCAAAAACCTATCAACTAACATGGAAAAAATGAAACACACAATGCAAAACACATGGAGTAGCCAAATGGCCTCAAGCTCCAACAAGCATGGCATTTTCACAAACACTTGGTATACTAACATGCTCAACTAAAATATAACACTTAAATCATGCAAAAACCACACAAGCATTTTCACAAACACTTAATATACTAAATCTGAAACATGCTCAACTAAGATATAAAACTCAAATCATGCAAAGATCACACAAGCATTTTCACAAACACTTGATATACTAAATCTAAAACATGCTCAAATTTAAACATCATGAAAACAGAAAATTAAGAATGCAAAAACATGATATTTAAATCATAAATGGCAACAAACAAAGCAACCAAATTAAAATATAACTCAAGAATATGAAGTAACATAACATTTAAAACATTAAAATCAAAGAAAATAACATAAAAAATATGGTAAAATAAATCAAAACAGCAACTTAAAATAAATAATGTAGGTCATTTGGCCATGGTGAGTTTATTGTAAAAATAAAATGTAAAAAATATACTTAAGAAGGAGATGAAGGAAAAACTTGAAAAGAACAATAAAAAACATTTATTTAAAATGGAAACTCACCAAATAGAATCAAAATAGCAAAAACAAGAATAGAAAATCAAGAAAGTGCAAGAGTTGGTGCTCAAGAGCAACCTCAAGAAGCTATCTCTTAAGCTTTATCTCTTCAAACTTTCCTTTTTTCTCTAAACTTTTCTTATTTGCTCTCAACCAAGAAGAGAAAAACTAAGTAAAAACTCTAAGAACTCAGCAAAATGAAGATGAAAAAATGAAATTCTGACCTCCCCCGAAGTGCTGGCCGAATGGACCCTTTAATTGCCCAAGGATGTTGTCATTTTTCTTGTAACCAATTTTCCATCAAATGGCTAATAATTCAAGGTGAAAAATCATGAAATTACCACCTTTAGATTAGCATCTCAGCTCTCTCAAATTACAGCCGTTCAAGAATAATGTTGACATCTTTCTTAGCCTATGTGGCTTAATCACCATGGCTTGATCAAAGAGAATCTCTAACTAACTCTTAATTTTTAGCCATTTGATTGAAAAATCGGAAGCTTCCTCCTTCCTTTGGGCTTGGGCAGGCCAGCACTTCTCTTTTCCAGCCCAACTCTAATTTCTTGAAAGGCCCAAAGAAGCCCTTTTCGGTTGCTTGGGTGAAATGACCGTTTTGCCCCCCGGATGCAAATACATATCAAACGGACTCCAAATTCAATTTATCTTTTTTTAATACTTCCAAAATAATAAAATATTGAGTTCTGGAAGTTTTCAAAATTATCCGAGTCCGTTTGCTATTTATTTGGATTTTTCTTCCAAAAATGCCCTTTTATGCCCCTACATTTTACCATTTTTTAAACGAGCTCCAAATCAAGATTTTTCTTCACCAATCTCTTCCAAATAATTTAAAAATGTGATCTGGAATTTTTCATAATTTTTGGAGCTCATTTGGTATTTTTTCGGGATTTATCGGCTTGAATTACTGCATAGGAGGCCCGGGATTTGGCCATTTTGCAAACAAACTCCGAATCAAGATTTTCTTTCGCCAATCTCTTCCAAATAATTTAAAAATAAGATTTGCAAAATTTCAGAATTTTTGGAGCTCATTTGCTAATTTTCAGGGATTTATCTTCTTCAATTATTGCATAGGAGGCCCGGGATTTGGCCGTTTTGCAAACCAACTCCGAATCAAGATTTTCTTTCGCCGATCTCTTCAAAATAATTTGAAAATGAGTTTTGCAAATTTTCAAAAGATTTGAAGCTCATTTGCTATTTTTTCGGGATTTTCCTTTTTGAATTACTACAAAAGAAGCCCGGGATTCGGCCATTTTGCAAACGAACTCCGAATCAAGATTTTCTTTCCTCAATCTCTTCCAAATAATTTAACAATGAGATTTGAAAAATTTTAGAAGATTTGGAGCTCATTTCTATTTTTTCGGGATTTTCCCTTTTGAATTACTACATAAGAAGCCCGGGATTTAGTCATTTTGCAAACGAACTCTGAATCAAGATTTTCTTCCGTCGATATCTTTAAAATGATTTAAGAATGAGATTAACAAATTTTTAGAATTTTTGGTGTCCATTTTCTATTTTCCCCAAATTTTCCGATTTTACCCTTTTGCCTCCGAAACCCAGTTTTGCTCAAAACAAGTCTGATTTTCAGATTTTCTTCAATCTGAGCCTTGGGCTATCCTTTTTAATCATTCTTCATCCATTGGGGGCTTTGGTCTTACCAAGTCGGGCCATTTCTGTGATTCTTTCCGATTTCATCGAAATCCACTAAAAACCCTAATTCTCGGTTTTCTCCCGGATTGACTTTTCTTTCGATTTTTCTTGCAAGTGGCTTCTCCATTACCCGTAGTCAGTGCTTATCTTTCATTTGTAACTTTCAATTTCGACCAATTTGATCGTTTAAGCACTTTTCCCCAAATTTCTCGGATTAGGGTTTCCTTTCTACTCAATCTCCAAATCCCAACTTCCGAACTCCATATCTTTCAATGTAGACCTCGGATTATCAAAATTCTTTCGCCATTTTTCAATTCAACTTAAAATTTTGATTTTGAAAGTGGGTTGACTTTTAAGTAGTTGACTTTCTGGGCATTAAAAAAAATAACGAGTCTCATCGCAAGACTTTATTATTCATTAAGCGTGACATTAAAAAAACGGAGGAAAAGTCGACTTAATTCCTCTAGAACAATGAAGGTTTTGAAAATGACCTTAAAAAAGACATGGAGTCGCCACCAATCTTTTTTAGCTAGGTGTGATTGGCCACCTATTAAAACCGATTTTATAAAATATTTTAAAAATTAATTAAAACATTTTAAAAACCAATTTCAAGTCTGCATTTTAAACCAAAGAAATCAAAGAAGCAGGTTCGGGAGTCGGTTACGTGCGGGGAAGGATTAGCACCCCCACAACGCCCGTATAAATCGGTACCTTATTAATCATGTGTTATCTCAAGTCTCGGTAAAAAGTTGGTTTTAAATTTAGTATTTCAAGTTAATTCCCAATTTAAAGAAAAATAATTCCATTTTTAATTGAAAATGATCCGAAATTTATAAATTCAAAATTTTTCTATATTCCCCAACAAACGTGGCAAAATATAGAAATTTTTATTAATTTTGGAAAACTTTCCGAATCATTCTCTTTTTTTGAAAGAAATATATTCCTTTATTATGATAATTGATAATATTCCCTCCAGCAAACCCAGTAGAGAACTCATGAATTATTTTAACTCGGGAATATCTTTATTTTTTTATTGAAAAATCATTATCCTTTTGAAAACATTTTAAAAGATATGAATATGTATATGCATGACATAAATAAAATGACATAGCAAAATCTAAATAATATAATGCTTCCTAAATGATATGATATAATGTAAATGCCTTAGCATATTCTAAAGAAATGAAATAAATGCCTTAGCATATTCTAAATGAAATAAAATATCCTAAGTTATATGACATATTATAAATAAAATGAAATGACCTAGGTAACATAGTATATTCTATATGAGATGCAATATCCTAAGTCATATGATATATTCTAAATGAAATAAAATAACCTAAGTAACATAACATATTCTATATGAAATGAAATAACCTAAGTAACATGATATTTTCGAAATGAAATAAAATAACCTAAGTAACATAACATATTCTATATGAAATGAAATAATTTAAATGACATGGCAAACATGAATGATATGGCATATAAATTAAATGAGATGGAATATGAAATAATGCTATCATATAATATGCCTGAAAATAAAAATGAAAATAATAATGCATGAACATAGTATATGCTAAATAATATGACCAAAAATAACTAAATAAAAGCATAGGATATCATGAAATATTCCAAATCATATAACAAACCATATAACATCAAAAATATAAATCAAAATAATAACAATATCATAGAAATTATTATAACAAGAATCACATATTATATAAAATGCATGAATATGGAAAATGCAATGCATGAAATGTATTTTTTCCTTTAATTAAGGAAATCCGTATATCTAAAAAAAAGATATGCGGCTACCTTAGGAAAATATGTCAAATTAAATATTCTAAAACCAAAATACTTTGTGATTGTTTGAAAACAATTTTGAAAAGCTTGAATTAGAAATAAAAACTGGGCTAAATCTTTTTTTTAAATGGCTCTAATTTCCTAAGTTTAAAAATCCGGACTTGACTACCCTTAACCCGAGACTTGAAAAACTATTTTTAGATTTTAAAAAGGCTTAGAAACTACCCTAATTCAGTAGCTAACCCTCCTAATCAGCCCACTCTAAGCAACTTAACCAAAACAAAAAAAAATAACTTTTCTTTAAATTGAATTCTGACTCCACTGTCCAGTTTTAAGCCACGATTTTTTATCCTATTTTTCAAAATTCAAAAAATTCTAAAGAAAAATACTGGAGACTCAGGACATGTAAAACTAGATGGGAAAAAATCAGCTTAATTTTCTGATTAGATAAGAATGCCCATAAAAATCGGAGATGTACGAGTTTTTGGTGAAAAAAAAAAACTGTTTTGCCAAAACACATTTTGCCTTGGATAAAATCATTTAAAAATCAAAGTAAAAATATTTGAAACTCATAAAATGACTTACAAATAGTAGCTAGGACTTTTTGAAAGTTAGATAAAAATTGGCTAAGTAAAAATCACAAAGGTAGAATAATCAATTTGACAAACTTAATTTTCCACAAGTGTGCTCAAGAGAGCATGACTTTGAACCATTAATTGGCTCAAGTCATTATTCAAGTGGCATGAACATGAAATGCATGAAATGCATGGATTTAAACCTAAATGTCATGAAAAAAATGCATGGCATTTATAAAGTGATCTAGACCTAAATGAACTTGCATGGCATTTAATGCAACCTAGACCTAAATTGCATGAACATGCATGGCAAATAAACCTAACTTAATAACTAAAATATGTATGGCATTTTCACAAACACAAAGCATGCTTAAGCCAAAAACTCAACCAAATATCATGCAAATGCTAACCTATCAACTAACATGGCAAGAATGCACAAAAAATGCAAACATTCCAAGAGGGCCGAATAGCATAATGTAACTAGCAAACTTGGCATTTTCACAAACACTTGGTATACTAGCATGCAAAACTAAATCAAATGACATGCAAATGCAAAAACCTACCAACTAACATGGCAAAAAATGCAACACACAATGCAAAACACATGGAGTAGCCAAATGGCCTCAAGCTCGAACAAGCATGGCATTTTCACAAACACTTGGTATACTAACATGCTCAACTAAAATATAACATTTAAATCATGCAAAAACCACACAAGCATTTTCACAAACACTTAATATACAAAATCTAAAACATGCTCAACTAAGATATAAAACTCAAATCATGCAAAGACCACACAAGCATTTTCACAAACACTTGATATACAAAATCTAAAACATGCTCAAATTTAAACATCCTGAAAACAGAAAATTAAAAATGCAAAAACATGATATTTAAAACATAAATGGCAACAAATAAAGCAACCAAATTAAAATATAACTCAAGAATATGAAGTAACATAACATTTAAAACATCAAAATCAAAGAAAATAACATAAACAATATGGTAAAATAAATCAAAACTACAATTTAACTAAATAATGTAGGCCATTTGGCCATGGTGAGTTTATTGTAAAAATAAAATGTAAAAAAATATACTTAAGAAGGAGATGAAGGAAGAACTTGAAAAGAACAATAAAAAAACATTTATTTAAAATGGAAACTCACCAAATAGAAATCAAAATATCAAAAACAAGAATGGAAAATCAAGAAAGTGCAAGAGTTGGTGCTCAAGAGCAACCTCAAGAAGCTATATTTCAAGCTTTATCTCTTCAAACTTTCCTTTCTTTTCTAAACTTTTCTTTTTTGCTTTCAACCAAGAAGAGAAAAACTAAGTAAAAACTCTAAGAACTCAGCAAAATGAAGATGAAAAAATGAAATCCTAACCTCCCTGCAAGTGCTGGCCGAATAGGATAATATTGCTCCAAGATGTTGTCATTTTGTGTAACCAATTTTCCATCAAATGGCTAATAATTCAAGGTGAAAATCATGAAATTACCACCTTTAGATAAGCATCTCAGCTCTCTCAAATTACAGCTGTTCAAGAATAATGTTGACATCTCTCTTGGCCTATGTGGCTTAATCACCATGGCTTGATCAAAGAGAATCACTAACTCACTCTTGATTTTTAGCCATTTGATTGAAAAATCAGAGGCTTCCTCCTTCCTTTGGGCTTGGGCAGGCCAGCACTTCTCTTTTCGAGCCCAACTCTGATTTCTTGAAAGGCTCAAAGAAGCCCTTTTCGGTTGCTTGGATGAAATGACCGTTTTGCCCCCCGGATGCAAATAAATATCAAATGGACACCAAATTCAATTTATATTTTTTTTAAAACTTCCAAAATAATAAAATATTTAGTTCTATAAGTTTTCAAAATTATCCGAGTCCGTTTTCTATTTATTTGGATTTTTTCTTCCAAAAATGTCCTTTTATGCCCCTACATTTTACCATTTTTTAAACGAGCTCCAAATCAAGATTTTTCTTCACCAATCTCTTCCAAATAATTTAAAAATGTGATCTGGAAGTTTTCATAATTTTTCGAGCTCATTTGGTATTTTTTCGGGATTTATCGGCCTGAATTACTGCATAGGAGGCCCGGGATTTGACCATTTTGCAAACGAACTCTGAATCAAGATTTTCTTTCGCAAATCTCTTCCAAATAATTTAAAAATGATATTTGCAAAATTTCAAAATTTTTGGAGCGCATTTGCTATTTTTCTGGGATTTATCTTCTTGAATTATTGCATAGGAGGCCCGGGATTTGACCATTTTGCAAACGAACTCTGAATCAAGATTTTCTTTCGCAAATCTCTTCCAAATAATTTAAAAATGATATTTGCAAAATTTCAAAATTTTTGGAGCGCATTTGCTATTTTTCTGGGATTTATCTTCTTGAATTATTGCATAGGAGGCCCGGGATTTGGCCTTTTTGCAAACGAACTCCGAATCAAGATTTTCTTTCCCCAATCTCTTCAAAATAATTCAAAAATGAGATTTTCAAAATTTTAAAATATTTGGAGCTCATTTGCTATTTTTTCGGGATTTTCCTTTCTGAATTACTACATAAGAAGCCCGGGATTCGGGCATTTTGCAAACGAACTCCGAATCAAGATTTTCTTTCACCAATCTCTTCAAAATATTTTAAAAATGATATTTGCAAAATTTCAAAAGATTTGGAGCTCATTTACTATTTTTCTGGGATTTTTCTTTTTGAATTACTGCATGAGAAGCCCGGGATTCGGCCATTTTGCAAACGAACTCCGAATCAAGATTTTCTTTCCCCAATATATTCCAAATAATTTAAAAATGATATTTGCAAAATTTGAGAAGATTTGGAGCTCATTTGCTATTTTTTTCGGGATTTTCCCTTTTGAATTACTACATGAGAAGCCGGGATTTGGTCATTTTGCAAACAAACTCCGAATCAAGATTTTCTTTCGCCGATCTCTTTCAAATGATTTAAGAATGAGATTGACAAATTTTTAGAATTTTTGGTGTCCATTTGCTATTTTTCCCAAATTTTCCGATTTTGCCCTTTTGCCTCTGAAACCCGGTTTTGCTCAAAACAAGTCCGATTTTCTGATTTTCTTCAATCTGAGCCTTGGGCTATCCTTTTTAATCATTATTAATCTATTGGGGGCTTTGGTATTACCAAGTCGGGCCATTTCTGTGATTCTTCCCGATTTCACCGAAATTCACTAAAAACCCTAATTCTCGGTTCTCTCCCGGATTGACTTTTTTTTCGATTTTTCTTGCAAGTGGCTTCTCCATTACCCTTATTCAGTGCTTATCTTTCATTTGGAACCTTCAATTTTGACCAATTTGATCGTTTAAGCACTTTTCCCCAAATTTCTCGGATTAGGGTTTCCTTTTTACTGAATCTCCAAATCCTAACTTTCGAACTCCATATCTTTCAATGTAGACCTCGGATTATCAAAATTCTTTTGCCATTTTTCAATTGAACTTAAAATCTTGATTTTGAAAGTGGGTTGACTTTTTTAGTAGTTGACTTTCTAGGGTTGACTTTTTTGGGGTTGACTTTTTTGAAGTTTGACTTTTTATGCTCGTCCTTTTAAACTAAGTCTCGGAGTACCACCTGCAGGATGAAAACAGTCTTTTTACACTCGGAGATATCAATTTAGGAAGAAAACATACCTGTTTAGTGGTCCGGACAAAATTTGGTGTCTACAGCTGTCCCTCTTTGGCTATTGCTGAGAATCAGGAATCAGGCAAAGATAAACCAACACTAATTTTGTACGGTCAGTGAAATCACATGTGAAGGAAAGGGAAAGGGGTTTTCTTTTTCATTTTTTCTTTTTTCATTTTCTTTTTTTTCATCATTTTTTCATTTTTCCTTTTTTTCCTTTTTTCTTTTTTCTTTTTTCTTTTTTCATTTTCATTTTTTTCATTCATCATTTTTTTTTTTGAAAAAAAAAACTGTAAATCGAAGATTTTTCCTTAAACTGAATTCCCTGCCTAATCAAGGCATGATCCGTCTTAAGGAAACGAATTGGATTTTCAAAAGAAAAAATTGTGCCCGAAGGTCTTTAAAAATGGTGCCCGGAGGTCTTAAAATGGTGCCCGGAGGTCTTTAAAATAGTGCCCGAAGGTCTTTAAAATGGTGCCCGGAGGTCTTTAAAATGGTGCCCGGAGGTCTTTAAAACGGTGCCAGGAGGTCTTAAAAATGGTGCCCGGAGGTCTTAAAAAATTGGTGCCCGGAGGTCTTTAAGATGGTGCCCGGAAGTCTTAAAAAACTGGTGCCCGAAGGTTTTTAAAATGGTGCCCGGAGGTCTTTAAAAATTGGTGCCCTGAAGTCTTTAAAATTGGTGCCCGGAGGTCCTAAAAATTGTGCCCGGAGGTCTTTAAAATTGAAAATTGTGCCCGAAGGTCTTTAAAATAGTGCCCGAAGGTCTTTAAAATGATGCCCGGAGGTCTTAAAAATTGGTTCCCGGAGGTCTTTAAAATGGTGCCCGGAGGTCTTAAAAAAACTGCTGCCCGAAGGTCTTAAAAAACTGGTGCCTGAAGGACTTAAAATGGTGTCCGGAGGTCTTAAGAATGTTGCCCGGAGGTCTTACTCGTGATTTGAAAAATTATGCCCGCAGGTCTTTAAAATGGTGCCCGGAGGTCTTTAAAATGGTGCCCGGAGGTCTTAAAAATGTTGCCCGGAGGTCTTACCTGTGATTTGAAAAATTATGCCTGGAGGTCTTAAAAATGGTCTTTGAAGAATTGTTGAAAATTAACCTAAAGATTTTGAGAAGATGCGAATGCTTTTTGATGTAGATGTTGAATAAGATACGAAATGACTTAAACTGGTGCAAATGTCTTTGATGCAAATGTAAATAACTTAGATTGATGCAAATGCTTCTTGATGCAGATTCAAATAACTTAGATTGATGCAAATTTTCTTGATGCAGATGCCTTTACTAATTGTGTTCATGTAAATGGTTTATGATTATCACACAATAATGAAAATGTAATGATTCTAGAAATGATGCAATTGCTTGAGATGACGTAAATGCGAATTCCATGAA
This sequence comes from Fremontodendron californicum, assembly GCA_030761205.1. Classification (NCBI taxonomy): domain Eukaryota; kingdom Viridiplantae; phylum Streptophyta; class Magnoliopsida; order Malvales; family Malvaceae; genus Fremontodendron; species Fremontodendron californicum. The sequence goes on along the minus strand of JAULJL010000009.1, from coordinate 14,528,618 downwards.
GAATGTAAATGTAAAATGCAGATGCTTATTGAATAATGCCAATGCAAATACCCATGAGTGATGCAAATGCTTGCCGACACTGTGAAGATGCAAAAGCTCGATAAAGAGATGAGTGCTCATGAGTGATACAAATGCCCCAGTTGTTTTTCTAGACTTTGGTTTAACCTTTCAAATTCATTTTTCCTCTTCAAATCAAAGTATATCTTCAATTCATTTTGGCTATTCTCTTTGCCCCAACAGTTTTCAAACTTTCATCAACAAAGATCTGAACTGGGTTCGATTTCTTCTTCTCATATCTGGAAGTCAAGACCTATCCTGGCAGTTCTATACCTTTGGGTTAGAAAAAATCCTTGTCTCATGTCAACATCATGGGTATTTCAAAAATATCTTTATTTGTTTTCTTATTTTGAAAACTTCTAAACAAAAACATTAACCCCACATTGTGTAATGTACAGATCTTTTGAAGACTGATGATCATTGTTAGAAATTTCTCTAATTGTCAATCTGGGTTTTTTTAACTGGGATTAGCAAGGATTGGTATAACAAGATTCTGTCTTTTCCAGGAAAACTTCATGACAAAAATGTATATCCCTTCTAGGCTCACAAATAGAACAGGTTTTATAAATCATGAATTCATTGAGAACTAATCAAATTCAACATTCTTTTAGTTTCCATATCAAGGCATTTTGACTAGCGTCAAGATTGGCCGGGATGTTTAAACCGGAAAGTTTAATCTTGGAGAAAAAAAAGTTTCAGTTCTTTTTGAAGACAATCCTCTGAATGAGAATTGACAATTTGAGAGTTTCAGGCATTCCTAGATGTTCCTCGATGGACACTTTTTTAAGATGACCTTCTCTTTTTATGGTATCGGCACTTTCATAAATGGCATCAAAAATTTCCATTCTACTCTAGACCGCCCGTTTTTGGGTTTTCGCCCTAGAGTCCCTTTTCTCTCCAATTTTTCTTTTTTCGTTGTTTTACCATGCACTTGAGAATTCTAAATTCTTCCTTAGTGAAATGAGAATTTGATGAGATGGGATAAAATCTGAGGAAAACCCTTCAAATTAAATATTCATGATTGATCAAAATGGACTTTTAAAGCACGTAATGTAGGCCATGGCTTAGGGTTCAGAAAGAAAGGATAAATAGGCCCAAAATATGTGTTTGAGGGTAATCAGATCAAGGATCATTTCTTGAGGAGGATTCTCTTTGAACCATTTGTCCCTTCTTGGACATTTCTTTCCTTTTGACTTTGCTCTTTTTCTTCCTTGCTTTTGGCTTTCAATTTGCCATGTCTTTTCACACATTTTGTTTTTCTTTTTTTGTTTTTCTTGGCTTTCATTTAACCATCTTTTCCTTTTCTTCTTTTTTTTTTGACAGAGTGCGCCCGTATTTATTCGGGGCTCCATTTGCTTTGTGTCTGTCCTTGAGCTGTCACTCATTTCTCAATGATCTTTAAAAAGATCTTTCCTCACATTAGCCCCCCAGTGTAGAGGGTGATCCTTGATCAGGGTTCAAAGAAGAAAGAATTCTTTTGGCTCAAAAAGGGTGACTATGGATAATTTCTTTTTGTGCGAAGGGGATATGAAAGATGGCCATTTCTCATGTCAAGCACAAATATTCACATTGAAAAGAAATCCCTAGGGGAAATAGATAATCAAAATTTCATTTTGCACTTTGGAATCATCCGAATTCTCCTATGCATGATATTACAAAAATGTTTTCATTTTTCATTGCATGCTCCCAATGATTCATGCGTTAGTCCATCCTTATTCACCATGTATCTATCATTTACGCATATGATGCCCCAATTTGATTAACCATGAGAATTTGTATCAACGAGGAACATAGCAAGTCTAGGTCTATTTTGAAAAGGCTGAATTTCAAATCTAAGTTCTTTGATGAGACAAGGAAAATATGACCCAAAAAAAAAATCGGGTTTTCTCTGGGACAAGGGATAATCTAGTTTAATCATTGCGCCCCAAGGTGTCAATCATGAAGTGATGTTTGGGCAATTAGTGTTTTATGGTTTGTTGAAAATGACATGAATGGTTTTGGCACAACCTTGACACATATCAAATTACCAAAATATAGATTCTTGAAAGAATGTCTCATTTGTTTGAATTTCAAGGAATTCAAACAATTTCAAAAAGTTCGTTCCTTTGTCCATAGCCTAGACTAGGATTTACATCCTTGCTTATTCTACAATGACAATGCTTCTCTCTTTTTTTTCAAATTCATTTTTCCTTGAAGCATTAGGTCTTTCAAGTGTTCTTGATTCAATGTTTAGGTATAGAGAAGCCCAAAAAAGAGGGGGATGGTGTTGGGTCATTTCTAACACTGATCATCAATCTTCTTGACACTATCAATTATTAAAACTTCCTTAATGCTTGTTTTTGCAAATTCAAGTTATTTTTAAAACACAACAAACACAAAGCATTTAAAATTCAAAATTCATTTAATTCATGTAAATGTTAACATGAGACAAGTGCTTTCATCATTACAGTGTATAAAACTACATACGTCAAAATGCTCCTATTGACATCCTTCAAAGGTAGTAATTCTCCCCCTAAAACCCTGAAAGAAATTGATTTAGGGCTAAGCGGCCTTCCATTGATTGATAAGCTCCGGTGTCAAAATACCATCACGGATAAGACTTTCAATCTTTTCCTTCAGTTGTCTGCATTTTTCAGTTGAATGCCCAACTACCCTTAGGTGATAATCACACTTGCTGTCAGGGTCATAACTCCTCGCTGATGGATTCGGAGCTATTTTCAAAGGTACCGGGGTAAGGTACTGATTCTTTATTAGTAATGGCAGTAGGTCAGGGATAGGGATTGGAATTCTTTCTTGATTTTCCCGTGGTCATTTTCTAGAAGTAGGCCTTGTTGCAAGGGCTGGTATAGGATTAGGTGTTTGGGTAGGTAGGTAAGGATAAAGGCTTGGAGATACCTCAGTAGGGTAACATGATTGGTATGAGAGAAATTGGGAATATGGGACGAAATCTCTCATAGTTTGGACATCTTCCTCTTTCTTTCTAGGTGTCTTATTTCTCTCGGCATTGGATGTTCCTTCTCTTTCAAGTTTCCCATTTTTGATAGCATTCTCAATCATCTCCCCTGAAATTACCATGTTCTCAAAATTCTTCGAGGCATTGCTGACGAGTCTGTCATAGTACGGGGCCTGCAGTGTATTCACAAAAAGGGTAGTGATTTCCTTTTGTGTCAAGGGCGGTTGTACTTGGGCGGCTAGGTTCATCCACCATTTGTGCATATTCTTTGAAGCTCTCAGTAGCTGTTTTCTCCATATTTTGCAAAGTGAGACGATCAAGTGTCCTGTCGGTCATATGCTTGTACTGGTTTAGAAAAGCCCTAGCCAAATCATTCCAAGAGCGAATCTGATCCTTGCTCAACTGACTATACCACCTAATTGCGGACCCACTGAGGCTATCCTAAAAGCAGTGAATCAAAAGCTTATCATTATCTTTATGACTTGTCATCTTCCGGCAGAACATAGTGATGTGGGCTGATGGATCGGTCGTCCCATTATATTTAACAAAGTCAGGGATCTTGAACTTAGGAGGAATGACTAAATCGAGGACCAAGCATCGTTCTTTCGCCTCCACACTCCCGAATACGTCTGTATTTTCTACTACCCAGAGCCTTTCATCTAGCCATTGATATTTCCCTTGAGAATCTGCCAACTCAACTTCATTTACTACAACCCTTTTCAACTTTGCCTGTTCAGCTGGATCATCTGAGTTTAGGACATTGACGGGGTTAACAGTGTTCTGGGCATCACTCATTACGACCCATTCTGACCCTTTTGTGCCTCTAACCCTTCTCTGGCGACACAGTTTTTGGTGTATCCTTTTCCCTTGATTACGGCAGACATCAGCTCCATCAATTTAGTCATCTGATCCTTAGATTCTGCTTGAGACTTTGCCAGTTGTTCTCTCAATTCTCCCTGTACCTTTTCCATTCTTTCCATTCGGGCAACTTGTTCATTCTCCATAGTAGTAGCCTGTATTAAAAGGGTACTCAGTACTTCTTATACCTCTGATTTGAAATAGAAATTCTTTCAAAGACTCCTAAAGCCAAGTCAACTTCTATTTTATTTCCCCCAAATGTATGTCATGATGAATGAGCTATGAATGCAATTTGATACATGTGAAGCCTAAACAATATGATGTATGGACATGTACAATGGAAACATGTTGACCATATATGTAATAAATGCAATCACAATGCCAACATGTTGCAAGCAAAGAATAAACAAATCAACACATGGATATATGCAATGACTGATCATGTGCATTTTAGCATATTTCCCAATGAATGATCATATATCTTATGAATGCAACACGGTGTCAATTATGATACATGCAAACAATGAATGATTGATACAGAGTATATACAAAGAAAATCATGCTAACCATATGTGTCATGAATGCGACCTAATGCTAATCATGATGTATGTAATAAGAAAATTAATGCATGGATATATACAGAAAAATCATGCTGACTATGTTTGTTATGAATGCAACCCAAAGTCAACATGATGCATGTAAAGAATAAGCAAATTAATGCATGGATATATACAGAAAAATCATGCTGATTATCAATGCATGAATGCAACCTGACAAATAATTGATCGGATGCAAAATGCAAAGGACGAAGATATCTCGGAGGAAATTTAGAATCGGAGGAACTTAATCATCAACATCTCATAAATTTGAAGCATAGTCAATTCATTCCAATATCAATGTTCACAATGGTATAAACCATGTTTTACAAAATCTAAGCAGTAGTTAAAACTGTCTTTACAAGCACTTTATTCTCCCTAGCATCCTAAGACTATAAGAGCCGGCTACTGAAAAAGTGAAATCCTATTACATCATATAAGACCGAAGTCTTTCCATCTTGATGCTGTAAATCTCTCAATCCTAATGATGTTTTCCCAGTCCTCTATCAATCAATGTCATTGGATCCAACCACTTGGCATCTACAAGAGCTTGCACTTTTCTTTTGACTGCTATACAATCTTTGATGCTATGGCCAACAATTCCACAGTGATAATCACATCTTGTATTTAGATTATACCACCTTGGATATGGTGGTAACAGGGGTTTTAATGGGACACAGGCAACCATGTGATTTTGGATCAATATAGGGAGGAGCTCTTGGTAGCTGATTGGAATGGGATCAAAATGCATTTGGGTCTTATTCTGGGATCGTTTCTTAGTCACACATGGCCTAGGAGTTGGGGCACTTGGTGGTGGCACTAAGGTTTGAACCGGAGTGTTTACATGGAGATGTGGCGGAACAGCATGGTAAGGGTGTGGATTTGGACACGGGGCCTTTGGAGGTTGTACATAGCTCGAGGTTCCTATCCCAGATACTGGATAAGGTGATTGATGAGGAAAATAGTATGAACTGGCAGTTGGTGGTGATGGAGTGGGATTCAGGAATCCCGTAGTGGTCATTCCAATGGACGATTGGACCATAGTAGGGTGGCGATACTGGTTTGGACCTAGAACAGTTTGCAGGTATGGTACAGGATCCGAGGTTTTTATCTTTGGTATCGGGCTCTCAGGTTAAATAATTTTCATGATTTTGTCCACAATTTCATCAGGATTGCAACCTTTGTGGCATTGACAAGCGCAGGATCCATCAAGGGTTGTATGTTCTGGACCTAATGGTTTTGGTTGATCCGAAGGCGATGCAGAGCCCTGAGAAAGTTCCTCTTTACTTTTACCTATATCCTCAACCATTTTCAGCAATTTGGCCAGCTGTTCCTTCACCTCTCGGATTTCATGTCCACATTCCTTTTAGATGCGTTCCAAAGCACCCAATCGTTCCTCCTATTCATTCCTCATATCTCGAACCCCTTTCATGCAAATGAAAATGTCATGAGATTAAGAATACAATTATGAATGTACATACTCTATTCCTATGTGCATGAAAATACTGATGATTAATGCATGAACATATACAGAGAAATTATGGTGACTATGTATGCTATGGATGCAATCTAATGCCAACATGATGGATTTAAAAAATGAATAAATTGATGCATGGGTATATACAAATAATGACCATGTATGTATTCTACAATGAATGACCATGCATGCTATGATGTCAAAAAATACATGCTAAGACTAAATGAATTAACATAAAGGTATACACAAAGAATGACCAAGTATATCACAAATGTATTCTACAATGAATAACCATGCATGTTAGGACTGTGACATGCTATCAAAATGATACAAATAAAGAATAAATGAATTAACACCAAGGTATATACAAAGAAATCAATGATTACATGAAATTTGTGGGACCTAAATGTTGATTATTCAACAATCTCATTATGCAAGATCTGCCTCCAAACTTATGATTTTTTTTTAAACATGTTTTTTCTCTATGAAAAACCAATCATATTATTTTCAAAAGAAATTCGGGGTAGTGGATCCTACTATGGTACAATATCCAAATGTTCATGCAACACTACCGGTTTATAGAAACCATCAAATAAAATTACCAATTGTTTATTGCAAAGAATGAGATCAATAATACAACCAAAAATGTACATGCTCTATTCACACATGCATGAAATGTGCAACATGCAAAAATGCTTGAAAAAGGATTTTATTTTTTTTTTAAAATAGCTAATGAACGTCTGCCCCAACAATATCTGTTTATTTAGGCATCACGATGCCTTCGAGGCGGAGTATCACATTTATTACGGGCGATGTACGTACATCGTTGCCCGATCTACCACACTTATTAGTAGTGTAAAATAGGTAACAAAAGGTTTAGAAATGTCCCTCCATGTGTTCCTATTTTCGGTATATTTAACGGAAATCCGGCATGGCTTCGCCTAGGTTCACTATATGAAGGTGAATCTTTTCTAAAGCCCCGAATTGTTCCTCACTGTCGCCGGTGAAGGCTAGTAAGGCACCTCGATAAAAGCGGGTTCAATACGTTAGAGTATATTTTCCTAAGCCCATACGGAGGATCATCACAAAGGCTTTAGGTACTTTATACTCTGAAAGTGTTTCACTAGCCCATACGGAGGATCATCACAAAGGCGTAGTTACTTTACTCCCACTTAAAATAACGGAACCCGGGTATAGGATTCATGTTATGCAAATGTAAATACAGTGTGTGCGGAGGAATAACAAACCTTTCACCACCTATTCTACAAACCTTATTCTAAATGCCCTCGCAATTAAAACATTCAAGAATAGTGTAACGCATTAACCAACAAGCAATTATAATATACAACCTTAAATAACTAGAGAACAATAATAAAATGCATGCACATGAGTATGAACATATTTAAAAATATTTTATTATTTTCAAAATTCTCCTTATAAAAAAATGCGGGAATTAAAATTAAATACCAATTAAACCAACAAAACCGAGACTTTGATAACACAAGACTAATTCTAGGCCTGACTCTCTAAAAGTCCCCAGTGGAGTCGCCAAGCTGACGCAACCTAAAAAATAACGAGTCTCATCGCAATACTTTATTATTCGTTAAGCGTGACATTAAAAAAACAGAGAAAAAATCGACTTAATTCCTCTAAAAAAATGAAGGTTTTGAAAATGACCTTAAAAAAGACATGGAGTCACCACCAATCTTTTTTAGCTAGGTGTGATCGGCCACCTATTAAAACCAGTTTTATAAAATATTTTAAAAATAAATTAAAACATTTTAAAAACCAATTTCAAGTCTGCGTTTTAAACCAGAGAAATCAAAGAAGCGGGTTCGAGACCGCTTCGGGAGTCGGTTACATGCGGGGAAGGATTAGCACCCCCACAACGCCCGTATAAATCGGTACCTTATTAATCATGTGTTATCTCAAGTCTCGGTAAAAAGTTGGTTTTAAATTTAGTATTTCAAGTTAAATCCCAATTTAAAGAAAATTAATTCCATTTTTAATTGAAAATGATCCGGAATTTATAAATTCAAAATTTTTCTATATTCCCCAACAAACGTGGCAAAATATAGAAATTTTTATTAGTTTTGGAAAACTTTTCGAATCATTCTCTTTTTTTGAAAGAAAGATATTCCTTTATTAATGATAATTGATGATATTCCCTCCAGCAAACCCAGTAGAGAACTCATGAATTATTTTAACTCGGGAATATCTTTATTTTTTTATTGAAAAATCATTATCCTTTTGAAAACATTTTAAAAGATATGAATATGTATATGCATGACATAAATAAAATGACATAGCAAAATCTAAATAATATAATTCTTCCTAAATGATATGATATAATGTAAATGCCTTAGCATATTCTAAATGAAATGAAATAAATGCCTTAGCATATTCTAAATGAAATAAAATATCCTAAGTTATATGACATATTATAAATAAAATGAAATGACCTAGGTAACATAGTATATTCTATATGAGATGCAATATCCTAAGTCATATGATATATTCTAAATGAAATAAAATAACCTAAGTAACATAACATATTCTATATGAAATGAAATAACCTAAGTAACATGATATTTTCTAAATGAAATAAAATAACCTAAGTAACATAACATATTCTAAATGAAATGAAATAATTTAAATGACATGGCAAACATGAATGATATGGCATATAAATTAAATGAGATGGAATATGAAATAATGCTATCATATAATATGCATGAAAATAAAAATGAAAATAATAATGCATGAACATAGTATGCTAAATAATATGACCAAAAATAACTAAATAAAAGCATAGGATATCATGAAATATTCCAAATCATATAACAAACCATATAACATCAAAAAATATAAATCAAAATAATAACAATATCATAGAAATTATTATAACAAGAATCACATATTATATAAAATGCATGAATATGGAAAATGCAATGCATGAAATGTATTTTTTCCTTTAATTAAGGAAATCCGTATATCTAAAAAAAAGATATCCGGCTACCTTAGGAAAATATGTCAAATTAAATATTCTAAAACCAAAATACTTTGTGATTGTTTGAAAACAATTTTGAAAAGCTTGAATTAAAAATAAAAACTGGGCTAAATCTTTTTTTTAAATGGCTCTAATTTCCTAAGTTTAAAAATTCGGACTTGACTACCCTTAACCCGAGACTTGAAAAATCATTTTTAGAGTTTAAAAAGGCTTAGAAACTACCCTAAGTCAGTAGCTAACCCTCCTAATCAGCCCACTCTAAGTAACTTAACCAAAACAGAAAAATGATTTTTCTTTAAATTTAATTCTGACTCCACTGTCCAGTTTTAAGCCATGATTTTTTATCCTATTTTTAACAATTCAAAAAATTCTGAAAAAAGTACTGGAGACTTAGGACATGTAAAACTACACGGGAAAAAATCGTCTTAACTTTCTGATTAACGACGAATACCCAGAAAAATCGGAGATGTACGAGTTTTGAGTGAAAAAAAAAAAACTGCTTTGCCAAAACACATTTTGCCTTTGATAAAAGCATTTAAAAATCAAAGTAAAAATATTTGAAACTCATAAAATGACTTATAAATAGTAGCTAGGAATTTTTGAAAGTTAGATAAAAATTGGCTGAGTAAAAATCACAAAGGTAGAATAATCAATTTGACAAACTTAATTTTCCACAAGTGTGCTCAAGAGAGCATGACTTTGAACCATTAATTGGCTCAAGTCATTATTCAAGTGGCATGAACATGAAATCAAGAAACAGTACAGCAAACATAATGCATGAAATGCATGGATTTAAACCTAAATGTCATGAAAAAAATGCATGGCATTCATAAAGTGATCTAGACCTAAATGAACTTGCATGGCATTTAATGCAACCTAGACCTAAAATGCATGAACATGCATGGCAAATAAACCTAACTTAATAACTAAAATATGTATGGCATTTTCACAAACACAAAGCATGCTTAAACCAAAAACTCAACCAAATATCATGCAAATGCTAACCTATCAACTAACATGGCAAGAATGCACAAAAAATGCAAACATTCCAAGAGGGCCGAATAGCATAATGTAACTAGCAAACATGGCATTTTCACAAACACTTGGTATACTAGCATGCAAAACTAAATCAAATGACATGCAAAGGCAAAAACCTACCACCTAACATGGCAAAAAATGCAACACACAATGCAAAACACATGGAGTAGCCAAATGGCCTCAAGCTCCAACAAGCATGGCATTTTCACAAACACTTGGTATACTAACATGCTCAACTAAAATATAACATTTAAATCATGCAAAAACCACACAAGCATTTTCACAAACACTAAATATACTAAGTCTAAAACATGCTCAACTAAGATATAAAACTCAAATCATGCAAAGACCACACAAGCATTTTCACAAACACTTGATATACTAAATCTAAAACATGCTCAAATTTAAACATCATGAAAACAGAAAATTAAAAATGCAAAAACATGATATTTAAAACATAAATGGCAACAAACAAAGCAACCAAATTAAAATATAACTCAAGAATATGAAGTAACATAACATTTAAAACATCAAAATCAAAGAAAATAACATAAACAATATGGTAAAATAAATCAAAACAGCAACTTAACTAAATAATGTAGGCCATTTTGCCATGGTGAGTTTATTGTAAAAATAAAATGTAAAAAAAATATACTTAAGAAGGAGATGAAGGAAGAACTTGAAAAGAACAATAAAAAACATTTATTTAAAATGGAAACTCACCAAATAGAAATCAAAATAGCAAAAACAAGAATGGAAAATCAAGAAAGTGCAAGAGTTGGTGCTCAAGAGCTACATCAAGAAGCTATATTTCAAGCTTTATTTCTTCAAACTTTCCTTTCTTTTCTAAAATTTTCTTTTTTGCTTTCAACCAATAAGAGAATAACTAAGTAAAAACTCTAAGAACTCAGCAAAATGAAGATGAAAAAATGAAATTCTGACCTCCCTACAAGTGCTGGCCGAATGGGATAATATTGCTCCAAGATGTTGTCATTTTTTGTGTAACCAATTTTCCATCAAATGGCTAATAATTCAAGGTGAAAAATCATGAAATTACCACCTTTAGATTAGCATCTTAGCTCTCTCAAATTATAGCTGTTCAAGAATAATGTTGACATCCTCTTGGCCTATGTGGCTTAATCACCATGGCTTGATCAAAGAGAATCTCTAACTAACTCTTGATTTTTAGCCATTTGATTGAAAACTCAGAACCTTCCTCCTTCCTTTGGGCTTGGGCAGGCCAGCACTTCTCTTTTCCAGCCCAACTCAGATTTTTTGAAAGGCCCAAAGAAGCCCTTTTCGGTTGCTTGGGTGAAATGACCGTTTTGCCCCCCGGATGCAAATAAATATCAAACGGACTCCAAATTCAATTTTTATTTTTTTAATACTTCCAAAATAATAAAATATTGAGTTCTGGAAGTTTTCAAAATTATCCGAGTCCGTTTGCTATTTATTTGGATTTTTTCTTTCAAAAATGCTCTTTTATGCCCCTACATTTTACCATTTTTTAAACGAGCTCCAAATGAAGATTTTTCTTCACCAATACCTTCCAAATAATTTACAAATGTGATCTGGAAGTTTTCATAATTTTTGGACCTCATTTGGTATTTTTTCGGGATTTAACGGCTTGAATTACTGCATAGGAGGCCCGGGATTTGGCCATTTTGCAAACGAACACCGAATCAAAATTTTCTTTCGCCAATCTCTTCCAAATAATTTAAAATTGATATTTGCAAAATTTCAGAATTTTTGGAGCTCATTTGCTATTTTTCCGGGATTTATCTTCTTGAATTATTGCATAGGAGGCCCAGGATTTGGCTGTTTTGAAAACGAACTCCGAATCAAGATTTTCATTTGCCAATCTCTTCCAAATAATTTAAAAATGAGATTTGCAAAATTTCAAAATATTTGGAGCTCATTTGCTATTTTTCTGGGATTTTCCTTTTTGAATTACTACATAAGAAGCCCGGGATTCGGCCATTTTGCAAACGAACTCTGAATCAAGATTTTCTTTCCCCAATATCTTCCAAATAATTTAAAAATGAGATTTGAAAATTTTCAGAAGATTTGGAGCTCATTTGCTATTTTTCCGGGATTTTCCCTTTTGAATTACAACATAAGAAGCCTGGGATTTGGTGATTTTGCAAACGAACTCCGAATCAAGATTTTCTTTCGCCAATCTCTTTCAAATGATTTAAGAATGAGATTGACAAATTTTTATAATTTTTGGTGTCCATTTGCTATTTTTCCCAAATTTTCCAATTTTGCCCTATTGCCTCCGAAACCCGGTTTTGCTTAAAACAAGTCCGATTTTCAGATTTTCTTCAATATGAGCCTTGGGCTATCCTTTTTAATCATTCTTCATCCATTGGGGGCTTTGGTCTTACCAAGTCGAGCCATTTCTGTGATTCTTCCCGATTTCACCGAAATCCACTAAAAACCCTAATTCTAAGTTTTCTCCCGGATTGACTTTTCTTTCGATTTTTCTTGCAAGTGGCTTCTCCATTACCCGTAGTCAGTGCTTATCTTTCATTTGGATCCTTCAATTTCGACCAATTTGATCGTTTAAGCACATTTTTCCAATTTTCTCGGATTAGGGTTTCCTTTCTACTGAATCTCCAAATCCCAACTTCCGAACTCCATATCTTTCATCGTAGACCTCGGATTATCAAAATTCTTTCGCCATTTTTCAATTGAACTTAAAATCTTGATTTTTAAAGTGGGTTGACATTTTTAGTAGTTGACTTTTTAGGGTTGACTTTTTCAAGGTTGACTTTTTTTGGGGTTGACTTTTTTTCAATTTTGACTTTTTATTCTCGCCCTCTTAAACTAAGTCTCGGAGTACCACCTGCAGGATGAAAACAATCTTTTTACACTCGAAAACATCAATTTAGGAAGAAAACATAACATGCAAAACAAATAACAAGCAAAACTAGTATGTAAAACAAGGAAAGTTAAGCTCCATGGTTGGTATCAAATGGGCATAGCCTCTCACCTAACCATAATCACTTGGTCTTGCCAAGATCATGAAGCCTTTCCATCTCAATAAAACAGAAAATAAACCATGTTAAACAAAAAAAAATTAAGGTGAGCTTCATGGTAGGTAAAAATGGGCATAGCCTCTCTCCTAACCATGGTCACTTGGTCTAGCCAAGATCATGTAGCCATTTCAACCTTTTTGCTTCATCTTTTGAAAAAAAATCAGAACCTTAGAATACTCTAAAAAACCTTCTAAAAATCATTTTTCACAACAACATACAAGGAAGAAAAAAGGGAAAACCAAGGCAAGTAAATAAGCCACATTCGGCCATAGCATGAAACCATAAAAATATATATATTTTCCACCATTTTAATGAAGAAGAAGAGATGACCACATAAGTAAACATTAAAAAACTTTATTTCTATGAAAAATGTAGTAGGAAAACAAGATAGAAAATCAAGAAAACACCATGGAAATCAAGAAGAAAGCTATGCTAGAGCTTGGTAGAGATGACTACCTTCAAGCTCTCTATTGAAAACCTTTTTTTTTCTTTCTTTCAAAACCTTTTTCTTTTCCAAATTAGATATTGTTTCCAGACAAAAAACCATCTGAAAAAATGAAATCACCCTCCTCCTTTTAGCCTTGGCCGAATGGCCCTCCAACACTTGGATGGGAATTGCACTTTTTCTCCTCCAATCTTGGCTTTTAGATTAAGATATTTTGATGACAACATAAAAATGTCATCTTACCAATTGATAGCAGCCCTTAAGATGTGTACTTAGCCCTTGTAGTAACCTTATCCCTTAGATGCAAAAGAGGACCAATCCCATGCACTCCCTTACTTGCCCCCCTTGAGTGCCTACCCTTGGATGAGTTGTGCTCTTCCATTCTTGGTCATTGGATGAGGACAACATAAAAATGACATCTTGTAGATTAAATCCAGCCCTCAACATGTGTACTCAGCCCTTGTAGATGGACTAAGTCATTGGATGAAAAGAGATAATCCCATGCACTCCCTTACTTAACCGAATGGATGCTCACCCTTGGATGAATTGTGCTCATCTTTTTTCTTCCATTCTTGGCCATTAGATAAGGGTTATTTTATGAAAAATAAAAATGTCATCCTGGCATTTAAATTTGGCCATTGGATGGTGCATTCAACTTCCCAACAAGGCACCTAAGCCATTGGATGAATGGGGACCATTTGCAAGGTGTTAGTGGTAGCATGTGGCTTGATAGTGACTAAGGAATTAAATTGTTCAAGCTTCCTTCTTCTCCTCTATGTTGTCTGACCAAGGGAAGAAAAATCCCTGCAATTCCTTCTTCTTTCATATTTTCCTCAATTACAAATTTGCCCTTTTTTATTTTTTTAGTGAAATGACCTTTTTGCCCCCCGAACCTAAATAAATAGCAAACGGACTCCAAATTCGAATTTTCTTATTTCAATACTTTTGAAATAATAAAAAATTGAATTCTGAAAGTTTTCAAAAATTTCGAGTCCATTTGCTATTTATTTTGGATTTATTTCCGAATTTACCCCTTTTATCCACCCGAACTTTACCATTTTTTAAACGAGCTCCGAATCTAGATTTTTCTTCACCAATCTCTTCCAAATAATTTTAAAATGTGATCTGGAAGTTTTCATAATTTGTGGAGCTCATTTACTATTTTTTCGGGATTTATCTACTTGAATTACTACATAGGGGACCCAGGATTTGGCCATTTTGCAAACGAACTCCGAATCAAGATTTTCTTTCTCCAATATCTTCAAAATAATTTAAAAATGAGATTTGCAAATTTTCAGAATTTTTGGAGTTCCTTTTCTATTTGTTCGTGATTTATCCTATTGAATTACTACAAACGAGACCCGATATTTGGCCATTTTGCAAACGAACTCCGAATCAATATTTTCTTTTGCCAATCTTTTCGAAATGATTTAATAATGAGATTTGCAAATTTTTAGAATTTTTGGAGTTCATTTGCTATTTTTCCCACATTTTCCAATTTTGCCCTTTTGTCTCCGAAACTTGATTTTGCTCAAAACAAGTCCGATTTTCAGATTTTCTTCAAACTGAGCCTTGGGCTATCCTTGTTTATCATTTCTCATTAATTAAGGGCTTTAGATCTTCCAAATCGGGTCACTTCTGTAATTCTTCCAAATTTCACCGAATTTCACCAAAAAAACCCTAATTCTCGGTTTTCTTCCAAATTGACTTTTCTATCAGTTTTTCTTCCAAGTAGCTTCTCCATTACCCATAGTCAGTGCTTATCGTTCATTTGAGACCTTCAATTCCGACCAATTTGATCGTTTAAGCACTTTTCCCCAAAATTCCCGAATTAGGGTTTCCTTTATACTGAATCTCGTAACCCAACTTCCGAACTCCATATCTTTCAATGTAGACCTCGAATTATCAAAATTCTTTCACCGTTTTTCAATTGAACCTCAAATCTTGATTCTGAAAGTGGGTTGACTTTTTGGGGTTGACTTTTTCTGGGTTGAATTTTTTTTTTTTTTAGTTTGACTTTTTCTGTCTGCTTTCTTTGACTAAGCCTCGGAGTACCACCTGCAGGATGAGAAAAGCCTTTTAGCATTCTGAAACATCAATTTATGAAGAAAATGTACCTGATTTAGGAGTCCAGACAAAGTTAGGTGTCTACACAAGTCAATACATATTGATCTATTGTCTCATAACTTCAAATATATATACAATGTATCCAAAAGTAAACCTATCTCAGCAAGGTTTACTAGATAAAACATCAAGAGATCAAAACTTCTAGAGACTCAGAAGTCGCCATATGATATGGTGACTTCTGACATTTGTTTTAAATTTTTTTTTAATTTTAAAATTGTAACGTTTTAAAACGGTAAAAAAAAAAATTGTAACCGTTTTAATTTAAAACAGTAAAAAAAATTAAAAATTTAAAGGCAACAGCCAAGTGACCGTTGCCATTCTCACCCCCCGAAATTCACCTATAAATACCCCCTCTTACATTATTTTTTTCATACAAATTCTCTTCCTCTTATTTCATACAAAAAAAATCTAAAATTTTCTCTTAGTGTTGATTTCAAAATGGCTTCATCGTTTTGAGGTTGAAAGATAATCACATATCCGCGGTTATATATCAAGAGGTTAGTAAATTTTTTATAATTTTTTAGAATATTTTATAATTTAATTAATTATCATTAAAATTGTTATTAATTTTTTATTAATTTTGTATTAATTTTGTTATTAATTTTTATAAAATTATTATCTATAATAATAATTTTATAATTAATTATATTTCAAAGAGATTGCATTATTAATTTTTATTTATGATTTTATAATTATTTAATTTAATTAATTTTGAACAGGACCCTGTTCGCGTCTTATGATCGAGGAAATTATAAGATCACGACTAGATCGAGAAGGATATCATAAGGTAAATGTTTCGATTGTTACATTCAAGTATTTTGTATTTAATCCATATGAAACTAATAATTTGTAATAATTATTCGCAGTTTGTGTGGATGTCATATTCTTCAAATCAAATTATGGCATGTCTCCTATCGGATACAACTAATAATTGTAATATATGGATAGCAAACACAACATTGATATGCTTTGCATATGTAGAGTGGCACGATACTGTTAGGGTGTTGCGACAATTTGGGATGCAACAACCAATTTCGTAACCACCAGTGAACCTTTATAAGGTTCACAAGACTGATATGCGTGGGCGCCATGAAGTATTTTGGCCTACGAAGCATCGAAAATGGATCCAGTTGTGGAATTTACGTTCTGAACAAATTCCTAAAAGTATACCCATTGTTCGTAATAATTTCAACCCATCTGCTGATTTCATAAGATGGTATAAAAATGAAGGTCGGCCTTTTATTTGTCCATCATCGGAGTTTGAGGATGTTAGGAGTATGTCATTTCCCGGGCAGACTTAAATCCAGTCCGTCCTACACACGAAATGAAAGTTCCTAGACCTAGCCGACAACGTGGGCGGACGCGTCAACCAGCCTCATCAGATGCGGCGGAGTTCACTGCACCGAGGATGTCATTTAGTTATCCTGAACCTCAACCAAAATATGGCATAGCATCCAATCATTGTCATTCCGTCAGTCACCTCGGATTTGATGTTGATGAGTGTTACTGACCATCATCGTCAATGACGAGGTTAGATGACCAGCTCCTCACCCCATGTCCAAGTTCAACATATCTAACTACAATGTATCAGTTTGGAACCCCTACTTCAGCATTTGATACTACATCATTTGTGAGTCCATCTAGTAGTCAGGTTCCTTTTATGGGTGGACTAGGTGCTGGCTCTTCGAGTAGTGGGTTTTCATTTTTTGATGCAGAACATATGAGTTCCTCTAGTAGTGCGTTCCCATCACTGATGTGGGTGAGCATGCGGATGACATACAACCAGAACCAGTGGCGGTAGGTCGAGGACGAGGTTGAACGAATACGTACCACTGACGAGATTGAACGACGAGTGCAACCACCACGCAATAGGAAAGCTCGACATTGTTGCTCAACACCACGCGATACGATAGCTCCTCCGTAAATAATTAGAATAAATGTATTTTTTGTATAATAGTCATGTATTTTTTGTATAATTTTTTAAATAATGTACTTTTTGTATAATAATCATGTAATTTTTGTATTTTTCTTTCATTAAATGTAAAAATTAACCGTTATTTTAAAATTTTAAATTATTATTTATTAATTTTGTTTTTTAAGTTTTATTATTAATTTTTAAATTTATTAAAAAAATTAGTTTGGAAAATGATATAAATTTTTTTAGTTTTGTAAAATTAGTTTTCTAATTTATTATTTAAAAATTTAATTTTGTAAAACTAAATATAAAAGTTTTTTTTTTTTTACCGTTTTAAAACAGTAACATAATTTAAAAATATTATTTACCTTTATATATTTTTTATTATTTTATATATATAATTAATTAATTAATTATATATAAAAAATATTATTTAAACTTTTAAAATAATTTTAAAAAAATACTTTTTTTTTACAAAAATACTTTAATTTTTAAAATTTAAGAAAATACTTTAATTACAAAATATAAATTTAAAAAAATAAATAAATAGTGTTGGAAAGTCGCCATATCATATGGCGACTTCCCAACAAGATAAAAAAAATTAACAAAATGCACTTGGAAGTCGCCATATCATATGGCGACTTCCAAGTGCAATTTTATTTTTTTAAAACAACTTAAAGCTCGGAAGTCACCATATCATATAGCGACTTCCTAACTAATTTTAAAATCAACGTATTTTGGTATATAATTTGAAAATGTAGGTAGTTTGAAATTTTTAATTTTTTTTTAATAATATCTTAATAAATTTGCCTAAAACAACGACCCCTTTTTTAAAATAAAAAAAAATAAAAAAAGAAACCAATTATCAAAAGTTTAAATGCTTTCTTAATTTTTATAAAGAAGAAAAAAGAGATAAAGAATGCCAAGCAGTATGTGGTCACGCTAATCGATACCAATGATTAAAAAATCGGATCGGATCGATTGGTTTAATCGATTTAATGGAAATCGATAGATTCGACGATTCAACATTACCCATAGAATCAGAAATAAGTCAAATCGGTAAGAACCAATTAAGAATTAGGAATTGAAGATCGAAAAAAATCTAATAAAACCGGAAATAATAATTTCTTTTATTCTTTTTGGATTTTTTTTAAACCCAATTGGTTACAAATTAAAAGGCCCAAAAATAGGCTAAAACAAAAAATAATAACTTGTATTATTTATTTGTGTTTTCTATTTTAGAATCTTTTTTTAATTTTTCTGATTTTTTTTTTTTTTTTGAAATTTTCTTAATTATTTTTTATTTCTATTTTTTATTTTTTTGCTATAGTTGAAGCGACCGATTCAACCAGTTGAACCGAAAATCGGAGGTTCGACCTTCGGTCCAGTTTTTTATTCCTTGACCAATACTCACCAATATATAGCATTAAGTTATTTATGCTTAGAGCCTTAATCGATGAAAAAATCAAATTGGATCGGTTGTTTAGGTCAGTTCAATTAAAAATCGAAAATTTATTTGATCCAATATGATATATAGACCTTTAGACTCATTGAACCGATAAAAAAATCAGTTCAATTGATAAAAAAAATTGATTTTTTTTTTTTTTTGTAAGTAATGAAATTTAAACTTTTTAACCTTTTAGTTTTATATTAAAGATCATATTATTAAATCAAATGCATATTTTTATTAATTATTTACTATATTTATTACTTATTTAATATTAATTTTTTTAATATTTAAAATTATTTTAATTAAATCAATCGATCTAATTGATTCAATTGGTTGAACCGAAAATTTCACCGATTTGAATTTCAATCCGGTTTTTTAACCTTAGAGCCCCTATGTTGATATTTCATGCATGAAAATCAAACCACTTAAAACAATTTAAATTACAGAAGCAGAAGGCAAAAATGATGTTGCTATACATCCACCATTGCGCAGAGACTAGCAAACTGCCAGAATCTAATCTGTTTTTTAGAAACACATGATCGAACAACAAACTTTAATTGTTGTGAGGTCTGGAATTTGTACTCGGATGGATCATAGCTATTTCTTCTTGTAATCTGTGAATCAATGTCAACCTTCCCTATGTCTTTCTCAAAACCTTTGACATACTTTTTAATGTCTTGTTGGAGCTCACATATATATCTGACCAGGCTTGGCAGTAAAGGAAAACTGGAAGTTTCGACTCCATTCCCCGTCAGTACTTACTGTTTAGACTGAGGTGATATTCTTGACTATGCTCCATGCTAACATTACTGGCTGTTAAATACAAAGGCTCATGGTTGAATGTGAATTGACATTCCTGCATGCAAACATTGAGAGATTTTGATTTTTTTTTTTTTTTACAAAGAAAATCGCGGTTTGGGAATAAGAGAAAGAATTGCAGATACTAGAATTCGAATCCTAGACCTGCTGAATGCCACCTCTTAAGGGTGTTTATATGAACCAACTAAACTAAACTCGTTCAATCATGCATGATCATAGCTACATGATTTTTAAAATTGTTGTCCTAAAATTACAAATTATATTTCCATATTTTCTTCTCCTTAACTTTGGCCTCTAGAAGGGCCAAAATAGAAGTACAACAGCAAAAATGAAAACACGGGCAAGTCAGACTATCAAAATAGTCTGATTTCAACGTTTTAGCCACTGCAAAGGAAGAAAAAATAATCAGGGGGAATCGTGTTGTAAAAACTATTCTTGTTTTTTTTTTCTTTCTAAAAATTAATTTGATAAAAAAAATATACAGAAAAGGTTTAGAAGAGTTTCTACTCCAGTCCAAACAACCAAACTCTTATCAAAGATATCCCAAAGAAAGAAGAAAGGATAAGAAGTTAGAAGATTAAGGGTGAGGGGTGAACTAACTAAATCGATCCAAATCGATTTTAATCGGTTTATTCGATTCAGTTTAACTGATTGCGATAAAATTCGATTATCCAAATCGATTTAAATAAGTTTATTCGAACGATTTGCGATTTTTTTATTTTTCAAATCGAGCCGACCGAATAAATCGACACCTAATTAAAAATAAATAAATAAATCGACACCTAATTAAAAATAAATAAATTATATATTTTGATTTATATTAACCATACCCAATCCAATTATCCTACCCAACCCATAATCATATTACCCAATTTCATAAGTTCAAAACAAAATCCAAACAGACATAACCGATCGAACCAAACCGATAATTTTGGTTCGATTATTTTGGTTTCTTATATAGAGTTCGACCGGTTCGGTTGATTTTTTAAATTTGATCAGTTTATTCGACTTTTAAAATTTTAAAACTGAACCGACCGAATGATCAGTATTAATTACCTAACTAAGAATGCAACATATGCCCACTAGCTAAAGAACCCACTTCATTTCTCAAAAAGGCAATCCTAAATGCAATTTCACTAGGACAATTATTTGTTAACAATATGATGTCATCTGGTTCAGCTCACCCCAATCAAATACAAATGCTTAGGAAAGGAACTTTAACTAGTTTATTATAAAACAGTAAAATACAGGACACAGAAGGTACAGGTCAAAATAAAAATAATGAAAGAAAAACATAAAAGCAAAATACCAATCTATGAAAAACTAACCTATTTATCATGGAGATAATTGCTGGGGAAATTGCTGCATGGAATGCTTGAATTTGCATGCGGCAATGATATGCTATCACCATCTAGGGCTATGTTACTCGGATTCAGACGTGAGTGTCGGACACGAGTATGTGTCCGATACGAGTATATTCAATTTTTTTTTAAGATTTTCATGTATTTGAAAGGTTTTTGGATACTTATGACCGGATCATCGGATACGGATACTTGAAGAATAATGAAGAATCGAAATAACATAGATCTAAGGCGCCAACTCCAACTAATTTGAGTGGTGGATCTTCTAGTGATGAGACGTCAGAGCCATCCAATGTTGATAGTGAGAGACACTCATCAAATAGGTGAGCGGGCATCTTCGGTTGACATTTTGACATCTTCCTTCTCTCAATACTGGACTGTCACCGTAATTAGAGAGAATTCATTTTGAGAAGATAGCAAGCATAGAAGCAAACTTAAAACACCAACATATATGCAAATCATCTGGAAATTTTCAAATATAAGAATTAATGAACTAATGCAACTATTTTGCATGCATATCTTTAGCACACACTACTATGTTGGGTATTAGAAGATTTGACATGTAAACAATAAAATTGATCAGCATTGAAATTCAACAAAACTAAACACTTGGGAAACTAGCATTTAAGCACATAGCCTGAGGTTAAAGCTTCCATATACTATAAACCAATTCGAATGACCCAGAATCTCACCTCTATCAGTTCAGCTTCAGAAAAAGAACTTGTGGAGATCGCACCATCGCATTTTGCAGTTTTTAAACGAGACTATACAAAAAAATGAAACATTATCACATCTTTACAAAGAAAAATCCCCCCCCCCCTATGTGCAAGCAATATCAAACAAATCTTCCAAAAACCTTTTTATTTCTTTAAAAAAAAAAAAGGTCCATAGAGCTAATACCAAACTCTTAAGAAGCATCCAAAGGATCAATAGGTTTCAGCTGACTTGACCGTGTCAAACTAGAACTGCTCCTAACTAAATTACCCTTTTGACAATTACCCGAAGTAGCACTTAAATTACCTTTATTCCTGGATTTCGTCCAAAAATTACCTTCTTGCTCCACCTCAGTCTGCCCAAAATCAACAAATATCAATGAAAAAGAATTAAACAAAAAGAAAACTCAAGTCTCTTAGGATTTGTTTGGTTATTCCTTTTGCTACTTTCTTTTTGCTTCCTGGAAAGTTGTTAAAAAGTACAATAATAATTGATAAAAAATGAAGTAATCGCTAAAATGTAACACCAATTCCAACATAATTGTTCTACAAAATTATGTTAAATAATTGATTAATTAAAAATATGATATATTATTAAATTGATATTTAAAACAATTGATTCAATTAATTAATTTTAATATTCAACATGTAAATACTGTTGAAAAACCCACGACAAACTTTCGAGAAAAAAAAAAAAAAAAACACAAATTTTAACATGGTTCAACTCCTCTTCCTCCTCAAAAATTTTGTAACTCCCTACAAAGCTACAAACATTTCTTACAAATATTGTAACTTTTGCACGAATAAAATTACAAACTCTTCTTATAAATATTATAATTTTTGCACGAAACCATCCTCACAAATATTCTCCTTATAAATATTACTTTTGCATGGACAAAGCTACAAACCCTCCAATAATTTTTGTACGGATAAACCTACAAACCTTCCTTACAAATGTTATAACTCACCAACCATAGAGCCCAATGCAACCTCTCTCAAGTGTATAGGCTACATGTGATGCCTCTCTCCACAGGCCAATAGCCAATGCTCCTATTTATATAGGTGAACAATCTCCTTGGCTCATCCTAATTACTCAATATGGGATGAGTGCTCCCTTAGCTTAACCAATTTACTCAATGTGGGATGAGCACTCCTCTTGACTCAGCCAAGTTACTCAATGTGGGAGTTGAGCTCAATATATTCAACAAATACACTATGATTTATATTATGCATACATATAAATATAATTATACACACTAATAATATAAAAAAGCAAATGATTATATTTGAAAAAAAAAAAAGACTAAAAATGATATTAATGATGGAAACCTTTTGATTGCATGAGTAGTTAAATCACTATAAGATTTTCCTAAAAAATCAACAAATTCACATTACCTTTCCCATTTTAAGTGCTTGAGCTAAGAGTTTGAGAGAGATGTATGTAGTGATAGATTGATGTAGTTTGAACTCTGAAGAATTTGGTGGCAGTTAAAACAGTGTTATGCAATATATATATATATATATATATATATATATATTCGTATTTAAATTCACATTCGGAAGCTTTTGGCTAGGCTCAGACATAAGAATAAAGCATGCAATAATCTCAATTTTGTAATTAGAAAGGAGCTACATAACTTCTGTCACCATATAATCATTGGAGACCTTCGAGGGAGGCGAGGATGATTCATTGGGGAAATTTTCCTCATGGATGCCGGATTGAGTATACAGTAGAGTAAAGCAGGATAAAGGGGACTATAAAAATGGTAAAATCAGAAATAAAGTGTCAACCATATTTGTTAAACCAAGATACATATTATGAATCGAAATTTTATTTTTTGAAAATAGAATAACGTGTAATAAGATAAAGTAAATAATTTTAAAATTAATTATAAATAATATATATGTCATAATGATCTTGCGATCGATAAATGATATTCGGGGGGAAAAGAAAAAAGATAATTTGGTTCCTCGTAAATAGTACGGGTTTTAAAAAATCTCAAAAAATGAAGTCGCCACCAATCTTTTTGGTTAGGTGTGATCGGTCACCTATTAAAACCGATTTTTGTAAAGAAATTTAAAAAATTAATTAAAATCTTTTTAAAAACTAATTTTAAAGTTCGCGTTTTAAACCAGAGAAAAACAATGACGGGTTCGGGAGTCAGTTACGTGCGAGGAACGTATTAGCACCCCCACAATGCCCATATAAAGCGATACCATATTAATCACATGTTATCAATAATCTCGATAAAAGTTAGTTTTAGGTTCAGTATTTAAAAATGATTTCCTTAAAAAATGATTATATTATTTGAGAATGATTCAAAATTTTATTACCACAAAATTTTTTACACTCCCCAGCAACCTGACAGAACATGGAATTTTTTTCATTTCAAAATTATCTGTATCATTCTCTCCTTTTAAAATGGTGTTCCGTTATTAATGATAATTGATAAAAAAAAATTCTGACAATCCGGAGGAGAACTCATAAATTATTTTAACTCGAGAACATTGCCTCATTTTATTTGAAAATATTAATTTTTCTATATGCACATAAATTCATTTAAATAATCATGAATATGCAAAACAATATGCAAGTATAAAAGAAATAACATGAACATTAATTATAACATGGCATAAACAAGAATTAACATAAATATCACTCATTAATTATCAATAACAGAAATCATGTGAATATCAATTAACAAATAACATTAACATGAACATGAAATTAACATGAATATCAATTATTAATATCGTAAATAAAATATGCACACAAATTATAATTTAAAAAAAAAAAAAATTCTTTTTCATATATTTTCTTTGTGAAATTATAAATAGCATGTGCCGAAAAATATTACCGTGCTTCCCGACAAACTCGATAAAATTTGGAAAATAATTCTTTCACATAATACTTATATAATTTCGAGTAAAACGAAAATCATACTTTAAAATTTCATAAACACGTATGTTGAAGATTTTTCTAACCTCCTCGCCAACCCGGCAAAACTTAAAAATAATTCTCGCCAAATGTTTATAAAATCGAGAAAGCACGTTATTATGATAAGTTTACTAAAAAACATTTTTTAAAGTATGAAATGCATGAAAATGGGGTCATTATCGAAATGTGTTTATCTCTTGAAGAGAGGGTATCCGAATACCTACGGACAAGTCCGAATATTTTTTAAAGAAACTTAAATTGAACTTAGACAAAGACGGATTTTTGGGCATGGATTTTTGCTCGGAGTAGAAGGGATACCCGAATACACTTGTTTTGACATCCAAATACCTTCAAATGAGTCTTAATGCGAAAGTTTAGGAAACCAAAACAAATTAAAAGCTGCAATTTTTAAAATTTTGAAACAAAGTGACCGAAGCCCCCTAGTGTAGAAAACTCAATTTTGACTCTTTTTTAAGCTCGTTTTAACTCCTCGAAACTCATTTTATCAAAATCTTATTTTTTTTTTAACCTCAAAGGATCAAAGAACAACTTAAAAAAGTCCCCCTTTAGCATTCGGCCAGCCCCCTCATGATGCAAAATTTTTTTGACTTTAACTCGTTTTAACTTCCAAAATTCCGTTTTATCAAAGCTATTTTTTAACCCTTAAAGAAAACTCAAAATTTTTTGAAATTTCACCAATAAGTTTGGCCAAGGGTATATTAAATGGGATTAAAACAATTTTTTTATTTGGATAAAAATGCAATTGACTCATGTTGCCCAAAATCTCACATCCAACCTTTAAAACATTGATTTTTCCAATACTTTGAAAAACAAGATTTTGACTATGGACCATTGATTGATCCTAACCAAAATCCATTGGAAATCATTTTAAAAACATGTTTTAATGCAAACAAAGTGATTGGCTCAAGGTTGGCCTCTTGGATGTTAATCCGGCCTAGCCATCACTTGAAAGAATCCAAGGTCATCAAGCTCATAACCACTTTTCCAAAGAAAAGAAACAATATGCAACATAAAGAAAGCTCCACAATATACCATATTCAGCAAATATGCACATGAAAATGGAAAAATATAAACAAGAAGTCATAGATAAGCACACAAAAAAAAAAAAAGGTTGGCTCAAGTTTGGCCCCTTAGATTTTTAATCCGACCTAACCGTCACTTGGAAGAAACCAAGGTCATCAAGCTCATAACCTCTTCATTTTCAGAAGGAAACCAAAGTAAGACTCATCAATCAACCAAAATAGACCTCAAGACACCAAAAATCAAGAGAAAATGTGAAGCAAAAACATAGTAACTAGGAAGCAAAGGTGGCAGCATTTTCATGAAAAAAAAAAAGGAAAAACACTTCGTAAAAATTTTGTAGTTTTGAAAAAAAGAAGAGAAGAAGAATAGAGGCTTTTAAAAACCTTTTGAAAACCTTGTTTTTAAGAAGAGCAATACAAATAAAATGAAGTTGATGATGAAGAGAAAAGAAAAACCATGAAGAAATAGGAGAAAAAGCTACCTTAGTTTAGCAAAAACCTCCTTTTTTTTCTTTCTTTTCTCCCTTCTTTTTTTCTCTTCTCCCTTAAGGATTTTCTAGCTTGGCCGAATGATATGAAATGAGGGGCTACTGCCTCTTTTGTTTTTCTTGGCCGAATGGCCTTCCTAGGCTATTCTCTCATGTTCTCTTCATTTCCATGTGGTCCCCCTCTCATGGCCCCCCTTTCAATGGTCCCCTTTCTTATTCTTGCTCATCAAGTAGCATTCTTTATTGGCCACACTTTTCTAACTCATGTACCTCTTGCTCCCTCTTTGATACACAAAATAATGTATCTATTAAATCTTTACACTAAGTTATGATTGTAATTGTGTACAGTAGTAAGCAAGGGTCGAATCCACAAAAATTGTTCTTAATTTATATGTTATTGATTCTAATCTAATATGAATAAAAATCTAAACTAAACTTTGGGGGGGTTTATTTTTGGAGATGTAAAGAAAATAAGAAAACTTAAAAGATAAACTAAAATTTAAAGAAATAGAAATTTAAATATATCAAATAATACTAATGATGAAAAATACGATTAAGGAATCATTCTCCACCATTAAACATGAAATATAGCCAATAATCAGAATTATCTTTCATTCTCTCTTCTAAATTTAATAACCCTAAGACAATACACAAGCTCAATTGTCTCGAATCTTTTCTTACTTTATTGTTGAGAAAAAGAACAAGCGCTTTTATTTAATCTCATTCCAATGAACAACCTAGAATAAGCTCTCTAAATTTAATTCAATGAAAGCATTCAATTTAGAAAGATAGATTATATCAAGCAATAAAACATAAGCTCGGTCTATACTTGAGCCATATTCTACATTGTATCGAAACAAAAAATTCCATAATCATTGATAACAATTTACTATTTATGTTTAGGAGTCTTGACAGTTACGGATCAAAACACTAAACTAGCAATCAAATCACTATAATATTCATCTAGTTGGCCACCTAAATAAACAAGATAGCAATTTATGACATGCAATCAGTAGAATATAACAAATTCAAAAGAGAGTTGAAAGACAATCTGAAATTTATTAACTAACAATCATGTCTAGGATTTTGAAATCACCATTAACCACAAGAAGAATTTAGTTACACATTCTTGATGTGTTCAATAACATATTCATAAGAAAATTTAAACAAGAAAGAAAGTAGAAGAAAAGAAAGAAAGAAAGGAAAGAAAGAAGAAATTCTTTTATGGTGACTAGTTGCAATCTCCTTCTTCTTCCTCCTCTTGATCTCCTCTTCTTTTTCTCCTCTTGATTTCTTCTTGATCTCCTATTCTTATTCTCCTTATTTTGTTCTTTAAGACTCCTCAAAAGATCTCTAATCTGTGCCTCAAAAGATCCTATTTATAGAGCTTCAAAACCCTGAGAACTGTTTCTTCCCGCGCAAATAACAAAGGGATGGCAGAATTTTTGGGCAGGTCTCCCGGCGCCGTGGCGTGGCGTTGGGCTCTCGATCTAGGATGGGTGTTGGCGCCATGGCACGGCACCGAGACACCGAGCTCTTGGGCTGCCCTTCTATGCTGCTGCATCTTCTTGCACTTCCGCAGCCGATTTGGATGATCAATTCTTATCCGTTTTGGGCGAGTAATATACTGTTGGAAAGCTATTCAAATAAGCTATTCAAAGGGATGGTAGAATTTTTGGGCAGGTCTCTGGCACCAGCATCGCAGCGCTGGGATCTCAACCAAGGATGGGTGTTGGGCTCCGTGGCGCGGCGCCGAGCTCTCGGGCTGCCTTTCTATGCTGCTACATCGTCTCTCATTTCCTCAGCCAATTTAGATGAACAATTCTTATCCGTTTTAGGCGAGTAATATATCGTTGGAAAGATCTTCAAATCAACTTCAAAAGTCAAGAAGAAAGTTTCTTTAAGTGAAGAATTTACAATCATATTTTCTTAGAAATAAGCTCTAGAGGTCAAATCTACCTTCTTACTTTACACCAAGAATTTGATCTTTTTTACTTTGACATCTTCTTTCATCTTGTGATTTTGTAAGCTCTTTAACATACTAATTGACATGTTTTTACTTCATTTTCCTAAATATATATGAAATTTAAAAACATAACGTAAGCAACCAAAATAAGGATAGAAGACATAACGAAAACTAAGAATAGAAAGGGCATAAAATGTGTAATTTATGAACTTATCACTCTCTCCTACTCATCCACTTATTCACCAAAATGTCATTTTGCATTTTTTCCAAAATAACCTTCATTCTTCCACTTTACTACACTTCTACCTTAGGATAATTCCATAATTTTCCTCCAACTTTCCAATTGTCTCTTATTCATCCCTTCATCATTTCCTACACCATTTTCCTTTTCAATTGCAACCTTTTCTACAAATCCAAACTTTTAATTTGTGTATTCTCCATTTTCAATTCTTCTTCAAATCAGTTCCTCCCCTGATTCTCTTTGTAATTGAGCTTTTCAATCCCATTCCTTTATTGATTTTTCTTCAAATTGAACTTTCAATTTCTTTCAATTTAACCTTTTCTATAATTCTCCTTGAAATCGAACCTTCAATTTATTCAATTTTTCTTCAAATTGATTCCTCCCCTTATTCTCATTGTAATTGAGCTTTCAACCCTATTCCTTTATTGATTCTTTCTCCCATTGAACTTTCAATTTCTTTCGATTTAATATTTTCTATAATTCTCCTTGAAATTGAACTTTCAATTTATTCAATTTAGTTCTTCTACCATTTCAATCTTTAAATCTCACATTTCTTATTTCATTTCTTTCAATTTCCTCTTCCATCATCTTCCACTCATCCTAATTATCCTCTTTGAAATCTCAATTTGCTTCCCCACCTTTAATTCTAACTTTTGAGTTTTTTCGATTTAGTCCCTCCACCAATTCTCTTTAATCTCATCTTTCAATATCACCCTTCCATTTTCAATTGTAGCTCTCCAATTATCAAGATTGTCTTTTTAACATCCAATTTCCTTTTTAATCTTGATTTTTCAAAGTTGACTTTTTATCTTTTGACTTTTGGTCAACTTTGACTTTTCTCTTGACTTTGGTCTTGTCTATTTTGTCGAATCCAAGTGTAGAGATATTAGGTCATGAAATAGAGGTAAAGTTAGGAACTTGGATTTGAAGGAAAACATACCTTGTTTAGGGATCCGGACAAAATTAGGTGTCTACAATATCAATATATATATATATATATATATATATACGATGATGGATTCACTTATACTAATGTATAGTTAAATTTCTTTTACACAATTTCATAATTTTTTATATGATTTATATTTTAACAAATTGATCGTTGGATTTAACAATATAATTGTATTCATCGTGCACGTAAAGTTTCGAATCGATCCGATATCTCTATCCTATCTGTCGAGAATACTGTCTTTTTTAATAAATATTTAACGGTTAAAGTTTTTTACATCGAACAAATAGTTAGACATTTTTAACTTACTCGAAACTCGATGCGCATGATCTATGTGATAGAACATGAAATACGACAGTCGGATTAAATAAATATAAATCGTATAAAAATTATGGAAGTGTGTAAAACTAATTTGTTTTACACTACTATAAGTACAGATAGCAAAACCCGATCTGACTGATAGATTTCGCACCAATCTGTTCCGTATGGAGAGATTTTTTTTTTTTTTGAAAAGCAGGGGCGGGGTAGAGCGAGGCAATTTTGGTAAATGCTTGCTCTGCTCCACCCCGCCTCGCCTTTTGAAATTACTATCTTACCTCTTAAAATATTTTATTTTTTCCTTATATTTTAGTATATATATTAGATATATACTAAAATCATAAATATACTAATATTTTATATATATACTTTTAGTATAATATATATATATATGTATATTATATATATTAAAGAATTTATATACTAAAATTATGTTCATGAATAAATTATAATATAATTTTTTACAATATTAAGTTAAAACTAATTAATAATAACTGGGGTGTAACGAAGTGGAGTACCGTGAAACGGTTATGGATATAACCAACATCTATGGAGGTGAATGTTTCTAACATCCATACAAAAGTGGGGTGGAAGTGGATAAGACAATCCCCGCCCTCACCCCTGCCTCGCTCCATTGTCATCCCTAACTATAACAGGATCCCTCCTCTCTATATATATATACATATATGTAAAATAAACAAAAAATAGAAAATGTTATATAAATTAATAGGAAAGAGTAATTATGTGACATAAATAAAAAATAGGGTAAACTTCATAAATATACATTATGGTTTGAGGCGAAATAAATTTGCCTCCCAATATCAAAATCTCAACATGCTCATTAATGATATATATTTTTAAATAAAAAATTTAATATATTTTTCATTTTAATTTACCAACTAAAAAACCTAAATTTTCATATTATTTAAGTTAAAAACCTTTAGAGATGATTTTATAAGAATTTTTTGTAAAAAAATCTTAAAATTGTGTAACTGAACCTGATCCAATTTTAATTAGACCTAACACAAATTTATCAAAAACATATAGAAAAGTATGATTTGTATTATATGATACGCATTGATTTCGCTTTTGTATCGATAGGCGTCACTTATTCATAATAAATTCGATATTTCATATACAAACATATCGATTTTATTCATTTGTGTATCGATAGATACACCATCGATTCATAATAAAATCGATAATTTATATATAAACATATCGATTTTATTGTGAATCCATTGGTACACTACCTATTGTAAGATTTTAACATCTATGACGCCAACTACCTTATGGCTCGGTACTCTAAACATGGAATTTGCTTGCGTTACTCAACTTAAATCCAAGTGCCAACCACCTTAAAACTGATGCTTATTGGCCACGACGAATCGCTTTACATAAATGTGAAGGTCCCCCTTCCGTTTAATTGCCTATGATAATTGAAATTTGAAGTAAAGGACTTGTTTAAAAACCGGATTACCCATTCGACCCGACAGACCTAACCCTTATTGGACCAGACCTAGACAAACATTTTTATAATTCAGTCCGACTTGACCCAAATCACTGTTCATCAATAAATAAAAAATTATTTAAATTTAATTATAAATATTAATATAAAAATATTATTTTAAACAGTAATAGGAGCTTTCAACCCAATCCAAACCTAGATTATAAAAAAAAATCAGATCACGACCTGACCCATGAACAGATCTAATGGATAGTGCCAACTACATGAAAATTGATGCTTATTGTTAGGAAGTTTCATTGCATCACTTAAAGGATGGACGTTGTTCTTGCAAAAACACTATTGGTGAAACAGTTATTGTCACATTACAGTTCAAGCAGCTGCAGCCTGCAGGGTATCAGTATCATCTCACTTTTTATGTGATCTTTCCTACAAAAGAATAATTGATCCTCAGGCAGTACCAACAGTTTCAGGCCTATACATAGGTTGAATGACCAAAATTATATGTAGCATGAATCTCTATCCTAATCTCCACCCATTCTTCCCTATATCGTAAACAAGTAGGACCGACCTTAGAGTCATAGTATAGTAATTATGATGCATACTTGATCAAGGGCCCAAATATGGATGCATCATGCAGACTAGAAATGAACTTCATTGCATCCTTTGCTTGGCATCACTTATTTGAAACATAAGCTGCATGTAAAAGGTTTTATGTAAAAATTAGTCCTTGCCACGCCCTCGAGATGTTAAAAACTCATAAGGGTACTTGGCATCAAGAAAACAATTAATGTTTTTGGTAGGAAAGACAGAAAAAGGGTAAGGATGAAAAACTTTTTAATCTAATAGTTGAGATTAATAACATGTGCTACTTTGTAGTTCATCCTTTGGTTAAAATTTTTTTCCTTCCTTTCTCCTTTCCGTCCTTCCTACCAAATGGATTGTAAAGGTGCCTTATGCCATTTACCTTAGTTCCCACATAAAATGACAGAAGCATAAAACCCAAGACATGCAGTCCTGAAAAAAGGTATTGTATTAATCGGCAGCTACAAGGTACACAAGACAGATTTATCAGGGTGAAAGGTATTATCATATTTCCATACCTTCTTTGCTGAGGAATTGAGAAATCAACCAATTAATGCCTGACGGACCGATAACATAGCCAACAAGGTTAGCAACCTGCATAAAGAAAAGCTTGATAATTACGGATGCAAAGTCCATTTCCCGTGGGAAGCATCTATTGTGTTCTAAACTGCAGTTGCAAAAAGACATCTATTTCATCATAATTTTTGCTTACTTTCCATACAATACGGTTCCATTTGGTTGGCGCTTTTGTTATTTACTTTTAGCTTTTGGAAGCAAATAAGAAGAAAGTGTGTTTGGTTACAAAAGCAAAATATATTTTTTAAAGGATCATATATGATATATGTAATTTTTTAGATGACAAAATGCATGATTCCATTTTATATAGACTAATTATGTTATAATTGGTGTTACATTTTAATTATTTTTCCATTTCAAATCAACTATGATATTGTTTTTTATCTTTTCAAACTGCTTTATAGCAATTTCTCAAAAAGCAAAAAGCAAATGACAAAAAGTAAATAGAAGAAACATCAACCATATGGAACCTAAATAACAGGCATCAGAACATTAAATAATCCAACAAATTCATGGTCATCAATTTGACAAGTAAAATTTTCAAAATAGACTTGTCTTTGCTAGTACACATCACTTAACAGAACAAAGCTCCCATAAAAAATCATTGATTCAGCTGTTCAGCAAAAGGTGCATTGCAGAGAAGGCTAGCAACTATAATAACTTCTATAACTGAAAAAACTCCTCTTGACACATCAAACAGTGGAACACAACACGAATATCAGATGTAGATAAAATGCTTGCATGGAAGAATGTGGAGTCAATAAGAAGTAGCAATATTAGGTTTTCTATGCACACACTAAGACTGACCATGAGACAAGTGATTGTGATAGCACCAGCAGCTGCACTAAGTTCACGATAAATAAATCCTCCCAAAGCACCCTCAGCCTGAAAGAAAAGTACATTGGAACATTGAACTATGAAAATCATGAAGCTTGTCAAAAAATAAGAAAATTTTCATTGCCTTATTTTATAACAGCAGTACTCAAATATTGGAGTGCCATCTCAACACCTCATTAGATCTAGGATATAGACAAAGAAATTGAACTTATCCTAAACCATATGATGCTTGCATAAAGGCAGGAAAATTGATTAATCCATTAACCTCATCTAAAAATTTTACATATGTCATTATGTGCAAGCATTCGAGAGTGATAAAAGTTCATCAGTGCATTTTCCATGCATATTAACCATGGGTGCAAAAAACTTAACAGTCTTGCTGAAGTTTTTTCCTTCAGGCTGACCAAATTAAGCAATATACCAACCGAAATGCATGTAAAACTTACACGATCAAACAGTATATATACTTGAATCACTTTCCACTATTGAGCTCTAAAAAGGGATCCAGTGGAAGTTATCTTCAGGTTGAACCATATTTTGAATATACATTAAGTCCTGGTTACATTGGCCACAATAGCCCAAACCACACAAGATTAAAGCCAGTTATGCTTTATACAACCTCTTTTTCACTTGCATGCATGATGAGAGGTCAACATTTCACAGCATCAGATTACTTACCAGACAATGATGCCAGCCAGGCGCCTTTAGGCTAACTAACAAGGTTTAAGAAGTTATACAAATCATGCAAAAATAATAATAGGGAGAAAACATAGACTTAACCTGGAATGCATTTGCTGCTGATTTCACCAACATTTCAGGAACAAAGAATAAACATGTTAGCCATGCCCATGAAAGAAGTTTCCTATGACCAAAGGCAATAAGCAGTTAGATAATGAATAGGCTACTTGTTCATAGAACAGAACAAAGAAAAGAACCACCCAATAGCTTGAGATACCATTCCAAATCATGCCATATGGCAACAAATGTGAATATAACCCATATGTTGAGTAGCTTTCTTTGAGATCCCCCAAGAGGAATATACATGTACCTAAAAGTGATATCATATTGTAAGTTGGCATGTCAGATATAAAAATGCAGAAAAAAGAACCATAGAGAAAGTATCGAGAAATGAAAACCTCACAATCCACTTGTTGAAGGATGCATGCCAACTTTTCCAAAAACTTTCCAAGTTATAACAATTATTGACACACTTTGGCATGTTTTCAGGGGCCTCAATGCCAGCTATCTACAATTATAAAATTGTGAATAAATTTCTTCATACGGGTAAAAGTACTAATGCTATCTTCAATTATAAAACTGAAGGGTGGACTGATGTGATCCAAGGATTATACGGTTATACCATCTAAGAAGGAACTCAACAAGGCTGCATGTAAAGGGAAAAAATGTACTAAAGAAAACACCATCCTTTAAGTGAACATACCAGGGACCAAAACCGAAAATAGCGCCAGATAAGGAAAAACTTTAACCACATGAAATTTATAACCTGTACCAGTATGAGGAATAGCATTAGACTTAATTTTAATACTTTATGCATTTACATTTGGAAAACTTATGGCAACTTACAACAATATGACCTGTACCAGTACAAGATATATAGCAACTTATGGCAATATGACCCCCTAGTTATTGTAGAGTTTATATCATATTAAAACTCTTCAATGATGCTGCTTGTATTGCTCAACAGTTGAAAAGGATTCATTCGGCGGATGGCAAATAAGTTTCTTATTTGCTCTTTATGGATAGGAGCATACTGCCTCAGTTCTCAAGAAATTTTATGGATAGTGTTTGCCAGCTTCACTAATATCTTTATTTCAACCATACATCACTTCTCAATATTGGTTTTAGACAATGAAATTTTTTTCTTAAACATTGGGTGCTTCAGGATCAATGTGTAGTCAAGATATCTGACCACCCTACATGAGCCATTTCCATCT
Source organism: Fremontodendron californicum (assembly GCA_030761205.1). NCBI lineage: Eukaryota > Viridiplantae > Streptophyta > Magnoliopsida > Malvales > Malvaceae > Fremontodendron > Fremontodendron californicum. The sequence continues at coordinate 14,493,397 of JAULJL010000009.1, read as the reverse complement.
GGACTAGTCCAAATGGTACCGATTATACAGACTGTGAATAAAAGGGTAATATTTTATAAAGGGTAATATTTTATAAAGGGTAATATTGGTTCTCTTGATTTGCTTTCTTTGCAAAGCAAAAAGATGTTCTCAATGGAATATAATTCCCAGATAATTTCTTTTTCGTTCATATATAAAATAACATAGATATCATCCAATACTCTTAATGCAATGTTTAGGCAGGCACTTCTTTTCTGTGCTAGGGAAAATGGGCAAGAGTAGTTCTATTCACATATTATACTAGACCTTAAGGCTCTGCCATTTCTTATCGCGTGAATATGTAACCCATAATATTTTAAAGATTTCAAGAAAGATTTATTTAACCAGAGTCTTAACTCCTTACCCCATATCCAATAATGAATATGTCCATAGGAGATAACATTTTCCATGAAGCACTGGTCATTGCAAAAAAAAAAAAAAAAAACAGTTAACATACAGTAAGACGGGCTCTAAAAGATTTCCTAAATTAAAATGTAAGCTTGAACTATGAGTTTCAAGAAACTCACCTGGAAGCAAAAGCGTTAAAATAAAACAGATGAGTCATTAGTTCCATAAGAGACAGACCGATTGCCCAACGTAGCCCATACCAAGTCACCTCTATGATTGAGTAATGATTTTGTGGCACATCTAACTGCAAAAATTAGTAGCAAGGAAACCTAATGAAATTCAACACATATCACTGATGAGTTGGGAAATATAAACAGTCTAGAATACAAAAATATGTAACCTACATTGGGAAATTTTGAAACAAATATATGAGCAGCATAAATAAAATAAGAATGAAAGGTAAGTGCAATGTTTGGGAAAAATAAATTTGAGAGAATTTGGATTTGGTTCACTATAATGTTGTGAGGGATGAATGCAGCATTATGTAAAAACTAGTGAAGATTAAATAAACTCATCTATTTGAGAAAGAATAAGAAAATCAATTTGAATTTCCCTTATTTAGTTTAGTTATTTCAATTCCATCCCTAAGTAGAGATCTAACAAATCCATGAATTTGAAAATAATCATGAAAGTCACGTTTTTATGAGTTGCTTTTGCTTAACACAATTTATGTTACGTTTGAAATCCAAATCCTCTCTTTCAAATTCAAGTTCCCAAGTGCAACCTAGGGGAATTTTGACAGTGTAGTTTAGTATATTAGACAAATCAGGAGACATTTCATATGGAACTAAAATTTTAATTTTCTATTTCTCACTCTAAGAGGGATGAGGGTGTGTGAGTTTAATAGCTCGTGCACATGTGCAGGAATAGCTAAATGATTTCTACTTTCACATTCAGCCTTCAAGAATGCATTCAATTACATCCACTGCCAACAATGTTTAGTAATAGCCGGGAATATATATTACTACTTGATTGTTTCTCCAGTTTGTGTATTAACTAACTTATAAATCATTTTCCATCATAATATAGTAAAACAGCAGGCTGTGGTTCCACTTAACAATAGAAGGTATCTAAAGTCTAACAACACTCTCATCATCCATGTGCATCAGTGATTCTGTGTACAGAGAGAGAGAGAGAGAGAGAAGAAGGAGAAGCAACAGTATCCATCATGAAGTGACAAACCTGGGAGGCAAATGAATTAAAACCTATGATTGGCCCTGCAATGTAAAGCGGTGCATACACCAGATAACTAAGGTATGTAGTAAAGGTAAAATCGTTGATATGGACATTTGTCTCCTGCACAACAAATGTATTTATGAGAAAATAAAGTAATCCTTTCAGGCAATAGCAACAAGAAGTTGGACTCCTATTTAATTAGCAACTAACCTGTAGAATTTGGTAACAAGTTTTTCCTGATTTACAAACATGGCATCTTTGGATATGCTTCTGCAATTACCGAAACAGGAAATTATCTGAAAACCTGATATTCTAGTTAGACAAGATATACAGATTTTGTCTATGTGTAAAGATTAACTCCCAAGCAAACATGCACTGTGTAAACCTAGAAATCAGAAAAGTTTCTAAGAGAAATGGAAACATAGAGAGTTCTTTTGATGGATAGATCCATAATGCAGGATATATTAAAATTCTAGGGAAAGTTGTTCTTCATGACAAGTATGTGAAGGTTGGAAACACTGTTTATGCTCTTGAAACCAGAGTTTTGAAGATTAACTTAATTTCAAATGAAAAGACACAAGGATGATGCTATACTTAATCATAACTGCACCCAGTTTAAAGGATGCACTAGAAATGCAGAAAGGAAGGAAAGAATAACTAATGTCCTTGTACAAGACAAACAGGTTCTGAAGGTGAAGCTACAATTCCTAGACTACTTACGATGTGATTGTCCACTGTTTAGCGACTTTCAACACCATTTGCCTAACAGATACGGTAACACACCTCATAGTCAAATTGATATTAACTAGACAGAAAGCAAGGAATCATGCGTAGTGCAGATACAAGAGGAAAATTCCAATGATAGTCTGAAGGAGAAAAACGAAGTGGCAGCAGAGGGGAAGGGGAGGCAGAGGGAGAGGGAGAGAAAGAGCGGAAACTACCTCTTGATCAAAATGAGAATCTCGATGTGCCCAATGGTAATCGTAGCCAAAGCTTATCATGCGCAAAACAACTTTCAAACAAAAAAGTCAAATAAATAGTTACAAAATGTACCATAAGATGTATGTAAGCTGGTGAAAGCTAGCTAATGAATGAATATCATTCTTTCATTGAAGAAGGAAGAACATTCTTCTTTGAGAAACCTAAACAATTTTGTTATAAACAGTCTTTAACAAGAATTCTCATTACTAGAATCAGGACATACTGCTAATGTGTAAATCGCCTTTTTTATACATATGTATTGTCAAGTTGACCTTTGTTTGTAAAACCACAAGCGGCACTAAGGAGATTCGTTTTAAGTGCTTGTCCTTCTTAGGTGAGTTTCAAATATCAAAGCTATTTATTTATGAGGCCTTAAATTTTAGTGAATGCTTGACAGCACTGACAAGCAATTCATCATATTTTATAACCAATTTACAAAATAGAACTTATGAGTTAATATTGATGGTCCACCGAAAGAACATGTTCAACCCAAGAGCAACAGCAGCATGCTAGAGATGGACCATTCCAGGCACAACGGCTTACTAACTTCCTGGTTGATCTATACACCATTCACTAAACTCATCCAAAGAAAAGAAAGAACTTTGAGTTGAAGGAAAAAATGAAAAATAATACTATGCTTCTTCTGAAATTGGGTAAAAATGTCGGTTTGTACAAGAGTGTTCTATCATTTCTTTTGTGCATTAATAGAGAAGTTTTTTCATCTACTAAGAATGCATTATATTCACTGAATTCTAATATCAATAAATTGTAAATGCAAGGAAGTACCAAAGTTAAAGCAAATGTGCCATCTAAATGTGCCTCGAAAATTGTCCAAATACGCCCAGTGTTGCCTGCTTGCAACAAAAAAAAAAAAAAGACAATTACAGTATAGCAAGATTAGCATACCATATGCATATATATATCATTCCCAACTAAGTAAAAATCATGTAGCTTAGACTACTCACCCAAAATTGGAGAATGAATAGCCTTGATAAATACGGTTGCAAAAAAGAAAACCTAGGTTGAAAGTCCAAAGTAGAAACGCGAAGTACTTTGCATGTGCAAATATCTGCAGAAACAGAAATCTAGTAACGGTATTAAAATTATATGCATTTGCAGGCAATAATGATGCTGGAAGGATGCAAAAACAAACTAGAATTTAGAGAACACAATTGAAAAGAAATGAAAGAGTTGAAGGAATGAACCTTTACTAGGAGAAAGTTTGCTGAAGCAATTAAAAGGATAAAGGCGATGCTGTGAAAACAATGGGGACAGGGTGAACATTAAGGCAGCAAAGCAAGAAAAGAAGAAGACAAATGCTGTGGGAGTAAAATTGAAAGGAAAACTAACCAAGCTCCATGAAGATAAGATAGGTAAATGAGAGAAAGGAAAAGCCAAAGAATTGACATCCCTCTGGCTCTGAAATGGAATAATTTCCTGCAGATATTAGCAAGCAAGGTAAAGACTCCAAAGACAAGGCTAAGAATGGGTAAGTTTGCTCGGAAATTTCTCCATTGGGCATCAGACACATCCTACATAGAAAAGAAGACGAGAAATTAATTTTATTTTGTTCTAATAAAAAAGACAGCCTAATCACGAACTCAAAATCCATTCAAACAAGTAGTAAAAAACTTGTATAAGAATACATACATTGAGACGAGGAGGAGCGAAAAGCCATCCGCCACGCAAACCATGGAGTTTGGAGAAATGATCTGCTTCAAACAAAGCAATTAAATTTACAAAATATAGTACTCCCAGTATATGAAAGAAGACCCAAAAGAAAAATGAGAAAGAAAGAAAGAAACAAGTACCGCGAGAAAGGTGAAGAGAGCGGCGGATGCAAAAGGTATAGAAGCCAATTGCATAAAGTATTAGAAGAATCAGCTCCACTTTCTTCTGCTTCTGCTTTAATCTACTCTTACTCTTACTGTTATTTTTGTTATTATTCATATTCATATTCGCCGAAGAAGAAGATCTCTGCTCTAGCAATTAGTAAGCAGTAATTAAATCCCACAGCCGCTGCTTCTGCCTGTTCATCCCCCCAGCGCCGTCCTTGGCTCCCTAATTCCCTTTACCCTGTTTGGTTAAGGAAAATTTGAAGAAAAAGATAATAAAATCCTTGATTGGTTCACATGAAAAATATTCAGGAAAATATAAGGGGGTTTGGTTTGGGTTATTTATAATATTGTTGTCGCAATTTTATATTTCATCGCGAGATTATTCTATTCGATTCAATAACATTTTTTAAATACGAAAATATTATATTATCTATAATGTCAAGATCTGAAAATAGTAATTAAATACCATACTTTTATCAAGTTATGTTATATTTTGGAAAATGTAACATTTATTACATTTATTTCTCGTTAAATGATTTCTTAGATCTATTTTTCTCCTGCAATTGTAATAAATTATAACTAATTTATAAATTTAAAATTATTTCTCTAATTATTTCTTTTCTTTTCATTTCAAATGTAACTTTTCTTATTCAAATCCTTAGCACCACCCACGAAACTCCATCTCTAATATGTCTATCGCCCCAAGTAAATCCGACCATCAAACTACATTGTCGGTCTTCCTCCGATCACACATCTTTTTTGCGAAAGGCATTAAGACTACTGTAAGGTAAGTTAATCCATCTTTTCCTCCGATCACCCACCTAATATCAGTTTCTTATCTTTTTCTTTTTATTTCTTCGATTTCGAAGTTTGACAGTTGATTAATTAATTTTGGATTTTGTAATTTATGATGACATTAGGGATTTTCTTCCTTTCTATTTTAGAGTATAGGGATTTTGAGTTAATTGTTGGATTAAGGAGAAAGTTTAAAATATGGGTTTTGTGATTGTTTTCAATGTTAGGTTCATTCCTTTCAATTTTTGGTTGCTCAAATTCTTAAATTGAAAACTTGATTAATTAATTTTTTCGGATATATAATCAAAGATTATTCCTATTATGACTTTTGAAAATCATATTATATAGAAGTGATGGGTTCTGCATTGAACTTGTGCCATACTAGTGATTTCTGATATGAAAAACGTACTTAACACAAAGATTGTTTAATATGATAAAAATAATACATTTTATAAAAGACTTACTTTGCTTTTTGGATATTGAAAATAAAAATTCAATTATCTAAAACAAGGGATAAAAATAAAAGGAATGCATTATTTTGTATGACACAAAATTAGAGTGTAAGCAGACTAATTATTGCATTAACTTAATAAATATGAAAAGATCCAAATATAAGCACATGATCTATCCCTTATCTCTGCATATGAATATTATATACAACAATAACTATTTATGGCGGGTTTGGTTTTATGAATGTAAGATTGCGGTTGGTAATAGGATTACCCCTTACAAGATGACGAAGTCACATTTCCCTGAATCTTACATGCATGCGTTTGGTTTACCGTCCCTTCATTTAAGATGATCATGTTTGGTTGGCAGGAATGTAACATTCCGAAATTCTCACATTACTAAAATACCCTTGTCTTTGTACAAGCCAATATTTTGGTTGGCAGCATGCTTTTAAACTAAACATTCATGCAGCCTACTACAAATTCACAGTTTTACAAATAATTTCGGAATTGAATTACATTCAACCAATAATTTCGAATTGAAGTACATTAGTACAAGTCATAAACAGTTTTACCAAGCACAGCTAAACTAAATATGACCTAGAGCTGTTAACATATGCAAAACTATTTTACCAAGCAAGTCATAAACAGTTTTACAAAAGTGTTTTCCATGCCATCTCAAAACATAAGCCACGAAGTCAAAATATTAGTGTATGCAATTACAAAAAGTTGCCAATATCTTCATAGAAGCTTTAAGCATAAACAGAAGCTACATATCTCCATAAGGGTTATAGTCAAAGGAGGGTTGATACGGATTACATTCACTTAATTGCTTAAGAATGTAATTCCTTCTAAATTCCCTTGGCAAAGAAAATAAGAAATCTACCTTGTGTGCATCTTTGCTAATATATTCTCCTGCGGTAAGCATTTCGTCTTTGGAAAGGCCTTCAATTTTCATGATTTCTGTGAAAATCATCATCCTCCTATCATTCCCCTCAGCCTTTTTCCTGTAAAATGCAGAAATGCCCTTAATCTTCTGGGTAGCTTCTCGATATGCAGTCTCAAACTTGCCTATCTCCTCCACCAGCTCAGACAATTCGTCAATGCTCCGAGACCTTTTCTTGCTTGTCACAATTTTGGTTGGAGCAGCAGCAGCTGTTTGACATGTTGAAGCTAATCTAGAACAGAATAAAGTTTTCACGACCACAATGCACATAACTGTTCTTCAGGTAATCAAAAAATGTTATTCCAATTGAAAACTTATCCTCTTACAAAAAGCAATCCTCTGTGTCATGAATTGACTATTGCAGAAGCAACATCAAGCTGATGAAATTCTTGAGGATATTGCAGATTTTCTTTGCTTTTCTTTATTAAGGTGTTAATTAATTAATTTTAAAAGTGACATTAAATATTGGTTGGTTCCTTACATTGACTAAACACTTGGCATACGAGATATTAGTTCTTAGTTAGCAAGTTTAGCTAATCATTTTATACCAAATAATGTGTATATGGCCTTATCCGAGAGACAGAATGGTGATGTTGGAATTTTTTATGCCTCAATTCTATTCCTCCCCATCTAAATCTTAAAGGCCAAAAAGAAAAAATTGTAGGTAACTATTGAGCAGAAGGTGAGTAACTATTGTTCTATGCCAGACTAGCTATGCAGCATTTCATGAAATACAACATGCTAATGCAGCATGTCTCTAAATTCATATCTCAGGAATCAATTGATGATCAATGGTGAGCAAAAGTAAAGGAACTATGGCACATATGTTTAATATAATCACATATAGATCTGTGAATATAAGATCTCAGACATGTAAATTTTTTTTCTTTTCATCCAATGCATATATCAAATCTGCAACTGCTGTTTATTTTCAGAAGCTGTATGAAACTTGAAACAGGAAGGATACAATAATCATAGAAACCAAAAGAATACAATGAAGAAGGAGAAACCATCAAGATAGTTCAAATTAGCTAAATTGCATTAAAATCAATGTCAGAAAAATCATGAAAAAATGACCAGATCCTGGAGGCACAAAGAAGAGATTGTGCCTTGTCATCAATCTGAAGACTACATGGTGTAAAGGGGATTATTTATTTTTTGTGCTCTGACCTAAATCCCCAAAATTCAAAACCCCAAAATTTAATACCAAAATCAAACCCCTAAACCTTCAATTTGACATGCACACAAAATCAATAACCTAAAATAATATAAATCGAAGATCTTGAAATGAAATTATACCTGGATTGACCGACGAACTCAAGAAAGGGGAAGAAATTGAATGGGAGAGGCAAACACCAAGGGAGAAGTCGAGAGGGAGAGGATCTGTCAGTTTAAAACAAATGGTGGTATTGGATAATATCATATTAATATTGGGGGGCAAAAGTGGAAAAAATGTTATATTACGGGCGTAATATAACATAACCTCTGAGAGAGAAGGGTATGACATTACACCCAATTTTGACACTGTAGCTAATATCATATTACCGAGCTTGCGGAATGTTAGTGAACCAAACATGGTGATGGAATGTAAGATTACAACGTGTAATAAAAGATTCACTGAACCAAACCCGCTCTTAATACATTTTTTTTGAAATATGCCATTTTGTTTGTCTTTTGTTTACTTATCTTCAATGAAAAAGGGAAAAACAAATGCATGTCTTTATTCCAAACAAACAAGCAAGGCTTTCTCTAGAAAGCTAACATTTTACTCTCAAATATAATCAAATGTGAGATTTTGAAACAAAACAAACAAAATCATAGTTAAGTCTTAATCATCAAAACAATATTCACCTAAACTTAGTACTTATATAAGCATATTTTTATATTATCTTTATTCATAATTTTTTATTGTCTAAGTGTGTATGTTAGATAATTGATTAATTATCAAAAGAAAAAAAAAAGGATTAAAGTTTGATAATTATGTTCAATAATGATTTTCTTTGCATCTTTATTTTTGTAGTCTAAGTTATTCTATTTGTTTTAAACAGTTATGAATCGTTTAGGAATATGAAAAAATATAAAAATGGTTACAATGCTTATTTTGTAATTGGAGATCTAGGAGAAGGTTTTAAATGTTGTTGTTTGTGGTTATGGCATTAGTTGTTAGGAAACTAAGAAACAAAGGTAGAATATCTTATGCTCGTGAAACCATTCATTGACATGGTCAGTTAACTTACATAAAATGGTCTTTGAAAGTGATAGGCAGAGTGTGGATAAGTGTAGAACGGATAGGAGAGCATTTGCAAAATTAGGTCAATTGCTAAAAACTCGAGGAAGATTGAAGGAAAATAAAAATATGAGTATATAAAAAATGGTTATCAAATTGCTTCATGTCATTTCTCATCATACCAAAAATAGGGTTCTTAAGAGTCAAGTAGTCAGATCTGGTGAAACAATTAGTCAGCAATTTCATTATGTATTAAACTTTGTTTTGATATTGTATTAACTGTTGCTTAAGAAACCAAAATCGATACCAGAAAATTCAACAGATGATAGATGAAAATGGTTTAAGGTATTGTCTTACAATCCTTATATTGATAAAAAGTATTAATTGAATATAATTAATATGTAAATAGGTACTTAACTATTTATTCTTTATATTCCTTTTAGGTTTAAGGTTGTTTGAGTGCTTTAGATAAAACATACATAAGGGTGAATGTGGACTCAATTGACAAAACTAGGTACAAGTCAAGAAAAAATGAAATTGTATTTAAAAAAAAATTGAATTTATCATTGTAGACTTTTATTGAATATTGAGTGAGCACATTATTGTGTTCTCCAAATTTGGCAAAGAAGAAGAGAAAGGGAAAAGCTTAAAAAAAAAAAGCAAATAAGAGGAGAAATGAATGGGAATTTGAAAGCAAATGGGAGAAATAGAAGGGAGAGAAGAGATATATGATTCAAACCCAAGTTTTCTTATACTTGAGAAACCCTAATAGCCAATTTCCTCCATTTTGGCCACCGTCAACCTCGAGAAAAGCCTACCTTTACTTCTTATCTTCTATTCTTTCTCTTTCCTAAGTTAGTTTCAGAAAGCGGAACCAAAACCCATTTATTTAAGACCCAAATAAATAAAAACTCCCACTATATGTTTTATCAAAATCCGCCTCCAATTCTCCAAAAAATAGCTCTTATTTTTTATTCTCAACCTCTTTTCATCATTTCCTTCTTTGATCATGCCCAAAATAAAACACCTTTAAGAAAAATCCCATCCCATCCCTAACCTAGCTTTTTCTATTTTTTTTTGTTTTACTTTTTTTTTTTTTATGTTGCGATGCTTCCTCTTGCAAAGAGGACTGATGCTGGCATTTAAACTTGAATCTTTTTTTTTTCTTGAATCTATTTTTATCATTAGAATTTTAATCCGTATACAATCATTCAAGGGTGTTCTATTTTTTATTTATATTTCAAATTCTTTTTTACCAAAAACATTTTGCCTTATTTCAAACCTTTTTTACCAAAAAAACAGTCGTTATTTCCAGCTAATTAGAGGTAGAGGACATGTATCCTCTTCCAATCCCTTTTTTTTATTTTTTATTTTATGCCATGTCAGCGATGCCAATATGATTTTTTTTAACATGGGAATGCAATGTGGCTACTGACATCATACGAGGCGTGCTCACTCAGCATTCCGTTATAGACTAACGGATGTGTGACAAAAAAAACACTTATTCAAACGTAAGTGAATAAAAATGCTTGGTTTTATAGTTGGGTAACCAAAATAAATAAATAAAAAATCCAAAATTGGATGACTATTCGTGTATTTTATCCAAAACCTAATTGTAAAAAACATGAGAGAAAATCTAGAATAATCTTTTCACTTGAAAATGTGAGGAAAAAAATGAGAAAAAGGGACAAAAAATTATCGAGCTCCATGCTTCAATCCCAACTCTCCTTCATTCTTCCCTAAATAACATTAGAGATTTAAAGAGCTATCATCACTATAATAGTAGCCACCACTAACCGGCAAGAAGATAAGTTCGATTTGAAAGGTCTTGTCGGTTGGTGGGCAACAGGCGACATACAAAGACACATTGTTAATGGAAGAAGATGAAAGAGAAAGAAAATGGGATCTGATTTCACTAATGAAGATGAGTTGGAAAAAAATAAAATCTAAAATACTCAACCTCAGCGACTACCGATTCTTTCTTCCCTCGTCTGCAATCACTTTTATTTTCATTCTAAAACCTTTGATTTTCATCTAGATTAAGGGTTTTCTTAGTGAAACAAGGTATGAACTCTTTTAAATCTTTGATTTACATGTTGGATTTTGTTTATTGCTAGGTAATTTTGTGTTTAGGGCTTGTTTTTGGGTTTTTTTATTTATCAGAAGAACATATTGCCAAGAATCATAGAGTAGGATACTTATAATAGATATGTTGTTTCCTACAATGTTATGCAAACACCAGTAATCTAGCTCGTTTACATGGAAATAAAAGAAAATATAAAAAGTTTCAAGGCAATTCATTTGTACCTATATTGACATTACTAAGGAAATAGATATTATTTTGCAAAACATTTCCCAATAAAATGCATCAATTACCAATTTGGTAATCCCACAACTTCAACATCATTTGTTTAAATCAATTCTTTGCTGAAATATTGATATGAGACTGACATATGTTACTATTTCCTTTTTCCAAATACTTAAACACAACACTTGATGGACACCCACTTGATAGTGATATATAAATTGGAAGTAAAGTCTGGACTTTTGTTATTTTTTGCTTAATATTTGTATATTTAGCATTAATGTTTGTTTTATGGGTTTACCGCACTAAAATATTTGTTTTAAACAATTATGGCTCGTTTAGTAATAAGAAAGAAGACGCAATTGGTTACAGTTCTTTATTTTTGCAATTGAAGATGATAGAGACTATATTTCAAATGCTATTATTTGTGGCTATTTCATTAGTAAATATGACATTTAGAATAGAGGTAGAATATTTTATGTTAATGAAACACTTCAAAGGCATAATATTAGGTCAATTAACTTACATAATATGCTCTTTGAGAGTGATATGCAAAGTGTAGATAATTGTAGAACGGATAGGAGAGCTTTAACAAAATTGTATCATTTGCTAAAAACCCAATGAGGATTGAAAGAAAATAGAAATATGGTATACAAGAAACGGTTATCAACTTCCTTCACATTATTTTCTACCATATTAAGAATATGGTTCTTAACCATCAAGTAGCCAGATTTGGTGAGGCAGTTAGTAGAAAATTCCATGCAGTGTTGAACTCAGTTTTAAGGTTTCATTCACTGTTGCTTAAAAAACCAAAACCGATACCAGAGAATTCAATAGCTCATAGATGGAAATGGTTTAAGGTATTGTCTCACAGTCTTTACATTGATAACAAGTATTAATTGATTATATTAGGTCTAAGATGCCAATTGATCCTATTGAAAATGATGTTGGTGAAATGGATAGTAATCAAGGAGAAGGGACGATGAAGAAGAGTTGATTAAGCACTATGAGCCAAATACTCCTTGGACTGAGTAGAGAGACAAGTTGACAGATGAGATGTTCACTAGTTGGCTGGCATCCAATGCTTAAAAAGAGCTGTTAGTTTATAATACTGCTTTTCTTTTGCATGTACCTTAATATTTAACATTGATTAGAGTCATTGCTTAATTAGATGCATTTGTTTTCTTAAATTACTTATATTGTTTATGTCACATTGATTAGTTGACTGTTATAAACTGTTAATCATAAATTTTATTATGCATATATGATTATTTTCTTATATGTTGTGTTATGTATTTTCTTTTTTGTTATCTATACCTGTTTACGTTACTAGGATTTGAAAATGCTATCATCATGTTGAGGTAAGAAGCCAGAGTAATATTAGGAAACAAAAGAAGGTTAAGACCTTGGCTTGTAAAAGGTAGTGGATTAAAAAGGAAGATGTCATACTAGTTGAATGCCTACATGTCTTGGTAGAAGATCCACACTGAAAAGGGAAAATAAGACTTTCATGACAGGCTATCCATCTCAGCTTGAAAAAATGTTAGAGGCCAAACTTTCTACAATAAACTCAAAGCCAACCCATATATCAAGTCCAGGGTTAAGTTTCTAAAGAGGCAGTACAATGTCATTTGTGAAATGATTAGTATTGAAAGTGGATTTGGATGGAATGAAGAAGAAAAATGTTTGACTGCACCAAAAGATTAAGTTAAGGTAAGTAACTAACATTTTATTCAATTAATTTACATGTTCTTTTTATTATCCATGCTTATAGTTATCATATATATTTTTGGTGTTTGACATTTGTTTAGAGTCATCCAACAATTGGTGTATTTGGAAACAAACTTTCTCCTAACTTTGATGAGTTTGTCATAATCTTTGGAAAAAACAGCAACAGAAGCAGGATTTGAGACCCTAACTGATGCAGTGGAGGAAATTGATGGTGAAGAAGAAGAAGAGATTGTACATGCACCTGAGACTGATCTTGAAGGAGGAAGAAAAGCTGAATCGATGGAAGATGAAGATGATTCAAGCTGTTAAACAGCTGTCGCCCCAACCAAAAGAATAGTGACAAGAAAGAAGAGTACTTGAGCATTGAAGGATTAACTGAAATGGTGGAAGAGATAGGCAAGTTGGGATTGCATATCGAGAAGCTACAGAGGAGATTAAGTGTATTTCTTCATTCTTTGAGAAAGAGGTCGGAGGGAATGATAGGAGAATGATGATTTTCATAAAAATCATGCAACTTGAAGGTTTCTCCAAAGATGAAATGCTACTACTAGAAAATATATTAGTAAAGATACACATAAGGTATAATTTTTCTTTGCTTTGCCAACAAAATTTAGAAAGGATTACATAGATAAGCAATTGAGTGAATGTAATCCCTATCGTCCCTCATTTGAGTTCAACCCTTTTTGGAGATGTGTAGCCTTTTTATGGTGAAAACTTGTATAAAAATGTTGGGCACTTTTTGTATGCTGTCAGATTCATATTCTAACTTTATGAAAAATATTTTAAGATGTCATACTTTGACTTTGTAGTTTCTGTTTATATATGATGGATATTATGACTTGGTTGGTAAAAGAGGTGTGGATATATGTTAAAAAACTCTTAAACTTGTTTATGGTTGGTTTAAGTGAATTAGATATATTAATTATAGTTTCCTTTTGCATCAATTATAGCTTTGGATATATGAATTGTTGGTTACTTTTGCATGAATTGTAGCTTTAAATTATTTATTTTTGCATGAATTGAATTTTTGTAAGTTTTTAAACAACATTTTAGATATTTGTACGTGATGAAAATCTTGCTTTGTGAAGGTAAATGATGATTATTACTTTTCTTATTAGATATTTATACATGGTTGGCTCGGACATTCTCATAATATGGTGGAGTTTTGTTGTTGGCTATTGCATTCATTATTCTTAAATTCTTTTCAATCCTTTTAATTGATAAAAATAGTACTATGTTAGCTACTTTCTAAATATTTATTTTATTCTCCATTTCTCCTTGAACTTCATCTTTTTCATTTTAACATCTTTATTCTTGTAACTTACAAGTAGAATTCTATTTAAATGTTAATCATGACTTGTGTGTGACTTGCATTTGTGCAACAGTTAAAGTTGGAAAGCCTTCATTAAGAATCTAACTATCATTTAACTTAGCTCAATTAATAATGACTTAGTGTGTTTGTTTCATAACTGATTATCTAAGTATCCAAATTCATTGAGCATTTGGTATGCGTATAGGAAATGATCTCCATGTATTGAATCATGATGATTATGGAAATAATGAAATTGTAGGATTACATAAACTGGCTTTGTTGATGCAATTATAGTGGTTCAACATTATACTCTCTGTTTTAAGGCCATCTTAGGCCCTTTTTGTTTTTCTTCTCAATTTTTTATACACATTCTGAAATAGGAAAAAAAGAAAATTGTGTTGCCTTATTTTTTTTCTCCTTTTTGATAGTTATCTTGCGCCTTTCTACAAAAATGAACAGGTCTTTTTCATCATTCTTTGTGATTGAGGGCGATTTAGTAAAAGATATTATTGGATAATCTTACATTTTCTCAATCAAACACAAGAATCTTGCATTCCAACCAACTAAATCAAATAGGGAAATCTAACTAATTAAGAACGTCCTAGATAATCTTATTAGGGAGGAATCAAGTTACCAAAGGTAATCTTAAATTATCTTAACCAAACCTCTTATTGTCATGTCCCAAATCTCACAAGTTTAGGTTGTGGTAAAGCTACACTCATGAGGTGAAATTCCATGAGCATTTCAAGCTAAAATAATTTTTGCCAAATTATAATTTATTTTAAATAATATCTCAAAGTTTCACTAGGGCAAATTAAAATTTTAAAATCATAATGCATAATAAGTAACCACAATTTTGTAAGTTTTAATATCAAAGTCTTTAATATATGAAAGTTTCTTGTTAAATGTTAATGCTAATGAATACTCTTTCATATGTTATCTCCATTTGTCATTTTTCATTATATGTAAAGTATTAATAAAAGAACGAATTCAATTCAAACCAGTAATAAGATTTAATTGGCTGGAACAAGCATAAGAAAATAATATTTTAAAATCATAAGATTTAATTGGCTGAATTTTAAAATCATAATTTTTAATTCAAGATATTTAATCCAGAAATCATTATAAAGCCGACAATTTGAAAATAATATATTTTTTAGAAATTTCACATTAATCATTCTTATTCACTTTTGATTGTATGATAATTCAAAATTCACAATAACAATTCATTTAAAGATCTAGATCTCAGATCTATACCACCAATTTAACTTCCTCAAACACAAGTCCATTACAGCACCATCAAAAACTTGAAAACATATTTCAATATTAATTTCAATCATAATTGCAATATTTTCAATAAAACACATTTATAATTTCATGCTTGATTCGATTTTAAAAACATTCAAATTTGCTCAAAATCTTTAAAACATTTGATAACAATATTAAAAACAATATATAAAATAATTATAACTAGTAAAACATATATAAAATACCATTATTTAAAATAACCATAAAAGTCCAGTTATTTACATGGTTAGCGCAATACATAGTCACACATTGATTTTCACAATACATAATACTCAAGGATTCAAAAGGTTAACAATAAAAACTATACATTAGTAATGAATAACATACCACATACATTAATGCAGGACTATTCTACCCTCCAATTTAGGAATGGAAAAACCCGATCCGTTTCATGATTTCGCACTTATTCGCTCCGAATATGGAGGTTTTTTTTAAAGTGGGGACGGGGTGGAGCAAAGAGGTTTTGGTAAATACTTGCTCCGCTCTGCTCCGCCTTTTAAAATTATTATTTTACCCTTAAAGTATTCTATATATCCCTTATATATTCTTAGTATATATTAATTATTGTGTCACATGCGTTGCACGTGATATTACACGTTTGTATTTGTTAAATAATTTATGTTTAATAATAAAAAATCATTGAAACAATTATCACATTACATATCCTAATTATCCTAATTTCTTTTTTAAGAAATGCAAACAATTTTAACTCCCTGTAAGCCAAATATCAAACAATTACATAAACAAATCTTTAGTAAAACATAATATGGTAAAAAAATATATTTTGTAGCAAGTTATTTGACATGCTTTTAGGATAGCTATAAAAAGAGGATATATAAAAAAAATTCCCTCTTTGAAATTGGTTTGCTGAAAAATAATTTTTCATCTAAAGAATCTTTTTTTTTGGATTATCTTTTAGCAAGAACTTGTGGAGCTTTTCAACTATGGAAGTAGTAAGTTTTTAATCCATTCTTTCATTCTTTTCAAGATTATTGTTTCTCTGCATTAATATCTTATAAGATTCTTCTTAGGTATCATTTATAATTGTTAATTTTAGTTCTTTGTTTCTATTATTGTTTGTTTAGTGATATGTTAGGATGAAATGACTTTTTTTTGTTAATAGGATGTACAAAATTCTTTCGAGTATTTGTTAAATTTGGTTCTTGATATTCTTTAATTATGTTGATATGTTAAGGTGAAATGATTTGCTTGAATAGGATGTACAAGATTCTTCTGTAGTATAATTTATGATTGTTAAATTTGGTTATTTGTTTTTATGATGAAATGTCTTTTTTTTACTATGATGTACAAGATTCTTTCAAGGTATCATTTAGGATTGATTCTTGTATAATGGTTTTGATATGTTAGGATGAAATGCTTTTTTTTTTTAATAAATAATAAGTACTAATGCATATGCGTTGCAGGTGATGTTACATGTTAATTATTTCGTATTTGTTAAATAATTTATATTTAATAAAAATCATGGAAACAATTATCACATTTATCCCTATTTTTTAAAGAGATACAAGCAATATTAACTCCATGTAAGCCAAACATCTAACAATTACATAAACAAATCTTTAGTAAAAGATAAAATGGTAAGAAAATATATTTTTAGCAAGTTATTTGACATGCTTTTTGGATGGTAAAATGTCCATTTATCCAAAAAAAAATAAAAAAGGTAATTAATAAGGACGATAATTTTTATAAATTGATTAAATTCTGTGAAAATGAAAAATTCTCTAATGTATTATAAGATCACGTAATTTTACCTCTATAGCCTAATACACATTTAATTTTATATATTCGTTTCATTACCTTAAGCTCATTGATAATTAGTACTAATAATATTTTACGACTAAATATATTTCAAATTAAATTCACCACACTGATAATATTAATCAATTAACCGACAAAAAATAACACAAAGCAAACTAAACCCTTTGTAGACACCTAAATTTGTCCGGACCCCTAAAACAGGTATATTTTCTTCCTAAATTGATGTTTCCGAGTATAAAAAGACTTTTTTCATCTTGCAGGTGGTACTCCGAGACTTAGTTTAAGAGAGCAAGCATAAAAAATCAAACTTGAAAAAAGTCAACCCCGAAAAAAGTCAACCCCAAAAAAGTCAACCCCAGAAAGTCAACTACTGAAAAAGTCAACCCACTTTCAAAATCAAGATTTTAAGTTCAATTGAAAAATGGAGAAATAATTTTGATAATCCGAGGTCTACATTTAAAGATATAGAGTTCGGAAGTTGGGATTTGGAGATTCAGTAGAAAGAAAACCCTAATCCGAGAATTTTGGGGAAAAGTGCTTAAACGATCAAATTGGTCGAAATTGAAGGTTCCAAATGAAAGATAAGCACTGAATACGGGTAATAGAGAAGCCACTTGCAAGAAAAACCGAAAGAAAAGTCAATCTGGGAGAAAATCGAGAATTAGGGTTTTTAGTGGATTTCGGTGAAATCGGGAAGAATCACAGAAATGGCCCAACTTGGTAAGATCAAAGCCCCCAATGGATGAGGAATGATTAAAAAGGGATAGCCCAAGGCTCAGCTTGAAGAAAATATGAAAATTGGACTTGTTTTAAGCAAAACCGGGTTTCGGAGGCAAAAGGGCAAAATTGGAAAATTCGGGAAAAATAGCAAATGAACTCCAAAAATTCTGAAAAATTGCAAATCTCATTCTTAAACCATTTGAAAGAGATTGGCAAAAGAAAATCTTGATTCGGAGTTCGTTTGCAAAATGGTCAAATCAAGGGCTTCTTATGTAGTAATTCAAGAAGGAAAATCCCGACAAAATAGCAAATGAACTCCAAATCTTCTGAAATTTTGCAAATCTCATTTGTAAATTATTTGGAAGATATTGGAGAAATAAAATTTTGATTCGGAGTTCGTTTACAAAATGGCCAAATCCGGGGCTTCTTATGTAGTAATTCAAGAACGAAATCCTGAAAAAATAGCAAATGAACTCCAAATCTTCTGAAATTTTGCAAATCTCATTTTTTAAATTATTTGGAAGAGATTGGCGAAATAAAATATTGATTCGGAGTTCGTTTGCAAAATGGCCAAATCCTGGGCCTCCTATGCAATAATTCAAGAAGATAAATCCAGGAAAAATAGCAAATGGACTCCAAAAATTCTGAAATTTTGCAAATCTCATTTTTAAATTATTTGGAAGATATTGGCGAAATAAAATCTTGATTCGGAGTTCGTTTACAAAATGGCCAAATCCCGAGCCCCTATGTAGTAATTCAAGCAGATAAATCCCGAAAAAATACCAAATGAGCTCCAAAAAATATGAAAACTTTCAGATCACACTTTTAAATTATTTGGAAGATATTGGTGAAGAAAAATCTTGATTTGGAGCTCGTTTAAAAAATGGTAAAATATGGGGGCATAAAAGGGCATTTTTGAAAGAAAAAATCCAAATAAATAGCAAACGGACTCGGATAGTTTTGAAAACTTCCAGAACTCAATGTTTTATTATTTTGGAAGTATTAAAAAAAATAAAAATTGAATTTGGAGTCCGTTTGATATTTATTTGCATCCGGGGGGCAAAACGGTCATTTCACCCAAGCAACCGAAAAGGGCTTCTTTGGGCCATTCAAAAAATCAGACTTGGGCTAGAAAAGAGAACTGCTGGCCTGCCAAGGCCCAAAGGAAGGAGGAAGCTTCTGATTTTTCAATCAAATGGCCAAAAATTAAGAGTTAGTTAGAGATTCTCTTTGATCAAGCCATGGTGATTAAGCCACATAGGCCAAGAGAAAGTGTCAACATTATTCTTGAATAGCTGTAATTTGGGACAGCTGATATGCTAATCTAAGGGTGATAATTTCATGATTTTTTCACCTTGAATTATTAGCCATTTGATGGAAAATTGGTTACAAAAAAATGACAACATCCTTGAGGAGAGAGAAGGGGTTTCGGCCAGCTCTAATAGGGAGGTCAGATTTTATTTGTTCACACTTTATTTTTGCTGAGTTCTCTTGGTTTTTACTTGGTTTTTCTCTCTTTGGTTGAAAGCAAAAAGAAAAAGTTTAGAAAAGAAAGGAAAGTTTGAAGAGATAAAGCTTGAAATATAGCTTCTTGAGGTTGCTCTTGAGCACCAACTCTTGCACTTTCTTGATTTTCCATTCTTGTTTTTGCTATTTTGATTACTATTTGGTGAGTTTCCTTTTTAAATAATTTTTTTATTGTTCTTCTTAAGTTCTTCCTTCATCTCTTTCTTCAATATATTTTTTACAATTTTTTTATATAATTTCTCACCATGGTCGAATGGCCTACAGTTTTTATTAATGTTGCTGTTTTGGTTTATTTTATCATGTTGTTTATGCCATTTTCTTTGATCTTGATGTTTTAAATGTTATTCTACTTCATATACTTGAGTTATATTTTAATTTGGTTGCTTTGTTTGTTACCGTTTATGATTTAAATATCATGTTCTTGCATTTTTAATTTTCTGTTTTCATGATGTTTAAATTTGTTGGTGTTTTAGATTTAGTATATCAAGTGTTTGTGAAAATGCTTGTGTGGTTTTTGCATGATTTGAGTTTTATATTTTAGTTGAGCATGTTTTAGATTTAGTATATCAAGTGTTTGTGAAAATGCTTGTGTGGTTTTTGCATGATTTGAGTTTTATATTTTAGTTGAGCATGTTAGTATATCAAGTGTTTGTGAAAATGCTATGCTTGTTGGAGCTTGAGGCCATTCGGCTACTCCATGTGTTTTGCATTGTGTGTTGCATTTTTGCCATGTTAGTTGGTAGGTTTTTGCATTTGCATGACATTTGATTTAGTTTTGCATGCTAGTATACCAAGTGTTTGTGAAAATGCCATGCTTGTTAGAAACTATAGGCCATTCGGCCACTCCTTGAATCTTTGCATTGTATGTGCATTCTTGCCATGTAAGTTGATAGGTTAGTATTTGCATGATATTTGTTTGAGTTTTTGGTTTAAGCATGCTATGGGTTTGTGAAAATGCCATGCATATTTTAGTTATTAAGTTTGGTTTATTTGCCATGCATGTTCATGCATTTTAGGTCTAGGTTGCATTAAATGCCATGCAAGTTCATTTAGGTCTAGGTCACTATATGAATGCCATGCATTTTTTTCATGACATTTAGGTTTAAACTCATGCATTTCATGCACTATGTTTGCTGTAATTTTTTCATGCATTTCATGTTCATGCCACTTGAATAATGACTTGAGCTAATTAATGGTTCAAAGTCATGCTCTCTTGAGCACACTTGTGGAAAATTAAAGTTTGCCAAATTGATTATTCTACCTTTATGATTTTTTTTACTTAGCCAATTTTTATCTAACTTTCAAAAAGTCCTAGCTACTGTTTGTGAGTCATTTTTTGAGTCTTAAATATTTTTACTTTGATTTTTAAATGATTTTATCAAAGGCAAAAATGTATTTTGGGAAAACAGTTTTTTCACCCAGTACTCCTACTTTTCCGATTTTTTTGGGAATTCATCTTTGATCAGAAAATTAAGCCGATTTTTTTTCGTATAGTTTTACATGTCCTGAGTCTCCAGTATTGTTTTTAGAATTTTTTGAGTTTTTAAAAATAGGATAAAAAATCGTGGTTTGCTGGAGGGAATATCATCAATTATCATGAGTTAAAATAATTCATGAGTTCTCTACCGGGTTTGCTGGAGGGAATATCATCAATTATCATTAATAAAGGAATATCTTTCTTCCAAATTAATAAAAATTTCTATATTTTGCCACGTTTGTTGGGGAATATAGGAAAATTTTGAATTTATAAATTCCGGATCATTTTCAAGTAAAAATGGAATTATTTTTCTTTAAATTGGGAATTAACTTGAAATACTAAATTTAAAACCAACTTTACACCGAGATTTGAGATAACACACGATTAATAAGGTCCCGTTTTATACGGGCGTTTTGGGGGTGCTAATCCTTTCCCATACGTAATCGAGTCTCGAACCCGTTTCTTTGATTTCTCTGGTTTAAAACGCAGACTTGAAATTGGTTTTTAAAATGTTTTAATTAGTTTTTAAAATATTTTATAAAACCGGTTTTAATAGGTGGCCGATCACACCTAGCTAAAAAATATTGGTGGCGACTCCATGTCTTTTGTAAGGTCATTTTCAAAACCTTCATTTTTTAGAGGAATTAAGTTGGCTTTTCCTCGATCTTTTTTAATGTCACACTTAACGAATAATAAAGTCTTGCGATGAGACTCGTTATTTTTTTAGGTTGCTGATAACTCGTATAATTATATAGTTCTTAGTTATGTTTTATTATTGTTTTGTGTCAAATACGAGTTATTATTGCTTAGTCTAATTGTGTTTATGATATTTTATATTTTTATGTAATTTGGTGTTTTTCACGAGTTTCTTTGAGTGATTTCAGATTACTAGGTTAAATCAACAATTAAGGGCAAATCCAGTTCAGTTCCAGTTCCGACACCTTTTGCCATATCTTCTATATCTGAAGTTTCACTGAAGCAATAAGGCTGAATTTTTTACAGTGCAAAGTTAAGAGGCATATCTATCTTTTTCATGTTTTACACTTCTTGAAACGGAGTCGTTTTCCCTAGCGAAATCGACCATCAAGTTGGCTGATGTGCAATGACGTCTGTGCTGACCTGTTTTGGTATTTTGACCATATCTTCCGATCCACATGAGCAAATGATCTGATTCCAACGGCTATGGATCCGTAACTGATAGGGGTATATTTTTCTAGAAGACCATTTGATCAGATCGAGCCTCCAACATTGACAAAATCGACCATCAAACTGGCTGATCAGAATTGTCATACAATATGACGAAAATTGTTAGAAAAATGCACCCACCTATTATACGTACCTTTGAAATTTATAAAGCTTGTCTCTTGTCATTTAGCTCTCCAAAATGTGTATAAATAGAGGGCCTTGGATGAGCATCAATAAATATTGGTAGGATATTAGCCATTGTAATAAAATTCTCTAAGTTTTCTTTTTCTTTCCTTTCTCTAGTTTTCTTTTTCTATATTTACTTATGCTTCTTACATTTCTTTTCATTTTATTCATATCTAGTATGTGTTGCTAATCATATTGTTGAGGTGATGAGGTGAAGCTCTTGGTAAATGCTAAGGTTAGTCTCTTAAACATGAGCTAAAATGAATCATCATTTATAAACACTAGTATAGATAATATTTTCTTTTGGTTTAAAATCATACTTGCAAAGTAGGGATCTTGATTCATTATTGACAATGAAAATGGCACAATAAATGCTTGGTTTCATAACCTTGATTTGTTATAGACATATACCTTGGCATAAGGAATGCTTGGACTCTTTTTGTGAGTTTTGAGGACACCAAATGAACATAATATCATATGCTATGGACGTTGGACAATTTGGACTGAATTGCTAAACCTTCCGATTGGAATCTCCCTTATGTGTGAATTTCAATTGTGTAATAAAACAAGATTAATCTTAGCATAACACCAAGAGTGGATTCTCTAACCTCAACATCTTTTCTTATTGTTTTTATATCTTGTTTTTTATTTTGTTTATTTTGTTCTCTAATATATTGTTTATCTTGTTTTGTTGTTGATTCCCTAATATCTTGTTTACTTTCTTTTTCTTATATATTTATAAACTTATACTTACTAATACGCTTCCCTGTGGTTCGACCTCGGACACCCAAGAATTTATTACTTGAACATAACCTGCACTTGGGTTTACAACTCTTAATTGAGTCTCCATCAAGTTTTTGGCGCCGCTGCTGGGGAGGCAATACTAAGTATATAAGTTTATAAGTATATTTATTTTTATTTTTATTGGCTGGTTATATCGCCTAATTTTCTATATATTTATATTTATATTGTATATTAATTTTGTTTTATTTTTATTGGCTGGTTATACCGCCTAATCTGTATATTAACTTTGTTTTATGCTTGTTTGGCGACGTGATTTTAGATCTCGTCGTTTAGTTAGATTTTATTGTGAAACTTTTTCAGGTAATCTTTCTAATACAACTCCTACCATGGCTGACAATGAAAGTGTTCATGCTGAAGATGAGAACAGACAAGTACGCACCATGCGTGACTACTTGCAACCAACTCGAAGCTCATCACCCTCTTGTTTTATTTTTCCTCTCAATGCAAACAACTTTCGTTTTAAACCAGGTATGATAGCTTTGCTTCCAAATTTCCATGGGTTAGAATCGGAAAGTGCTTACTCGTTTCTAAAAGACTTCGAAGATGTATGTGTCACCTTTAATGACCAACAATGTACAAATGAAATTGTCAAGCTAAAATTATTTCCTTTTTCTTTAAAAGATAAAGAAAAAATTTGGCTTCATAATTTAAAACCAAGGTCAATTGGCACATGGCAAGAATTACAAACTGAGTTTCTAAAGAAATTTTTCCCAGCACATAAAACTACTGCTTTGAAAAGACAGATTCAAAATTTCAATCAAAATCAAAATGAAGCATTTTTTCAGTGCTGGGAGCGTTTTAAAGATTTGTTAAGTTCTTGTCCACATCATGGTTTTGAAAAATGGCATCTTATTAGTTTCTTTTATGAAAGTTTAACTCCCGAAACTAAACAATTTGTTGAAACAATGTGTAACGGTGAGTTTCTAGAAAAAGAACCTGAAGAAGCCTTTGACTACCTAGACCATTTGGCAGATAACTCTCAAGCCTGGCACACAGATAATTCCTCTGAAAGTTCCAATAGATCTAATCTTGTTTCTAACAGAGGTAAATATCATTTTAGTCAAGAAGATGAGATAAAAGCTAAAGTAGCTAATTTGGCTAGAAAGATTGAAGCCATGGAACTTAGAGAAGTAAAAGAAGTCAAAACGGTTAAAAATGAAGAAAGTTGTGGAATTTGTGAAATCATGGGACACCCCACTTCTGAATGTCCAAACATTCCCATTCTTAAAGAAGCATTGCATGATCAAGTAAATTCCATAAACACATTTAAAAAGCCTTTTCCTTCTCCTTACTCTGAAACGTATAACCCTGAATGGAGAAATCATCCCAACTTCAGTTGGCGGAATAATAATCATGTTCAGGTACCACAATCTCAAAAGCCGGGCAACACTTTTTCCTATCAACCTTCACGTGTACAAACCTTGGAAGAGACATTGCAAGCATTCATGCAAACACAAGCAAATGTGAATAACCAAACTTCACAGGACATCAATGAGATCAAAAACACCTTGTCCACATTGACAGCTTCATTACGCACTCAAGAAAAAGGTAAGTTTCCTGCTCAACCTCAGCCTAACCCTTCTACTCAATGTCTTGTTTCTTGCTCCAATGAAACTCAACAGGAAAATGCCAGTTCTATCACAACTCTTCGAAGTGGAAAGGCAATTGACAAAAACATTCCATCAAAAGACCAAGATCCTCATTCCCCTCCGAAAAGTAATGGTAAGGATGATGGTAAGTCTGAACTTCTTAAAAATTTGGACAAAGAAAAAGGTATGCATCCTGCTCCTTTTCCTCAAAGGTTGCAAACAATAAAGAATTTGAATCAAAATGCAGAAATATATGAACTTTTCAAACAAGTTAAGATTAACATTCCTTTATTGGATGCAATCAAACAAGTTCCATCTTATGCTAAATTTTTGAAGGACATGTGCACAGTTAAAAGGAAACATAATGTACAAAAGAAAGCATTTCTGACGGAAAGTGTGAGCTCAATCATTCAGCACCTTACTCCACCAAAATTCAAAGATCCTGGATGTCCAACAATCTCATGCATCATTGGAAACACTAGAATAGAACGTGCATTGCTTGATCTTGGTGCTAGTGTTAATCTTTTGCCTTTTTCTGTTTATCAACAGTTAGGTTTAGGTGAACTCAAGGAAACACCTGTTACACTTCAACTAGCTGATCGTTCTGTAAAAATTCCTCGAGGGATAGTTGAAGATGTTTTGGTTCAAATTGATAATTTTTACTTCCCTGTTGATTTTATTGTTTTGGACACACATCCTGTTTCAAATCCAAATGTTCAACTTCCTGTTATATTAGGCCGTCCATTTCTTGCAACTTCTAATGCTCTGATAAATTGCAGGAATGGTATTTTGAACATTTCTTTTGGAAATATGACTTTAGAATTAAATGTGTTCAACATTTGCAAGCAACCTGGTGATGATTCAGAAGTACATGAAGTGGATTTCATTGAAGAACTTGTTCATGAACATCTCACCACTACCACATTCCATGATCCTTTAGAAGCTTATTTAATTGAATGTGAGTTTGATAATGCTTCAGAAATTTCACACACTGATTCTTTGTTAAATTCTTTTCAGGATAAGCATCGTTGGAAACAAAAGTTTGAGGAACTCCCATCACTCACAAATGTCACTGTACCATCAACTATTGAACCGCCCAAGCTGGATTTAAAACCATTGCCATCCGAGCTAAAATATTCCTTTTTGGGAAAAATTCCTTCTCAATGGAGCCCCCAAGATAAAAGGAAGTTTCTAAATGAGGTAAAGAAGTTCTATTGGGATGACCCTTACTTGTTCAAATATTGTCCTGATCAGATTTTTCGAAGATGCATTCCCGACAATGAGGTAAGTAGTGTAATTAAGTTTTGTCATTCCGAGGCATGTGGTGGTCTTTTTTCATCAAAGAAAACTGCTGCAAAAAATTTTACAGTGTGGATTTTACTGGCCAACTTTATTCAAAGATGCATATGAGAATTCTAAAATTCATAAAGAAAGAACTAAAGCCTTTCATGACAAGTTAATTTCAAGAAAAACATTTGATGTTGGGCAAAAAGTTCTACTTTATAATTCTAGACTTCACATATTTCCTAGTAAGTTGAGATCAAGATGGACTGGCCCATTTGTGGTTAAGCATGTGTATCATTATGGAGCAGTTGACATTGAGAATCCTCAAAATGGTAACGTATTCAAGGTAAATGGACAAAGACTCAAACTCTTTTTGGAAAATCATGTTACTCAAGAAGAGGTTGTTTTTCTTTCTGATCCTTGTTTTGAAAATAAATAGATGTAAATATAATTTTTTTTACCCCGGTTAAATGGCGGATAACGGTACTCCGTGATTATTTAAGTCGGTCCCATCAGCTACCCACAAAACTGATATTGTATATAAATTTCTCTTTCAATTTCTCTTTCATTTTTTTTTTATTTTTTTTTCAGGATGGATGATATTCTCAAAAGATTGCAGAAATGATTCCCTCCTTTTCCTCGAAATATTTTACTGAAGCTTTACCAAGTTTGATTTGAAAGATTAAGAATGCTTATGCACAAAGGGATTCCTGAAGACATACGTTGGATAATTGAAGCCAAGGTACGTGAAGATGAATATCTTCCTGTTTTGCATTTACCAGGTACAGGTAGAAGCACTTTTGCAAAGAAGCGACGAGCAAAGCGCATGAGTTCAAATTGCCACAAATGTGCACGATGGACGTGTAACGGTAAATGTCGTTCTATTGGGATTCCGTCCTCTAATCGAGATGATAAAATTGAATTCATTAAGGATGGACTGAGTAAGGAGAATTTGGGTAATATCCAACTTTCTCTTGAGACGCATCCTAGTGGAGACGTACAAAGAGAAATTCTTGATTTATGGCCGCAATTCCAAAGGGAATGGCAACATCTTGGGAATCTGATGTTAAAAGACCCTGTTTGCCAGATTGTAAGAAAACTGGATGGGAAGCATATCCTCGACTCATAGAAGGCGTTTAAGCCGTTTCTGGACGTAAAACCAGAGGAAGATGTGAGCCACAATCACAACTACAATAAATGACTTCTCAGCTTTTGGTTTGATTTGCAATAACTTTATTTCGGTTTAATTTACGTGTTGTTAGATTTGTGTAATTATTCTCGTTTTTTTTTTTTTTTGCATTGGTCTTTTACGGTTGATTTTTCTTCTCTTTTTTATTTTCTTCCTGAAATCACGCACAAATCTTTTGTTAGGTTAACATTTTCTTCTGACAGGTCAAATACACTTCCGGCGACATTATTACTCTTGTCTGATTCATTACTCAGTCCTCTATATATTACACCATGTACTCATTCTCTTTCAGGCACTTGAAAAAAAAATGGAAAGTACTTCGTCCCAGCGCATTAAAAAAATTTGTGTCTTTGGAGGTGCTTATCCAGGGAAAAATAACATATTCGCTGATGAAGCCATAAGAGTTGGAGTAATACTTGCCCAACAAAAGATCCAGTTGATTTATGGAGGCAGTAGTACGGGTTTAATGGGAGCAGTCGCTACAGCAGCACACGCCGGAGGAAGTCTAGTTCTAGGAATAGTGCCAAAACTATTCACAAGTTTTTGTGGACCTACCGTGGGAGGTCTGGGTACATTGGAAGAAATAGCTTGCGTGGCTTCTTGGTCATCTTTGGTCACAAATAAGAAACCCATTGGTTTGCTTAATATTAATGGTTATTTTAGTAATTTGCTTTCATATTTAGATAATGCTGTGGATAATGGATCCATGTTTTCAGAGGCAAGGAGAACCATAATTTCTACTACAACCATTGAAGATTTACTCAAAAAGCTCCAAGCTTATGAGTATTTATCTGCTACGGTTGTTTCGCAAACGCTCGGAAAAAGAAAAAGAGATATGGACGAGCAAGGAGTGGATTGCACTCTGTCTTTGTGACATTATCTAACATTTTGTTTGTTGTGTCTCAGTTATAATAAGTGGTTAGCAACCTCTGCAGGTAATATCTCCTAAATTCTACCTTTAGTAGGGGATAAGGGACATATTTTGCTAATTTAAAAAAAAAAAAAAAGTTTGTTGTGTTTTAAGCAATTTAGAAGTATTCATTCTGAACAAGGTCTGAGTAAGGGAGACTTGAGACATACCTTGTCAGTTTGATTTTAATCTTTTTATGTTTACTTGTTAATTTTTGTTTAGTATTTTAGGATTATTTAGGTTGCATGAGTTTGTTTTGTTTTGAGTCTTAGTTATTCCTATTCTTATGTTATTAGTTCTTTTCTCTTACACATGATTCTTTCATTTGGGTTAATAGACTTACATTGAGGACAATGTAAGAATTAAGTGTGGGGGGAACGATATAGGATTTCTTTTATTTTTGTCTACTATTTTTTTTATGAGTCTTTATTATTATTATTATTTTTTTAATGTGTTCTAGCTCCTTTTTAATACAATGATGAGATATGAATTGCATAAGTCTAAAACAGATTTATTAGTGAGAAGATTTTCATGAGAATTGAGCTTAATGTCAACCTTTTTATGAGCCAATGTTAATATGATATGTTGATTGAGAAAGAAGCATGTTTAGACTTAATCTGACTTGTATAATCATCCTTGTGAGTTTTTGAGCCTATAATGATTGATGCATTATACAAATCAATCTAATTTCTTTCTTGAGTGCTCTTATGATTACATGATTCTCTAGAACTTGCTTTAAACCGTTTGAGACTATATTGATACATGTGACAACATGAATATGATAGAGGCATTAGGATTATAACCAGAGCCAAACAGCCATCCATTATTAATGTTCTAAGAGAACATCCCCACTAGTGAGCCAATTTGAGCCTACATTAAATATGCTATTTTATTGGTAACCATAACTTACACCTAGCCTAAATATACTTATATCCTTACCCTTGTTCTAAAGATGGATTATATATTTTGAGACATATTGCAAAAACAAGGGATACTTTTTGAAAATTTGGGTTAGAACGAAAGATAAGTGTGGGAGAGGAGAGAGGCAAAAGTCAAGAGAAAAAGAAAGGGATCATTGTCAAATACATTCCCATATTAAAAAAAAAAAATCTTCTCTTGAACTTCTAGTTAAAGTAAAGAAAAAGATGTTACAAAGTTGGTTAGAATGAAGCAAAGGCTCAACATGAATATTTAGCCTATGTTATTATGTGCTTTATAAGAGTTTTGAGAAGTTTTATTTGTATGATCTTATTATGTCTCTAAACTCTATGAACTCTTTGGAACCTTTGTGATATCTTTATCCTTTTGTTCTTTAACCACATTATAACCCTTTGGCCCCATTACAACCTTGAAAAAAGACCTCTTGATTTATGAAGTTGTATGATCTAAATAGTGGAGAATAGGTGGACAAGCAAGCATATGGTAGAACTGTTTTCATGAGATTGATTGAGTGTAAACACTTTACCACTACTTTAAAGAGTGAAAATCATGAGAGTATAGTGAGAAGTTGAGATTAAGTTGAATATGCACTATTTTGATTGAAATATGTTATGTTAATATTGGCTTAACTCATTTATTTACATTCAAGCATGAATTTTTGTGAAATTCTTTGAGCTATTGATTAGTTTATAAGACTTGTTCAAAGATTGTCTCTAATTTATATTGAAAGGATTAGGAGTAAATATTTTTAGTGTATGTAGTTTACTTATATTTTAGTTTTTCAATGTTTGTGGGACACCTAGGGGTTTAAAGGCTTGTGTCACATGCTAAGTGCCACCGTGATTTCCAACGAAAATGGATTAGATTAGATTTTCTTATTTTATTTTTATTGAGTCGTTGCTAGGGACTAGCAACAATCTAAGTGTGGGGGTGTGATAACTCGTATAATTATATAGTTCTTAGTTATGTTTTATTATTGTTTTGTGTCAAATACGAGTTATTATTGCTTAGTCTAATTGTGTTTATGATATTTTATATTTTTATGTAATTTGGTGTTTTTCACGAGTTTCTTTGAGTGATTTCAGATTACTAGGTTAAATCAACAATTAAGGGCAAATCCAGTTCAGTTCCAGTTCCGACACCTTTTGCCATATCCGCTATATCTGAAGTTTCACTGAAGCAATAAGGCTGAATTTTTTATAGTGCAAAGTTAAGAGGCATATCTATCTTTTCATGTTTTACACTTCTTGAAACGGAGTCGTTTTCCCTAGCGAAATCGACCATCAAGTTGGCTGATGTGCAATGACGTCTGTGCTGACCTGTTTTGGTATTTTGACCATATCTTCCGATCCACATGAGCAAATGATCTGATTCCAACGGCTATGGATCCGTAACTGATAGGGGTATATTTTTCTAGAAGACCATTTGATCAGATCGAGCCTCCAACATTGACAAAATCGACCATCAAGCTGGCTGATCAGAATTGTCATACAATATGACGAAAATTGTTAGAAAAATGCACCCACCTATTATACCTACCTTTGAAATTTATAAAGCTTGTCTCTTGTCATTTAGCTCTCCAAAATGTGTATAAATAGAGGGCCTTGGATGAGCATCAATAAATATTGGTAGGATATTAGCCATTGTAATAAAATTCTCTAAGTTTTCTTTTTCTTTCCTTTCTCTAGTTTTCTTTTTCTATATTTACTTATGCTTCTTACATTTCTTTTCATTTTATTCATATCTAGTATGTGTTGCTAATCATATTGTTGAGGTGATGAGGTGAAGCTCTTGGTAAATGCTAAGGTTAGTCTCTTAAACATGAGCTCAAATGAATCATCATTTATAAACACTAGTATAGATAATATTTTCTTTTGGTTTAAAATCATACTTGCAAAGTAGGGATCTTGATTCATTATTGACAATGAAAATGGCACAATAAATGCTTGGTTTCATAACCTTGATTTGTTGTAGACATATACCTTGGCATAAGGAATGCTTGGACTCTTTTTGTGAGTTTTGAGGACACCAAATGAACATAATATCATATGCTATGGACGTTGGACAATTTGGACTGAATTGCTAAACCTTCCGATTGGAATCTCCCTTATGTGTGAATTTCAATTGTGTAATAAAACAAGATTAATCTTAGCATAACACCAAGAGTGGATTCTCTAACCTCAACATCTTTTCTTATTGTTTTTATATCTTGTTTAATTTCTTTTATTTTATTTTGTTTATTTTGTTCTCTAATATATTGTTTATCTTGTTTTGTTGTTGATTCCCTAATATCTTGTTTACTTTCTTTTTCTTATATATTTATAAACTTATACTTACTAATACGCTTCCCTGTGGTTCGACCTCGGACACCCGAGAATTTATTACTTGAACATAACCTGCACTTGGGTTTACAACTCTTAATTGAGTCTCCATCAGTTGCGACAGCTTGGCGACTCCACTGGGGACAATTAGAGAGTCAGGCCTAGAATTAGTTGTGTGTTATCAAAGTCTCGGTTTTGTTGGTTTAATTGGTATTTAATTTTAATTCCCATATTTTTAAAACAAAAGAGAATTTTGAAAATAAATAAAAAATGTTTTAATATGGCCATATTCATGTGCATTCATATTATTATTTGTTCTCTGGTTATTTTGTTGCATGTATTTATATGTTTGCTTGACTGATGCTTTACATTGTTTGATTTTAGTGGGGTATTTAGAATAAGGGTTGTAGAATAGGTGGTGACAGGTTTGTTTTGTTCCTTCGCACACACTGTATTTGTATTTGCATAACATGAATCCTCTACCCGGGTTCCATCCTTTTAAGTGGAAGTAAAGTAACTATGCCTTCGTGATTGATTCTTCGTATGGGCTAGTGAAACACTTCCAGAGTATAAAGTACCTAATGCCTTCGTGATAATCCTCCGTACGGGCATAGGAAAATATACTCTAACGAATTGAACCCGCTTTTATCGGGGTGCCTTACTAGCCTTCACCGGCGACAGTGAGGAACAATTCGGGGCCTTAGAACCGATTCACCTTCATATAGTGAACCTAGGCGAAGCCATGCTAGATTTCTGTTAGATAGCCGAAGTTTAAGAACACATGGAGGAACATTTCCAACCTTTTACCATCTTTCTATATGTTAGATACAAATTGGGTGATGATGGACGAACATCATATCGCTCGTATTTTTTATTTTTTGTCCCAAAGGCGTCGTAATGCCGAAGCTCTGTTTAAATTTTCGGGATATTTTTTTAAAAAGCATGTTGTTATTTATGTTATATTTGTGAATTCATTTCTTTACTAATCTATTTCTTTCTGTTTTCTTTTCTTTGACATGCATCATAGACATCATCATACACTTGAAGTTTATTGGCCTCGGGATAGTTATCAAACCAAAGGACTTTCATGGAGTGTTAGGTTATTTCAGTGATAGAAGATCATGCAGTAGTTAGGGCACGGTCGAAAAAAGATCAGAGGGAGGATGGTGATTGCCTCAAGAAAGATTATGTGTCAGATTGCCGGAAAGGGTCAAAGTGGATCCTAGACAGAATAATCTTCTAGGGTTAGCCGACATTTGGAAACAGTGGAATGTATCAGAGAAAGAAGCCTTCACTCAGAAATATGGAGACATAGCACTCTTAATCCGATTCAGTTCAATAGTGGGTTGATTCAGGCTATGGTACAGTTTTGGAATCCTGCTTATAGATGTTTCACTTTTAACAAGGAGGATATGACACCACTGATCGAAGAATATTCGACACTGTTACGTATTGAATGTCCTAATCCTGATCGGGTATATTTGAAGGAAATGAAACCTTCAGGTTTGAAGAAGAAAGTGGCTAGGATCACAAGAATGGATACAACATGGGTTGAGAGTCATGTGGATACAAAGCAGAAAAATGGGTGCATTTCGTGGGAAACTCTCCGACAGTTGATATTGGGTTGTTCCGACAAAGCAAAAGCCAAGGACATCTTCGCTCTAGCCATCTACGGGTTAATCATATTCCCGAAGATATTGGGTCATGTGGATATAGCCGTGTTTGACTTCTTTGAAAAGTTGAAACAGAAGATCAACCCATCTCCGGCCATCATAGCTGAAACTATCAAATCCCTGAATTTTTGTAAAAGGGCAGGACAAGAGAGGATCAAGGGGTATGTACAACTCCTTTATATTTGGATTCAAAGTCATTTTTGGAAGATAGAAAATGTTTCCTTCAAACCGTACATGAAGACTTTAGTTCCGATTAAGGAATTCCTTTAGAATGATTGGCCTAAAGACGGGAATGAAGAGAAATGGGTCAACATGTTTCGGAATCTAAAAGGGGAGATGGTGACTTGGAGAGCTCCATGGATGGTTCCTATGCCGATTATGTACAAATATGGGGACAATCTGGGAGTTCCACTACTCGAAATTTGGGGGTCTGTGAGTTATGCGCCTTTGTTGGTGCAAAGATAGGTTGAGTCTCGGCAATTCACACCCGTGACTCATAATCTAGGATCATCAGAGTTCACTTATGGGGAAGACAGATATTCTGGTAAAGTGCGGGCAGTGATTGAGGCATGGAAGAAAACTCACCGGATAAAAGTGGCTAGATATGCCGACACCGTCACACCTGATTACCTGGTATTGAAGGAATTAAGGGTTAATGATAGACTATTAACATCAGATGGGGAAGAAGTCCAGTTCATGAATCCGCCACCGAGGGAAATACCATCAGAGTTAGAAATCGCAAGAGTGGAATTTGAAAAAGAAAAAGCCCGAATGAGCAAGGAGATTGCCCGACTGCAAGAAGAGCTTGAGGACACTAAAAATAGGGAATCAGCTCGGGAAAAAGAAAAGGAATAGATCAAGAGAGAAAGGGACACCGTTAAGGGTGATCTTCGGGAATTACATTTGGAGAACAAGAGGTATCGCTTTGAGCTCAGATTTGAGGGGACTATCAAGACTTCCGGGGAGTGGGAACATAAGGTCAAAAACCTCAAAAAGGAGAATAACTACTGGAAAGAGAAAGCAAAACACGAGGAAGCTCGAGCAAATCAACTGGAGAAACAAGCTAGGGAAAGTTTACACTGCGATGCTTTTGCTGACACGTCAAAGGGTCGTGAACAAGTAGGGATCAGATGGAAGAGCAAGGCAATCAAAAAAGGACAGTGAAGAAGGTCCAGAATCCGAAGGAGTTACCAGTGTTTTGTAATAGTTTTTAGGAGAGATAGGTTATCATGTTGTCTAAAGCATGGATCTTTTCTTTGATGTATTTAGTTCCAGGAAATCAATGAAAGACCGTTTGGTTGGAATTATCCTGGGGCCAATATCTTAAATGCATTCATTATTCACTAGTTCTTTCTTTTATATATTTTATTTGTTCATAATCATTTATTCATTTATTCTTTATAAATTGTTCATACACTTAGTCATTTATTGGTCCATTCATCTATTCATTATAGGTTCATACACTTAGTCATTTACTTAGTTGTTCATTCATTAACACTGATTCACTAACATTCATTCATTCATTTATTCATTTTTTATAAAATAAAAATAAGAAATGTGTCAATAATTTCTAATCCATGGTTTTTACAACTAAAGGTACAATTGGTCGCACTCAGAAAGAACCAGATTTCCAACACCCTTACAATACTCGATCTCGAACAAAAGCCATGAAAAACGATCAGCTTACCAGAATTGAGAGAATGGAAAGAATCCAAAAAGAACTACAAGAACAGTTAACTAAGTCTCAAGAGGAGACACGAGAACAGATGACAAAGCACATGGAGATGATGAGCACTATGATGAAACAGAAGTGGCCCAGAGAGAATTCAATTACTGGAATGGGGGCAGTGAATCAGGAGGATCGACCAGAAGTGGTACAGAGAAATGGCCAGACATCCCAACCTGTGGGAAATGAAATCCCAACTGGGGCAGCTTCCTACATTTACATTCAGCCAGCGGCCGAAGCACAGAATTTCGGCCCAAAAAGGGGTAACATCGGAGTTGATCCAATTAAGGTTGAGGTTCCAGATTTCGAAGAAATGGCGAAAAAGGAAAGGGCCAAAATGACTGAACTGAAGAGGGTCGAAACCGCTGAATCTCAGAAGAAATATCAGTTGTTGGAAGAAAGGCTAAGAGCAGTGGAAGGAGTAGAGCTGTTTGGCAGTCTAGATGCCAAGAGATGAGCTTGGTACATGATCTAGTAATTCCAACGAAGTTCAAAGTACCAGACTTTGAAAAGTATAATGGGACCACCAACCCATCAGCTCATCTGACCATGTACTGTAGAAGGATGACAGGGCATGAGGATAATGAGAAATTGCTTATTCATTGCTTCCAGGACAGCTTAACAGGGTCAGCCACCCGATGGTACAATTAACTCAGTCGTACCAAGATTCGTTCATGGACGGATTTGGCCAGGGCTTTTATGGAATATTATAAGCATGTTTCCGACATGGTACCAGATTGGCTGTCATTACAGAATATGGAGAAGAGGTCCAATGAGACCTTCAAAGAGTATTCACAGGGGTGGAGGGATCTGGCCACACAAGTGCAACCCCCTTTAAACAACAAAGAAACCACGGTGCTTTTCATTAACACATTGAAAGCACCTTATTATGACAAATTGGTGGGAAACGCTACCAAAGATTTTACGGATATGGTAATATCTGGGGAAATGATTGAGTCAACTATTAAGAATGGAAAGATGGAAGGGGGTGAGTCTACTACCCCAAAGAGAGCTTTCTTACAAAGAAGAAGGAGGAAACTCATGCAGTAAGCTTTAACCAATACCCTTA
This sequence comes from Fremontodendron californicum, assembly GCA_030761205.1. NCBI lineage: Eukaryota > Viridiplantae > Streptophyta > Magnoliopsida > Malvales > Malvaceae > Fremontodendron > Fremontodendron californicum. The sequence goes on along the minus strand of JAULJL010000009.1, from coordinate 14,457,525 downwards.
TATACCTCCTACACCATACACACCACCAAGGCCCTATACTCCTACCACACCTTATGCACCCCTGACACCTTACACACCATACCCGTGGTATAATCCTTACTACCCGAATGTCAACCACCTTACCAAAACCCATTCCCCTACACCAATATACCACAACAGCCATTCCCAACTAGCATATCCCCTCAAATCACCTACCTAGAAATACTGTCCCAAACACTCAGGGTCCTGCGCGTAATAACCAACGTTCACCAAGGAACGATCAAAAAGCTTAATTTGATCCGATTCCCACTACCTATGGTGAGCTATATCCAAAACTATTGCAGGGGCAACTTGTTGCACCCGTGTACCTAAAACCTTGGACACCTCCATATCCAAGATGGTACAATACAAACACCAACTGTGCATACCATGCGGGAATCCAAGGACATTCAATTGAAGATTGCCTGGCCTTCAAAAAAAAAGTCCAAAGCCTGATTAATTCTGGGGTTGTGAAGTTTGGATCAAAAAATGGGTCGAACGTAGTGGAAATCCATTGCCCAATCATGCTGGGAATAAGGTAAATGCAATATTGACCAGAGAGGGTAGAAGATTAAAACGGGATATTGGGGAGGTTAAGACTCCGATGCTGACAGTATGGGTTGAAATGGTAAAGGCAGGGTTGGTGGAAGATACAAAAAGTGTGAAAATGGTTGCAAAAAGGGTACATAATTGGTGCCCGTTCCATAAAGGTGGAGGCCATGACATACAGAACTGCGGGGACTTTCGGGTTAAAGTCCAAAAGATGATGGATAGTGGAGTAGCCCAATTCTACGGGGAGATAGAGGGAGAAATAGAAGTCATTGAAAATACAGGTGGCTATGGGATAGGAAGACCCCTAATCATCTACTATGATGAACCAGAGGAAAAAGTTATGCCAGTCGTGGAAGAAAATGTGCCCAAATTAATCATTGATCTACCTGTTTCCTTTCCATACAAGGAAAACAAGGTTACACCATGGAAATATGATTGCAGCATGGTTATGCCTGGATCTTCAAGCCAGCAGGATATTACAGGTGTGGGGCACTTAACCTGAAGAGGGAGGTGTTATGCTCCGGAGGCCGTTGAACAGGGGTTAGCAGGGAAAGACAGAGGAACTGATAAAGGGAAGAAGGTAGTCGAGCCAGTCCATATTGAGATGGATTTGCCAAAGGAAACAGAGAGGGGATCCACCCCGGTTAACAGAATGAAAGAACCAGTATGTGAGAAGGAAGCCTGTGAGTTCTTGAAATTTATAAAGCATAGTGAGTATAACGTGGTTGAACAACTGCAACGTCAACCAGCTAGGATCTCAATCTTATCCTTGCTTTTGAACTCAGAACCACACAGAAATGCCCTGTTAAGAGTATTAAATCAGGCATACGTGGCTAATAATATATCAGTGGAAAAGCTGGATAGGTTGGTGGGAAACATCGCAGCAGATGACTACATATTTTTCAGCTATGAGGAGATACCACCCAACGGTATTGGATCAACGAAAGCTCTCCATATAACTACCACTTGTAAGGGACACATATTATCGAGGGTCCTTTTGGATAATGGTTCTTCACTAAATGTGATGCCTTTAGCAACCCTATCCAAATGCCAGTGGATATATCCTATATGATACCAAGTTGCACGGTGGTCAGGGCTTTTGATGGAACAAGGAGAGAGGTTATGGGAACCATTGAAGTTCCTCTAGAGATAGGCCCGTGCATTTATACAGTGAACTTCCAGGTCATGGATATTAATCCATCTTATAATTTCTTGTTGGGAAGGCCATGGATACATTCAGCTAGGGCTGTACCCTCGTCTCTCCACCAAAAGTTGAAATTCGTGATGGAAGGCCGGTTGATCACAGTATCAAGGGAGGAAGACATAATAGCCTTTTGCATCTACTGAATCTCCTAATGTAGAGCCCAATGAAGATGTTGTGGAGTGTTCTTTCCGGTCTTTGGAATTTGTAAATGTAGTTTTTGTCGCTGAAGGACGGAAAATTCCGAAACCGAGGCTGTCCAAGAACACAAGGCTGGGGGTAAGAACCACCGTAGGAAAAGGCTGCAGGGCTGGAAAAGGTCTCGGGAAATATCTTCAGGGAATGGCTCGAGCAATGGAAGTAAAAGGAAAGAAAGACCGGTTTGGCTTAGGATATCTTCCGAAGGCCCATGAGAAAATGAGACAAGTTGAAAAGAACCGACAAAGGAGGATGGCCCGTCTTATGGGTGTAGACACCTAATTTTGTCCGGACCACTAAACAGGTATGTTTTCTTCCCATATTGATGTTTCCGAGTATAAAAAGACTGTTTTCATCCTGCAGGTGGTACTCCGAGACTTAGTTTAAGAGGGCGAGCACAAAAAGACAAACTTGAAAAAAAGTCAACCCGAAAAAGTCAACCCCGAAAAAGTCAACCCCAAAAAGTCAACTACTGAAAAAGTCAACCCACTTTCAAAATCAAGATTTTAAGTTCAATTGAAAAATGGCAAAAGAATTTTGATAATCCGAGGTCTACATTGAAAGATATGGAGTTCGGAAGTTGGGATTTGGAGATTCAGTAGAAAAGAAACCCTAATTCGAGAAATTTGGGGAAAAGTGCTTAAACGATCAAACTGGTCGAAATTGAAGGTTCCAAATGAAATATAAGCACTGACTATGGGTAATGGAGAAGTCACTTGCAAGAAAAACCGAAAGAAAAGTCAATCCGGGAGAAAACCGAGAATTAGGATTTTTAGTGGATTTCGGTGAAATCGGGAAGAATCACAGAAATGGCCCGACTTGGTAAGACCAAAGCCCCCAATGGATGAGGAATGATTAAAAAGGATGGCCCAAGGCTCAGATTGAAGAAAATCTGAAAATCGGACTTGTTTTGAGCAAAACCGGGTTTCAGAGGTTAAAGGGCAAAATTGGAAAAATTTGGGAAAAATAGCAAATGGACTCCGAAAATTATGGAAAATTTGTCAATCTCATTCTTAAATCATTTGAAAGAGATTGGCGAAAGAAAATCTTGATTTCGAGTTCGTTTGCAAAATGGCCAAATCCCGAGCCTCCTATGCAGTAATTCAAGCCGATAAATCCCGAAAAAATACCAAATGAGCTCCAAAAATTATGAAAACTTCCAGATCACACTTTTTAATTATTTTGAAGATATTGGTGAAGAAAAATCTTGATTTGGAGCTCGTTTAAAAAATGGTAAAAAGTAGGGGCATAAAAGGACATTTTGGGAAGAAAAAATCCAAATAAATAGCAAACGGACTCGGATAATTTTGAAAACTTCCAGAACTCATTATTTTATTATTTTGGAAGTATTAAAAAAAGAAAAATTGAATTTGGAGCCTGTTTGATATTTATTTTGCATCCGGGGGGCAAAATGGTCGTTTCACCCAAGCAACCGAAAAGGGCTTCTTTGGGCCTTTCAAAAATCAGAGCTGGGCTGAAAAAGAGAAGTGCTGGCCTGCCCAAGCCCAAAGGAAGGAGGAAGCTTAGGATTTTTTCAATCAAGTGATTAAAAATCAAGAGTTAAGTTAGAGATTTTCATTTTTGAGCCTAAGTCCCAATCCCACATCCCTTTGTAATGTCAAGCCAAGGAGGTGCTCACCTTATAAATAAGGGGTCTTGGCCTTTGGTTGAAATCACCCATCACCCCTTGTGAGATAGTCTATACACTTGTATTAGGATTATCCGGGTGGAGAGTCATAGTGTTTTTGTTGAGAGGGTTTGTAGCTTAATCCGTTCAAAAGCTACTCTGAGGGTTTATAGCTTAATCCGTTCAAAAGCTACTCTGAGGGTTTATAGCTTAATCCGTTCAAAAGCTACTTGTGAGAGGGTTTGTAGCTTAATCCGTTCAAAAGCTACTCTGAGGGTTTATAGCTTAATCCGTTCAAAAGCTACTTGTGAGAGGGTTTGTAGCTTAATCCGTTCAAAAGCTACTCTGAGGGTTTATAGCTTAATCCGTTCAAAAGCTACTTGTGAGAGGGTTTGTAGCTTAATCCGTTCAAAAGCTACTCTGAGGGTTTATAGCTTAATTCGTTCAAAAGCTACTTGGTGAGTTTTCATTTTAAAATAATGTTTCTTGTTCTTCCTTCATTTCCTTTCTTAAGTATATTTTTCTTACATTTTGTTTTTACAATAAACTCACCATGGCTAAATGGCCTACATTATTTATTTTAAGTTGTTATTTTTGATTCATTTTACCATATTGTTTATGCTATTTTCTTTATTTTTGATGTTTTAAATATTATGTTATTTCATGTTCTTAAGTTATATTTAATTTGGTTGCTTTGTTTGTTGCCATTTATGTCTTAGATATCATGTTTTTACATTTTTAATTTTCTGTTTTCATGTTGTTTAAATTTGAGCATGTTTTAGAGTTAGCATATTAAGTGTTTGTGAAAATGCTTGTGTGATTCTTTGCATGATTCTTGTTTTATATCTTAGTAAGCATGTTTTAGATTTGGTATATTAGGTGTTTGTGAAAATGCTTGCATGATTTAAGTGTTATGACTTAGTTTTTCATGTTTGTATGCCAAGTGTTTGTGAAAATGCCATGCTTGTTGGAGCTTGAGGCCATTTGGCTACTCCATGTGTTTTGCATTATGTGTTGCATTTTTTTGTCATGCTAGTTGTTAGGTTTTTTCATTTGCATGATATTTGGTTGGATTTTTGAATTAAGCATGCCTTGTGTTTGAAAAAATGCCATGCATGTTTTAGGTCTAAGTTACATTAAATGTCATGCAAGTTCATGTTAGGTCTAGGCCATATTATTTATGTCATGCATTTTCCTTACATTTAGGTTTAGATCCATGCATTTCATGCATTATGTTTGCTGCATTGTTTCATGCATTTCATGTTCATGCCACTTGAATAATGACTTGAGCCAATTAATGGTTCAAGATCATGCTCTCTTGAGCACACTTGTGGAAAATTAAGTTTGTCAAATTGATTATTCTACCTTTGTGATTTTTTTTACTTAGCCAATTTTTATCTAACTTTCAAAAAGTCCTAGCTACTGCTTTCAAGTCATTTTATGAGTTTCAAATATTTTTATTTTGATTTTTAAATGATTTTATCAAGGACAAAAAAAAATGTGTTGGCAAAGCAGTTTTTTTTTTCAGTTTTTTTCAAAAAAACTCGTACATCTCTGATTTTTCTGGGAATTCATCTTTGATCAGAAAATTAAGTCGATTTTTTCCCGTGTACTTTTACATGTCCTGAGTCTCCAATAATTTTTTCAGGATTTTTGAAATTTTTAAAAATAGGGTAAAAAATCGTGGATTAAAACTGGACAGTGAAGTCAGAATTGAATTTAAAGAAAAACAAAGCAGTTTTTTCTCCTCCAAAAACTCGTACATCTCTGGTTTTTCTGGGAATTCATCTTTGATCAAAAAATTAATCCAATTTTTTCTCGTGTAGTTTTACATGTCCTGAGTCTCCAGTATTTTTTTTTAGAATTTTTGGTATTTTTAAAAATAGGGTAAAAAATCGTGGATCAAAACTGGACAGTGGAGTCAGAATTGAATTTAAAGAAAAACCATTTTTCTGTTTTGGTTAATTTACTTAGAGTGGGATGATTAGGAGGGTTAGCTACTGACTTAGGGTGATTTCTAAGCCTTTTAAACTCTAAAAATGGTTTTTCAAATCCCGGGTTAAGGGTAGTCAAGTCTGGATTTTTTAAACTTAAGAAATTAGAACCATTTAAAAATTTTTAGCCAAGTTTTTATTGTTAATTCAAGCTTTTCAAAATTGTTTTCAAACAATCACAAAGTATTTTGGTTTTAGAATATTTAATTTGACATATTTTCCTAAGGTAGCCGGATATCTTTTTAGATATACGGATTTCCTTAATTAAAGGAAAAAATACATTTCATGCATTGCATTTTTATTTTCATGCATATTATATGATAGCATTATTTTATTCCATGTCATTTAAATTATATGCCATATCATTCATGTTTGCCATGTCATTTAGGTTGCATTATATTATTTAGATTTTGCTATGTCATTTTATTTATGTCATGCATATACATATTCATATCTTTTAAAATGTTTTCAAAAGGATAATGATTTTTCAATAAAAAATAAAGATATTCCCGAGTTAAAATAATTCATGAGTTCTCTACCGGGTTTGCTGGAGGGAATATCATCAATTATCATTAATAAAGGAATATCTTTCTTTCAAAAAAAAAAAAAGAGAATGATTCGGAAAGTTTTTCAAAACTAATAAAAATTTCTATATTTTGCCACGTTTGTTGGGGAATATAGGAAAATTTTGAATTTATAAATTCCGAATCATTTTCAAATAAAAATTGAATTATTTTTCTTTAAATTGGGGATTAAATTGAAATACTAAATTTAAAACCAATCTTTACCGAGACTTGAGATAATACACGATTAATAAGGTACCGATTTATACGGGCGTTGTGGGGGTGCTAATCCTTCCCCGCACGTAACCGACTCCCGAACCCGCTTCTTTGATTTCTCTGGTTTTAAAACGCAGACTTGAAATTGGTTTTTAAAATGTTTTAATTAATTTTTAAAATATTTATAAAACCGGTTTTAATAGGTGGCCGATCACACCTAGCTAAAAAAGATTGGTGGCGACTCCATGTCTTTTTTAAGGTCATTTTCAAAACCTTAATTTTTCTAGAGGAATTAAGTCGACTTTTCCTCGATTTTTTTTTTAAATGTCATGCCTAACGAATAATAAAGTCTTGCGATGAGACTCGTCGTTATTTTTTAGGTTGCGACAGCTTGGCGACTCCGCTGGGGACTATTAGAGAGTCAGGCCTAGAAATAGTCGTGTGTTATCAAAGTCTCAGTTTTGGTTGGTTTAATTGGTATTTAATTTTAATTCCCACATTTTTCTAATAAAGAGAATTTTGAAAATAATAAAATGTTTTTAAAAATGTTCATTCTCATGTGCATGCATTTTATTATTGTTCTCTAGTTATTTAGGTTGTATATTATAATTGCTTGTTGGTTAATGCGTTACACTATTCTTGAATGTTTTAATTGCTAGGGTAAGGTTTGTAGAATAGGTAGTGAAAGGTTTGTTATTCCTCCACACACACTACACGTGCATTTGCATAACATGAATCCTCTACCCGGGTTCCGTCCTTTTAAGTGGAAGTAAAGTAACTAAGCCTTCGTGATTGATCCTCCGTATGGGCTAGTGAAACACTTTCGGAGTATAAAGTACCTAATGCCTTCGTGATGATCCTCCGCATGGGCATAGGAAAATATACTCTAACGAATTGAACCCGCTTTTATCGGGGTGCCTTACTAGCCTTCACCGGCGACAGTGAGGAACAATTCGGGGCCTTAGAACCGATTCACCCTCATATAGTGAACCTAGGCGAAGCCATGCCGAATTTCCGTTAGACATACCGAAAATAGAAACACATGGAGGGACATTTCTAAACTTTTTGTTACCTATTTTACACTCCGAATAAGTGTGGTAGATCGGGCAACGATGTACGTACATCGCCCGTAATAAATGTGATACTCCGCCTCGATGGCATCGTGATGCCTAAATAAGCAGATATTGCTGGGGCAGATGTTCATTAGCTGTTTTTTTTTAAAAAAAAAAATCCTTTTTCAAGCATTTTTGCATGTTGCACATTTCATGCATGTGTGAATGGGGCATATACATTTTTGGTTGTATTATTGATCTCATTCTTTGCAATAAACAGTTGGTAATTTAATTTGATGATTTCATAAAACCGGTAGTGTCACATGAACATTTGCATATTGTACCATAGTAAGATCCACCCTGAAATTCTTTTGAAAATGATGTGATTGGTTTATCAAAAAAAAAAATTGGAGGCAAATCTTGCATAATGAGATTTTTGAATAACCAAGATTTAGGTCCCACCAATTTCGTGTAATCATTGATTTCTTTGTATATACCTTTGTGTTAATTCATTTATTTTTGCATGTATCATTTTGACATCATGTTATAGTCATAGCATGCATGGTCATTCATTGTAAGATACGTTTATGACATGCATGGTCATTATTTGTATATACTTATGTATCAATTTATTCTTTCTTTACATGCATCATGTTGGCATCAAGTTGCATTCATGCATTCATAGTCAGCATGATTTTTTCTGTATATATTCATATATCAATTTATTCTTTCTTTACATGCATCATGTTAGCATCAGGGTGCATTCATGGCATACATAGTCATCATGATATGCTCATGCATTAATTTGTCATATTGACATCAGGTTGCGTTCATGACATACACGGCCAGCATGACTTTCTTTGTATATACTCTGTGTCAATCATTTATTCTTCACATGCATCATAATTGACATTGTGTGGCATTCATAGTGTATATGATCATTCATTGAGAAATGCATTTGGAACATACATGGTCATTCATTGCATATATCCATGCATTGGTTTTTCTTATTCTTTAAATGCATCATGTTGGCATCGTGTTGCATTTATAACATACATGGTCAACATGTTTCCACTGTATATGACCACACATAACTTTGTTTATCCTTCACATGCATCAAATTGCACTCATGACATTCATAGCTCATTCATCATGAAACACATTAATAAGATGAAATAGAAATTGGCTTAGCTTTGAAGAGTTTTCTTCATCAGCTAAAAGCTATGACCCCAACAGCAAGTGCGAGTATCATATTGGGGCAATTGGGCATTCGACTAAAAATGCAGAAAACTGAAGGAAAGAATTGAGGGTCTTGTCCACAATGGCATTTGGATTCTAGAGCTTATCGAACATTGGAAATCTGTTTTACCATAGATTGATTTCCTCTTGAAGAATTTTGAGGATAAGATTTGATATCTTTGAAAGCATGTCAATAGGAGCATTCTGATGCATATTTTTCTATACACTTTGATGATGAAAGCTCTTGTCTCATGATGACATCTACATGAAATAAATAAATTTTGAATTTTAATATTTTGTGTTCATTTTATTTTAGCAATAAATTTGAAATTGTAAAAAAAAAAAAAACAAATGAAACTTTGAGAAAATTTGTGGTACACAATAAATAAGTGGTTTTCACATGAAATAATGAACAATCTTGAGAATATTGATGATCATTGTTAGAAATGACCCAATACCTTCAGCCTTCTCTTTTAGGCTTTCCTAAGCCTAAATCCTTTGAACCGAGACCATTTGAAAGACCTAATGCTACAAGGAATATGAATGATTTGACTTCATAAAACCATTGTCATCACAGAATAAGCAAAGACTTAGATCTTAGTCTAGGCTATGAACAAAGGAACGAACTTTTTGAAAATTTTCAAATTCCTTGAAAATCAAACAAATGAGACATTCTTTCAAGAATCCAGATTTTGATAATTTGGTGTGTGTCAGGATTGTGCTAAAACCATTCATGACCTTTCCCAATGACCACAAAACACTAATTGCCCAGACATCACTTCATGATTGACACCTTGGGGCACAATGATTAAACTAGATTATCCCTTGTCCCAGAGAAAACCTGCTTTTGGGTCATGTTTTCCTTGTCTGTTCAAAGAACTCAGATTGGAAACTCAGCCTTTTCAAAACAGACCTAGACTTGCCATGTTCCTCGTTGATACAAATTCGCATGGTTAATAAAATTAGGGCATCATATGTGGAAATGATGGATACCTAGTGAAGAAGGATGGGCTAATGCATGAATTATTGGGGGCATGCAACGAAAAAAAAAAAAAATTGTGATATCATGCATATGAGAATTCGGATGATTCCAAAGTGCAAAATGAAATTCTGAATATCTATTTCCCCTAGGGATTTCTTTTCAATGTGAATATTTGTGCTTGACATGAGAAATGGCCATCTTTCATATCCCTTTCACACAAAAAGAAATTATCCATAGTCACCCCTTTTGAGCCAAAAGAATTCTTTCTTCTTTGAACCCTGATCAAGGATTACCCTCTACACTGGGGGGCAAATGCGAGGAAAGATCTTTTCAAAGATCATTGAGAAATGAGTGATAGCTCAAGGACAGACACAAAGCAAATGGAGCCCCGAATAAATACGGGCTCACTCTGTCAAAGAAAAAGAAGAGAAAAAGATGGTGAAATGAAAGCCAAGAAAAACAAAAGAAAAACACAATGAAAAAGAAAATGTGTGTGAAAGACATGGCAAATTGAAAGCCAAGAGCAAGGAAGAAAAAGAGCAAAGTCAAAAGGAAAGAAATGTCCAATAAGGGACAAATGCTTCAAAGGGAATCCTCCTCAAGAAATGATCCTTGATCTGATTACCCTCAAACACATATTTTGGGCCTATTTATCCTTTCTTTCTGAACCCTGAGCCATGGCCTACATTATATGCTTTAAAAGTCCATTTTGATCAAGCATGAATATTTAATTTGAAGGGTTTTTCCTCGGATTTTATCCCATCTCATCGAATTATCATTTCACTAAGGAAGAATTTAGAATTCTCAAGTGTGTGGTAAAAAAAAAAGGAAAGAATGGGACTCTAGGGCGAAAACCCAAAAACGGGCGGTCTAGAGTAAATTTGGAAATTTTCAATGCCATCCGTGCCGATACCCAAAAAAAAAAAAGAAGGTCATTTTAAAAAAAGTGGTCATCGAGGAACATCTAGGAATTCCTGAACCCCCCAAATTGTCAGCTCTCATTCGGAGGATTGTCTTCAAAAATTGAATCTTTTTTTCCTCCAAGATCAAACTTTTCGATTTAAATATCCCGGCCAATCTTGACGCTTGTCAAAAAGCCTTGATATGGAAACTAAAAGAATGTTGAATTTGCTTGGTTCTCAATGAATTCATGATTTTAAAACCTGTTCCATTTGTGAGCCTAGAAGGGACATACATTTTTGTTGTGAAGTTTTCCTGAAAAAACCAAAATCTTGTTGTATCAAGCCTTGTCAATTCAAATTGAAAAACCCAAATTAATACTTAGGGGATTTTCTAACAGTGATCATCAGTCATCAAAAGATTTGTACATCATACACTGTGGAGTTAAAATTTTTGGCTTAGAAGTTTTCCTTAAATAAGCAAAATTGTTTTTCAAAAAGGGAAAATAAAAATATTTTTGAAATACCCATTTTTGATGTTGACATGAGACAAGGGTTTTTCTAACCCAAAAGTATAGAACTGCCAGGATAGGTCCCGACTTCCAGATATGAGAAGAAGAAATCAAACTCAGTTCAGATCTCTATAGATGAAAGTTTGAAAACTTTTGGGGCAAAGAGAATAGCCAAAATGAATTGAAGATATACTCTGATTTGAAGAGGAAAAATGAATTTGAAAGGCTAAGCCAAAGTCTAGAAAAACAACCGGGGGCATTTGCATCACTCATGAACACTCATCTCTTTATCGAGCTTTTGCATCTGCATAGTGTCAGCAAGCATTTGCATCATTCATGGGTATTTGCATTGGCACTATTCCATAAGCATCTGCATTTTACCTTTACATTTACATTCTTCATGGAATTCGCATTTGTGTCATCTCAAGCAATTGCATCATTTCTAGAATCATTGCATTTTCATTATTGTGTGGTAATTGTAGTTACACCATTCATAAACCAGTTACATGAACACAATTAGTAGGGGCATCTGCATCACGAAACATGGTCATCAATCCAGGCCATTTGCATTTGCACTAAGAAATATTTTACATTTGCACCACAAAGCATGAGCACCTTGTTAAAAGACATGTACATCTGCATCATTTCTCAAAGCTTCTGGTGGGGATATCCAGAATTTTACAATTTTAAAAGTGAACAAGTCTTCGGTGGTGATAGCTGAAGCCTCTGGTGGAGATATCCAGGGTTTTATAATTTTGAAACATGAGAAATCTTCTTCTGAAGGAGTTACTCAAAAATTTTACAATGAGCAAGTCTTTGGTGGTGATAGCCAAAGCTTCTGGTAGGGATATCCAGAATTTTACAGTTTTTAAAAGTGAACAAGTCTTCGGTGGTGATAGCTGAAGCCTTTGGTAGAGATATCCAGGGTTTTATAATTTTGAAAAATGAGAAATCTTCTTCTGAAGGAGTTACCCATAATTTTACAATGAACAAGTCTTTGGTGGTGATAGCCAAAGCTTCTGGTGGGGATATCCAGAATTTTACAGTTTTAAAAATGAACAAGTCTTCGGTGGTGATAGCTGAAGCCTCTGGTGGAGATATCCAGAGTTTTATAATTTTGAAACATGAGAAATCTTCTTCTGAAGAAGTTACCCAGAATTTTACAATGAGCAAGTCTTTGGTGGTGATAGCTAAAGCTTCTGGTGGGGATATCCAGAATTTTACAATTTTAAAGGTGAACAAGTCTTCGGTGGTGATAGCTGAAGCCTCTGGTGGAGATATCCAGGGTTTTATAATTTTGGAAAATGAGAAATCTTCTTTTGGAGGAGTTATCCAGAATTTTATTCAACATGTGCATCTACATCAAGAAGCATTTACATCAATCTAAGTTAGTTGAATCTGCATCAAGAAAGTTTGCATCAAATCAAGTCATTTACATTTGCATTAAAGATGTTTGCACCAGTTTAAGTCATTTCGTATCTTATTCAACATATGCATTTGCATCAAAAAGCATTCGCATCTTCTCAAAATCTTTAGGTTAATTTTCAACAATTCTTCAAAGACAATTTTTAAGACCTTCGGGCATAACTTTTTCAGGGGTAAGGCCTCCGGACGCCAATTTTTAAGACCTCCGGGCATAATTTTCAATTTTTAAGACCTCCGGGCATAATTTTTCAATTCACAGGTAAGACCTCCGGGCGCCAATTTTTAAGACCTCCGGGCATAATTTTCAATTTTTAAGACCTCCGGGCATAATTTTTCAATTCACAGGTAAGACCTCCGGGCAACATCTTTAAGACCTCCGGGCATAACTTTTTCAGGGGTAAGGCCTCCGGGCACCAATTTTTAAGACATCCGGGCATAATTTTCAATTTTTAAGACCTCCGGGCATAATTTTTCAATTCACAGGTAAGACCTCCGGGCAACATCTTTAAGACCTCCGGGCATAATTTTCAATTTTTAAGACCTCCGGGCATAATTTTTCAATTCACAGGTAAGACCTCCGGGCAACATCTTTAAGACCTCCGGGCATAACTTTTTCAGGGGTAAGGCCTCCGGGCGCCAATTTTTAAGACCTCCGGGCATAATTTTCAATTTTTAAGACCTCCGGGCATAATTTTTCAAATCACAGGTAAGACCTCCAGGCAACATCTTTAAGACCTCCGGACATAACTTTTTTTTTCAGGGGTAAGGCCTATGGGCACCATTTTTAAGACCTCCGGGCAAAATTTTTCAAATCACAGGTAAGACCTCCGGGCAACATCTTTAAGACCTCCGGGCATAACTCTTTTTTCAGGGGTAAGGCCTATGGGCACCATTTTTAAGACCTCCGGGCATAATTTTTCAAATCATAGGTAAGACCTCCGGGCAACATCTTTAAGACCTCCGGGCATAACTTTTTTCAGGGGTAAGGCCGCCGGGCACCAATTGGTAAGACCTCCGGGCACCAGTTTTTTAAGACCTCCGGGCACCAATTTTAAAGACCTTCGGGCATAAATTTTTCTTTTGAAAATCGAATTCGTTTTCTTAAGACGAATCGAGCCTTGTTTAGGCAGGGAATTCAATTTAAGGACAAAATCTTCAATTTATTGTTTAAAAAAAAAATAAAAAATAAAAAAAAATAAAAAAAATTGAAAAATTGAAAAAGAGAAAAAAAAAAGAAAAAAAAAAGTAGAAAACGAAAAATGAAAAATGAAAAAAATAAAAAAAAAATAGAAAATGAAAAGAAAAATGAAAAATGAAAATGAAAAAGAAACCCCTTTCCCTTTCCTTCACATGTGATTTCACTGACCGTACAAAATTAGTGTTGGTTTATCTTTGCCTGATTCCTGATTCTCAGCAATAGCCAAAGAGGGGCAGCTGTAGACACCTAATTTTGTCCGGACCACTAAACAGGTATGTTTTCTTCCCATATTGATGTTTCCGAGTATAAAAAGACTGTTTTCATCCTGCAGGTGGTACTCCGAGACTTAGTTTAAGAGGGCGAGCACAAAAAGACAAACTTGAAAAAAAGTCAACCCGAAAAAGTCAACTCCGAAAAAGTCAACCCTAAAAAGTCAACTACTGAAAAAGTCAACCCACTTTCAAAATCAAGATTTTAAGTTCAATTGAAAAATGGCGAAAGAATTTTGATAATCCGAGGTCTACATTGAAAGATATGGAGTTCGGAAGTTGGGATTTGGAGATTCAGTAGAAAAGAAACCCTAATTCGAGAAATTTGGGGAAAAGTGCTTAAACGATCAAACTGGTCGAAATTGAAGGTTCCAAATGAAAGATAAGCACTGACTACGGGTAATGGAGAAGTCACTTGCAAGAAAAACCGAAAGAAAAGTCAATCCGGGAGAAAACCGAGAATTAGGATTTTTAGTGGATTTCGGTGAAATCGAGAAGAATCACAGAAATGGCCCGACTTGGTAAGAACAAAGCCCCCAATGGATGAGGAATGATTAAAAAGGATGGCCCAAGGCTCAGATTGAAGAAAATCTAAAAATCGGACTTGTTTTGAGCAAAACCGGGTTTCGGAGGTTAAAGGGCAAAATTGGAAAAATTTGGGAAAAATAGCAAATGGACTCCGAAAATTATGGAAAATTTTTCAATCTCATTCTTAAATCATTTAAAAGAGATTGGCGAAAGAAAATCTTGATTCCGAGTTCGTTTGCAAAATGGCCAAATCCCGGGCCTCCTATGCAGTAATTCAAGCCGATAAATCCCGAAAAAATACCAAATGAGCTCCAAAAATTATGAAAACTTCCAGATCACACTTTTTAATTATTTTGAGGATATTGGTGAAGAAAAATCTTGATTTGGAGCTCGTTTAAAAAATGGTAAAAAGTAGGGGCATAAAAGGACATTTTGGGAAGAAAAAATCCAAATAAATAGAAAACGGACTCGGATAATTTTGAAAACTTCCAGAACTCAATATTTTATTATTTTGGAAGTATTAAAAAAAGAAAATTGAATTTGGAGCCTGTTTGATATTTATTTTGCATCCGGGGGGCAAAATGGTCGTTTCACCCAAGCAACCGAAAAGGGCTTCTTTGGGCCTTTCAAAAATCAGAGCTGGGCTGGAAAAGAGAAGTGCTGGCCTGCCCAAGCCCAAAGGAAGGAGGAAGCTTAGGATTTTTTCAATCAAGTGATTAAAAATCAAGAGTTAAGTTAGAGATTTTCATTTTTGAGCCTAAGTCCCAATCCCACATCCCTTTGTAATGTCAAGCCAAGGAGGTGCTCACCTTATAAATAAGGGGTCTTGGCCTTTGGTTGAAATCACCCATCACCCCTTGTGAGATAGTCTATACACTTGTATTAGGATTATCCGGGTGGTGAGTCATAGTGTTTTTGTTGAGAGGGTTTGTAGCTTAATCCGTTCAAAAGCTACTTGTGAGAGGGTTTGTAGCTTAATCCGTTCAAAAGCTACTCTGAGGGTTTATAGCTTAATCCGTTCAAAAGCTACTTGTGAGAGGGTTTGTAGCTTAATCCGTTCAAAAGCTACTCTGAGGGTTTATAGCTTAATCCGTTCAAAAGCTACTTGTGAGAGGGTTTGTAGCTTAATCCGTTCAAAAGCTACTCTGAGGGTTTATAGCTTAATCCGTTCAAAAGCTACTTGTGAGAGGGTTTGTAGCTTAATCCGTTCAAAAGCTACTCTGAGGGTTTATAGCTTAATCCGTTCAAAAGCTACTTGGTGAGTTTTCATTTTAAAATAATGTTTCTTGTTCTTCCTTCATTTCCTTTCTTAAGTATATTTTTCTTACATTTTATTTTTACAATAAACTCACCATGGCTAAATGGCCTACATTATTTATTTTAAGTTGTTATTTTTGATTCATTTTACCATATTGTTTATGCTATTTTCTTTATTTTTGATGTTTTAAATATTATGTTATATCATGTTCTTAAGTTATATTTAATTTGGTTGCTTTGTTTGTTGCCATTTATGTCTTAGATATCATGTTTTTACATTTTTAATTTTCTGTTTTCATGTTGTTTAAATTTGAGCATGTTTTAGAGTTAGCATATTAAGTGTTTGTGAAAATGCTTGTGTGATTCTTTGCATGATTCTTGTTTTATATCTTAGTAAGCATGTTTTAGATTTGGTATATTAGGTGTTTGTGAAAATGCTTGCATGATTTAAGTGTTATGACTTAGTTTTTCATGTTTGTATGCCAAGTGTTTGTGAAAATGCCATGCTTGTTGGAGCTTGAGGCCATTTGGCTACTCCATGTGTTTTGCATTATGTGTTGCATTTTTTTGTCATGCTAGTTGTTAGGTTTTTTCATTTGCATGATATTTGGTTGGATTTTTGAATTAAGCATGCCTTGTGTTTGTAAAAATGCCATGCATGTTTTAGGTCTAAGTTACATTAAATGTCATGCAAGTTCATGTTAGGTCTAGGCCATATTATTTATGTCATGCATTTTCCTTACATTTAGGTTTAGATCCATGCATTTCATGCATTATGTTTGCTGCATTGTTTCATGCATTTCATGTTCATGCCACTTGAATAATGACTTGAGCCAATTAATGGTTCAAGATCATGCTCTCTTGAGCACACTTGTGGAAAATTAAGTTTGTCAAATTGATTATTCTACCTTTGTGATTTTTTTTACTTAGCCAATTTTTATCTAACTTTCAAAAAGTCCTAGCTACTGCTTTCAAGTCATTTTATGAGTTTCAAATATTTTTATTTTGATTTTTAAATGATTTTATCAAGGACAAAAAAAAAATGTGTTGGCAAAGCAGTTTTTTTTTCAGTTTTTTTCAAAAAAACTCGTACATCTCTGATTTTTCTGGGAATTCATCTTTGATCAGAAAATTAAGTCGATTTTTTCCCGTGTACTTTTACATGTCCTGAATCTCCAATAATTTTTTCAGGATTTTTGAAATTTTTAAAAATAGGGTAAAAAATCGTGGATTAAAACTGGACAGTGAAGTCAGAATTGAATTTAAAGAAAAACAAAGTAGTTTTTTCTCCTCCAAAAACTCGTACATCTCTGGTTTTTCTGGGAATTCATCTTTGATCAAAAAATTGATCCAATTTTTTCTCATGTAGTTTTACATGTCCTGAGTCTCCAGTATTTTTTTTAGAATTTTTGGTATTTTTAAAAATAGGATAAAAAATCGTGGATCAAAACTGGACAGTGGAGTCAGAATTGAATTTAAAGAAAAACCATTTTTCTGTTTTGGTTAATTTACTTAGAGTGGGCTGATTAGGAGGGTTAGCTACTGACTTAGGGTGATTTCTAAGCCTTTTAAACTCTAAAAATGGTTTTTCAAATCCCGGGTTAAGGGTAGTCAAGTCCGGATTTTTTAAACTTAAGAAATTAGAACCATTTAAAAATTTTTAGCCCAGTTTTTATTGTTAATTCAAGCTTTTCAAAATTGTTTTCAAACAATCACAAAGTATTTTGGTTTTAGAATATTTAATTTGACATATTTTCCTAAGGTAGCCGGATATCTTTTTAGATATACGGATTTCCTTAATTAAAGGAAAAAATACATTTCATGCATTGCATTTTTATTTTCATGCATATTATATGATAGCATTATTTTATTCCATGTCATTTAAATTATATGCCATATCATTCATGTTTGCCATGTCATTTAGGTTGCATTATATTATTTAGATTTTGCTATGTCATTTTATTTATGTCATGCATATACATATTCATATCTTTTAAAATGTTTTCAAAAGGATAATGATTTTTCAATAAAAAATAAAGATATTCCCGAGTTAAAATAATTCATGAGTTCTCTACCGGGTTTGCTGGAGGGAATATCATCAATTATCATTAATAAAGGAATATCTTTCTTTCAAAAAAAAAAAAAAGAGAATGATTCGGAAAGTTTTTCAAAACTAATAAAAATTTCTATATTTTGCCACGTTTGTTGGGGAATATAGGAAAATTTTGAATTTATAAATTCCGAATCATTTTCAAATAAAAATTGAATTATTTTTCTTTAAATTGGGGATTAACTTGAAATACTAAATTTAAAACCAATCTTTACCGAGACTTGAGATAATACACGATTAATAAGGTACCGATTTATACGGGCGTTGTGGGGGTGCTAATCCTTCCCCGCACGTAACCGACTCCCGAACCCGCTTCTTTGATTTCTCTGGTTTTAAAACGCAGACTTGAAATTGGTTTTTAAAATGTTTTAATTAATTTTTAAAATATTTATAAAACCGGTTTTAATAGGTGGCCGATCACACCTAGCTAAAAAAGATTGGTGGCGACTCCATGTCTTTTTTAAGGTCATTTTCAAAACCTTAATTTTTCTAGAGGAATTAAGTCGACTTTTCCTCGATTTTTTTTAAATGTCACGCCTAACGAATAATAAAGTCTTGCGATGAGACTCGTCGTTATTTTTTAGGTTTCGACAATGGGTATGGATATTGAGTGGGAGCCTATGACATTCCCACCTATCCTTCACAGCTTCCGCTCAGCCGGTTCTCTGTTCGGAGAAAAGAATTCTGATGATGTGCTCGTAATGATAGAGCAAGCCTTCGAGAGATTCCAGATGAATAGGGATGAGCAGATGTATGATGTGGAGATCTGTACGACTGAGAAAGACAAAATTGAAAGAGAGAATGCTAGCTGGATGGTGGGACCTTGTCCACCAGGATATAGACTAACCAACTGGAGTGTGATTGAGTTGCCCATAGTTTTTAAGTCTATTCCAAAGTAATACTTTTAAAAAGCAATCTTAATTATCTTTACCCAGAGATATTAAGAGTTTTTTTTTTCTGTAATGGGCTTTTTAAACATTTTCATTCAATAAATAACAAGCATGATGCATTTTATCCATATTGATGTGTCCATATTCTTTCATTTTTGTTATTTATTTAGTTTTCATTATATATTTTCCTATATTGTTTTTCTTCACCTATTTACAGGTGTGCGGATGCGAAATATGAGGACCTTCCTGTCAGTAATTCTGAAATTGATTTTGAAATACCCATTTGCACGGGTGATTTTGAGGCTAATGAGGATACTGAGGATTATGGTCTACCTCCAGATCTATTGAGGAAAATAGAACAAGAGGAGAAATAAAAACTTCCTTATAAGGAGTTATTGGAGACGATAAATTTGGAAAATGGTGAAGAGATAAAAGAAGTCAAAATCGGAACTTCATTGTCATCATCAATAAAAGGTGAATTGATAGCTTTGCTCCAGGAGTATGTGGATGTATTTGCATGGTCTTACCAGGACATGCCAGGGTTGGATCCAGATATTGTGGTTCATAAGCTCCCTTTAAAGCTAGAATGCAAGCCAATTCAACAAAAGTTGAGAAGAATGAGGCCTGATAAAGGAGGAGGTAAAGAATGAGGTAAAGAAGCAATTTGATGCTGGATTCTTAGAGGTGGCAAAATATCCAGAATGGGTGGAAAATATTGTTCTGGTACCAAAGAAGGATGGCAAGGTGCGGATGTGCGTTGATTATCGAGATTTGAACAAGGCCAGCCCTAAAGATAATTTCCCTTTCCCCCACATTGATACTCTGGTGGATAATACGGCGAAAAGTTCTTTATTTTATTTCATGGACGGGTTCTCAGGATACAATCAGATCAAAATGGCATCGGAAGATATGGAAAAAACCACATTTGTTACAATGTGGGGAACCTTCTGCTACAAGGTAATGCCATTTGGATTGAAGAATGCTGGGGAAACATACCAAAGAGCCATGGTGACCTTGTTTCATGATATGATGCATAAGGGAATTGAGGTCTACGTTGATGATATGATCGCAAAGTCACAAGGAGAAGAGGAGCATATTGCGAATATTAAGAAGCTCTTTGAACGACTAAGGAAGTTTAGACTGAAGCTAAATCCGGCAAAATGCACTTCATATTAAGAAGCTTTTTGCTTTCGGTTGCTTTTGTCAGCTGTCACTTTTTTGTTGATTGCTTTTGTCAGCTGTCACCTTTTTGTCGATAATCATCATTTCTTTTTTGGAATTGGAGGGAAAATTCCAAAACAGTCATCTTCATTGTCGTTGCCTAGATTGACTGATGGAGTTGAACTGGAACTTGCTTCTTCATCTTGTTCTTCATCTTGTTCTTCTTCTGAATCAACAGATGCAAGAATTTGCTTCATGATCTGTTTGTATTCATCTTTTGTTTTTGCTTGTGCTAGCAAGGTACTGGCATTTGATTTTGCTTGGAGGAATTGGGCAGTATCTGGCCTAGTTCCTTTGATACAGAATTTTGGATTTTTATCGAACCATTGCAGGACATTTTGAGCAGTGATCTTGTCTGTCTGGAATTTGTCCCACCATTTTGTGTTGAAATGTCTGGATACTTGAGGACCATTTGTTTCTGGATCAGTTGTGATCTTGTACTCCCATGAAGTTATCCATGAAAGATAGAATTTTGATGAAAAATGAATTGAAGGATGGATATTGTCTGTTGACTGGAAGTTGTCCAGAAAACATTGGTAAGCTTTGTCTACTGATGGTGGTAAGATTTCTCTAAGCGGTCCAAACCATTTCCACCAATGAGAGAACCAATTTGGGAAAGTATATTGGGTATTGTATTTGAAAAATAATAACCATGAATGACGGTTATTTTCATTTTGGAGGAAAAAGGTTTTGTACCAGGCTTGTTGATAATCCCAGTAATTGAAGGAACCAGAATGGTTTAATCTTGTAGTGAATTGTGCAGGAAATTTTCTGGGTGAGTTTGGTGGAATTCCCCACTGAGTTGGGGAGAGAACTCGGAGTATTTGGCATGTGGAATGTGTGATTGAATTTGGATTCTCTTTGGCAGGATAATGTTTGAAAAGGGCAGAACCTGTTTCAATCAAAATATTTTCATAGAATAATTGAGGTTTTGATAAATCTAATGGCTGGAAGTGCCATCCATTAAAAACATGATTAATGATTTGATAAGGATTTTGATAATTAAAACCTTCCTCAATTAGCCATAAAATTTCAAAATGTTTTTTAGAAAAATATTTTTCTTTTGAAGCTTGTGTGGAAATAGGTTTTTGAAGGGCTATTTCCTGGGTTTTTGAAATTGGAACAGTTAAAATAGCTTTCTTGAGAGGAGAATCTGTTTTGACTGTGGATAAGGTTTTTTGTATTTCTTCACCTTGGGGTGATTGGGAAAGGGAATTGATCCATTGACTGATCATTTGCATTTGGGATTCATTGGGAATAAATTGGGGATTTGGGGAAGATGTTGAAGGATTTTGGTTGGCTTTTTGGTCTTGTCTTTCATATTCTTTTTCGAAGATTTGGGTCCAAGTTTTAATTGGTTGGATTGAAGAACCTGAGTCACTGGAACTCTCTTGTTTTTTGCCTTTCCCTCGTTTTTTAGGCATTTTCCTTGAAGAAATTCTCTGGTAAGAAAGTCGGGAAGAGAATTAGATTCTCCTTTGATGAATTCAATCTCAAAATCAAATATGCTTAAAATTGCTTGCCATCTGGCAAAAATCTGTTTTGAAGCAATGTTTTGAACATCTTTTTGTAAAATATCTTTTGCTGATTTACAATCGACTCTTAAAAGGAATTTTTGATTTAACAAATCACTTTGAAACTTGTTTATTGCTAAAACAATTGCTAAAATTTCTTTTTTGACAGTACTGTAATTTTGCTGAGCAGGGTTCCAATGTTTAGATGTGTATTGGATAACTTGTGTTTTACCATTATGAATTTGTTTTAATATTCCTCCATATCCTAATTCAGAAGCATCTGTTTCTACTATTTTTTGGGCTGTAGGATTGGCTAAGTGTAAACAAGGGATTTCTTGGATTTGGGCTTTTATCTTTTGAACTAATTTGGTATGGGCTTCAGTCCATTTTGGTGGATTCTTTTTTAGTCTATCATGTAAAGGTTTGCATAATTTGTTAATGTCAGGGTAGAAATCTAGGACATAATTTAGACTACCTAGAAATCTTTGAAGTTGGTTTTTGTCAAGAATTTGGTCAGGAAATTTATCAGCAAAGGCTATGGATCTTTCTATTGGTGTTATTGTTCCTTGGGTAATGTACTGACCTGGGAATCGAATTCGTGTTTGGAAAAGATTGATTTTCATTTTAGATAGGACTAATCCATTTTGTTTAATAATTTTAATGAAAATATTTAAATGTTTGTAATGTTGTTCTAAATTGGATGAAAAAATTAATACATCATCTATGTAAACAATTGTGAATTGAGAATAAGGATTGAATATTTCATTCATTATTCTTTGAAATTCTGAAGGGGCATTTTTTAAACCAAAAGGCATAACATTCCATTCATATTGACCAAAAGGGACTGTGAAAGCAGTTTTGTATCTTTGATTTTCTTGAATCTGTATTTGCCAAAATCCTGATTTCATATCAAATTTTGAGAAAATATTTGCATTGTTTAGTTTTTGAAGGAAATCTCTTTTATTAGGTATTGGATATCTAATCCATCTTAATACTTTGTTCAAAGGTTTATAATTTATTACCAGTCTTGGTGTTCCTCTTTCAATTTCAGCATTTTTTATAACATAGAATGCAGAACAACTCCATGGTGATTTACTTTTTCTTATTAAGCCTTTTGTTTTCTAAATCTTTGATTTCTTGTCGACAAATTTGTTCCATTTCAGGATTCATTTGAATAGGCCTTGCTTTTGTTGGGATTTCTTTTTCGTTAAATTCTTTCTCATAAGGTAAATCAACAACATGTTTTTTCCTTTCCCAAAATGCATTAGGAATCTCAGAACATATTGTAGATTCAATTTCTTTTTGTAAATTTTTTATCTTGTTAATATTCTGTGGTTCTTGTAATTGTTTTTCAATTCTTTTTAAAGATATGTCTTCTTTTAAATAATCAATTTGTTTTTCTTTGTTTTTTATTAACAAATTTATTTGTTGATTTTGAATTGATAAACCTTTGAGTAAATTGATATTTCTTTTCTTAGATTTTTCAACAAATTTAAAAGAAACTATTGTTCCTAGAATGTTTGCAGAGATATCTTTTCTTGATGTTGTATAAGGTTCTAATAAATTAATAAAAGGAATTCCTAATATTACATCTTGCATTATATTTTTAATTAATAAAAAAGGAGTTTTAATTTGCACTTGATTATTTTGAATTATTGCATTTGTTAATTTGTATTTAATGTGTAATTTATCACCATTTGCTGCTTTTAGTCCTTCTATTGTTTTCTCATAGTATTTTGTAGGAACTAAGCCTTCTCTTATACAGTTTTGATCTGCTCCTGTATCAAAAAGTGCAATTGTGTTGATTTGAAATTCATTATTTATTAATATTGAAATTTTTATAGTGTATCTTCTTATTGTAACTTCTTGTAACATTAATAAAAATTCATCAGATTTTTGTATGGTATTATCATCAGAGTCTCAATCAGATTTATTTCTATCTTTGTTTAATTGTATTAATTGTTTTAATTGTTCTCTATCTTTTTCTTGATTTGATTTTAATTCTTTTATTTCTTTTTTAACTTGTTTTAATTCTGTTTGTAAATCTTGAATTGTTACTTCTTTAGGTTGGTCATTGTATTTTTGGAAAATTATATCTTTTATATTATACATTTGTGATTTATGAGATGAAGATCCGGGTTTTTCTTCTAAATTTTCTTTTAATTTCGTTAAATACTCTCTTTTTATCCTGGAATCTTGAATTTTATCAATAATTTCTAACATGAATTCTTGGTCTTTTGTTAATACGTTTATTTCTTGGTCTGAGTCAGATTCAGAAGTAGATGTGGTTTGTAATTCATCATCTGGTAATTCATTATTTGAAGTTTCAAGTTCATCTTCAGAAGAAGTATTGAGAAGTAGTTGATTAATTTTATCCTGTACTTCTTCTGTTAATTGTAATTCATTTATTTTTCTTGTGACTTTACAATATTTTGATATATGCCCTTTTTTTCCACATCTGTAACATGTAATATCTTTTAAATCTTTTTTCTCTGTCTTGATTTTTACAGGTTCAATAGTAGGTTTATTAAATTTTCTGTTATTATAATTTCTATTATAGTTATTGTTTCTTTTTGTTCTATAATAATTATCATATTTTGGTTTCCATGTAGGTTTATTGAATTTTCTTTTTACTTTTTCTGAATTTTTATTCTGGCAACATTTTGTTTGTTTGGAATCTTGTTTGATGTCAAATTGTTCACAGAAAGATCCTAATTCTTTTCTCGTTTGAAATCTTTCTCTTTTTAATTGTTTTTGAAGTTTCATATCTTGACAAATTTTTAATCCTTCTTTTTGGGTAAAGCTTATAATTTCTCCGTATGTTAAATTTTCATAAGGTATAATTCCTTTAAAAGTTTCCCTAATTTGATTTCGAACTTTTTCTCCTAATAATATTGGTAATCCTGCTAAAAAAATTTCTTTCCAAAAAGGTTGATTGTTATCTGTTCTTTGCATGATTCTAGTCATAAAAGTATACTTGCATGATTGTTATCTGTTCTTTTCAAATGTTTATAAAACACAATCACAAACTTCAGATCATGCAATAGCGAATTTACTAGTAGCAGGATTTTCAGGACAACTTAAGGGCTGGTGGGATAATTACCTCACCATACATGAACAAAATGAAATCTTAAAAGCTATTAAAAAAGACAGAGATAACCAACCAATTATAGATGAAAATAAAATTATTTTTTATAAATTGGATAAATTTTATTAATAAAAATATTTAAAATGGAAAATTAGTAATCTAATGAATAATAATGGATCTTTTTATCAGTTCAAAAGATTAAAACAATAACACCAATAGAAAGATCCATAGCCTTTGCTGATAAATTTCCTGACCAAATTCTTGACAAAAACCAACTTCAAAGATTTCTAGGTAGTCTAAATTATGTCCTAGATTTCTACCCTGACATTAACAAATTATGCAAACCTTTACATGATAGACTAAAAAAGAATCCACCAAAATGGACTGAAGCCCATACCAAATTAGTTCAAAAGATAAAAGCCCAAATCCAAGAAATCCCTTGTTTACACTTAGCCAATCCTACAGCCCAAAAAATAGTAGAAACAGATGCTTCTGAATTAGGATATGGAGGAATATTAAAACAAATTCATAATGGTAAAACACAAGTTATCCAATACACATCTAAACATTGGAACCCTGCTCAGCAAAATTACAGTACTGTGAAAAAAGAAATTTTAGCAATTGTTTTAGCAATAAACAAGTTTCAAAGTGATTTGTTAAATCAAAAATTCCTTTTAAGAGTCGATTGTAAATCAGCAAAAGATATTTTACAAAAAGATGTTCAAAACATTGCTTCAAAACAGATTTTTGCCAGATGGCAAGCAATTTTAAGCATATTTGATTTTGAGATTGAATTCATCAAAGGAGAATCTAATTCTCTTCCCGACTTTCTTACCAGAGAATTTCTTCAAGGAAAATGCCTAAAAAATGAGGGAAAGGCAAAAAACAAGAGAGTTCCAGTGACTCAGGTTCTTCAATCCAACCAATTAAAACTTGGACCCAAATCTTCGAAAAAGAATATGAAAGACAAGACCAAAAAGCCAACCAAAATCCTTCAACATCTTCCCCAAATCCCCAATTTATTCCCAATGAATCCCAAATGCAAATGATCAGTCAATGGATCAATTCCCTTTCCCAATCACCCCAAGGTGAAGAAATACAAAAAACCTTATCCACAGTCAAAACAGATTCTCCTCTCAAGAAAGCTATTTTAACTGTTCCAATTTCAAAAACCCAGGAAATAGCCCTTCAAAAACCTATTTCCACACAAGCTTCAAAAGAAAAATATTTTTCTAAAAAACATTTTGAAATTTTATGGCTAATTGAGGAAGGTTTTAATTATCAAAATCCTTATCAAATCATTAATCATGTTTTTAATGGATGGCACTTCCAGCCATTAGATTTATCAAAACCTCAATTATTCTATGAAAATATTTTGATTGAAACAGGTTCTGCCCTTTTCAAACATTATCCTGCCAAAGAGAATCCAAATTCAATCACACATTCCACATGCCAAATACTCCGAGTTCTCTCCCCAACTCAGTGGGGAATTCCACCAAACTCACCCAGAAAATTTCCTGCACAATTCACTACAAGATTAAACCATTCTGGTTCCTTCAATTACTGGGATTATCAACAAGCCTGGTACAAAACCTTTTTCCTCCAAAATGAAAATAACCGTCATTCATGGTTATTATTTTTCAAATACAATACCCAATATACTTTCCCAAATTGGTTCTCTCATTGGTGGAAATGGTTTGGACCGCTTAGAGAAATCTTACCACCATCAGTAGACAAAGCTTACCAATGTTTTCTGGACAACTTCCAGTCAACAGACAATATCCATCCTTCAATTCATTTTTCATCAAAATTCTATCTTTCATGGATAACTTCATGGGAGTACAAGATCACAACTGATCCAGAAACAAATGGTCCTCAAGTATCCAGACATTTCAACACAAAATGGTGGGACAAATTCCAGACAGACAAGATCACTGCTCAAAATGTCCTGCAATGGTTCGATAAAAATCCAAAATTCTGTATCAAAGGAACTAGGCCAGATACTGCCCAATTCCTCCAAGCAAAATCAAATGCCAGTACCTTGCTAGCACAAGCAAAAACAAAAGATGAATACAAACAGATCATGAAGCAAATTCTTGCATCTGTTGATTCAGAAGAAGAACAAGATGAAGAACAAGATGAAGAAGCAAGTTCCAGTTCAACTCCATCAGTCAATCTAGGCAACGACAATGAAGATGACTGTTTTGGAATTTTCCCTCCAATTCCAAAAAAGAAATGATGATTATCGACAAAAAGGTGACAGCTGACAAAAGCAATCAACAAAAAAGTGACAGCTGACAAAAGCAACCGAAAGCAAAAAGCAAAAGCATCAACAAAATCATTACTCTGCCAAAAGAAAAGCCAAAAGCAAAGAATCCAAGGCTGGAAAGTAACAAAAGCAACCGAAAGCAAAAAGCAAAAGCATCAACAAAATCATTACTCTGCCAAAAGAAAAGCCAAAAGCAAAGAATCCAAGGCTGGAAAGTAATCCGGTTTTCCCAAATGATATTCAAATGTACTTCAAATGAAATTCAAATGTAATTCAGAACTCCATTATATAAGGAGTACTCTGACACTTAGAAAGCATTCGAATTTGCATGATTCTAGTCATAAAATTTGGGTTTAGAATCATGCAAAGAACAGATAACAATCAACCTTTTTGGAAAGAAAAATTTTTAGCAGGATTACCAATATTATTAGGAGAAAAAGTTCGAAATCAAATTAGGGAAACTTTTAAAGGAATTATACCTTATGAAAATTTAACATACGGAGAAATTATAAGCTTTACCCAAAAAGAAGGATTAAAAATTTGTCAAGATATGAAACTTCAAAAACAATTAAAAAGAGAAAGATTTCAAACGAGAAAAGAATTAGGATCTTTCTGTGAACAATTTGACATCAAACAAGATTCCAAACAAACAAAATGTTGCCAGAATAAAAATTCAGAAAAAGTAAAAAGAAAATTCAATAAACCTACATGGAAACCAAAATATGATAATTATTATAGAACAAAAAGAAACAATAACTATAATAGAAATTATAATAACAGAAAATTTAATAAACCTACTATTGAACCTGTAAAAATCAAGACAGAGAAAAATGATTTAAAAGATATTACATGTTACAGATGTGGAAAAAAAGGGCATATATCAAAATATTGTAAAGTCACAAGAAAAATAAATGAATTACAATTAACAGAAGAAGTACAGGATAAAATTAATCAACTATTTCTCAATACTTCTTCTGAAGATGAACTTGAAACTTCAAATAATGAATTACCAGATGATGAATTACAAACCACATCTACTTCTGAATCTGACTCAGACCAAGAAATAAACGTATTAACAAAAGACCAAGAATTCATGTTAGAAATTATTGATAAAATTCAAGATTCCAAGATAAAAAGAGAGTATTTAACGAAATTAAAAGAAAATTTAGAAGAAAAACCCGGATCTTCATCTCATAAATCACAAATGTATAATATAAAAGATATAATTTTCCAAAAATACAATGACCAACCTAAAGAAGTAACAATTCAAGATTTACAAACAGAATTAAAACAAGTTAAAAAAGAAATAAAAGAATTAAAATCAAATCAAGAAAAAGATAGAGAACAATTAAAACAATTAATACAATTAAACAAAGATAGAAATAAATCTGATTCAGACTCTGATGATAATACCATACAAAAATCTGATGAATTTTTATTAATGTTACAAGAAGTTACAATAAGAAGATACACTATACAAATTTCAATATTAATAAATAATGAATTTCAAATCAACACAATTGCACTTTTTGATACAGGAGCAGATCAAAACTGTATAAGAGAAGTCTTAGTTCCTACAAAATACTATGAGAAAACAATAGAAGGACTAAAAGCAGCAAAAGGTGATAAATTACACATTAAATACAAATTAACAAATGCAATAATTCAAAATAATCAAGTGCAAATTAAAACTCCTTTTTTATTAATTAAAAATATAATGCAAGATGTAATATTAGGAATTCCTTTTATTAATTTATTAGAACCTTATACAACATCAAGAAAAGATATCTCTGCAAACATTCTAGGAACAATAGTTTCTTTTAAATTTGTTGAAAAATCTAAGAAAAGAAATATCAATTTACTCAAAGGTTTATCAATTCAAAATCAACAAATAAATTTGTTAATAAAAAACAAAGAAAAACAAATTGATTATTTAAAAGAAGACATATCTTTAAAAAGAATTGAAAAACAATTACAAGAACCACAGAATATTAACAAGATAAAAAATTTACAAAAAGAAATTGAATCTACAATATGTTCTGAGATTCCTAATGCATTTTGGGAAAGGAAAAAACATGTTGTTGATTTACCTTATGAGAAAGAATTTAACGAAAAAGAAATCCCAACAAAAGCAAGGCCTATTCAAATGAATCCTGAAATGGAACAAATTTGTCGACAAGAAATCAAAGATTTAGAAAACAAAGGCTTAATAAGAAAAAGTAAATCACCATGGAGTTGTTCTGCATTCTATGTTATAAAAAATGCTGAAATTGAAAGAGGAACACCAAGACTGGTAATAAATTATAAACCTTTGAACAAAGTATTAAGATGGATTAGATATCCAATACCTAATAAAAGAGATTTACTTCAAAAACTAAACAATGCAAATATTTTCTCAAATTTTGATATGAAATCAGGATTTTGGCAAATACAGATTCAAGAAAATCAAAGATACAAAACTGCTTTCACAGTCCCTTTTGGTCAATATGAATGGAATGTTATGCCTTTTGGTTTAAAAAATGCCCCTTCAGAATTTCAAAGAATAATGAATGAAATATTCAATCCTTATTCTCAATTCACAATTGTTTACATAGATGATGTATTAATTTTTTCATCCAATTTAGAACAACATTACAAACATTTAAATATTTTCATTAAAATTATTAAACAAAATGGATTAGTCCTATCTAAAACGAAAATCAATCTTTTCCAAACACGAATTCGATCATATATATATATATTAAAGAATTATATATACTAAAATTATGTTCATGAATAAATTATAATATTTTTTTATAATATTAAATTAAAAATAATTAGTAAAAAATGAGGTGGAGCAGTGTGAAGCTGTTATGGATATAACCGACATCCATGGAGGCAAATGTTTTCAACATCCATGTAAAAGTGGGACAGAGGTAGATAAGGTAATCTCCACCCCGCCCCGCTCCATTGCCATCCCTACTCCAACTAGGCCTAAACATTTTTAAGAGAATGTTAAAATCCTTCAAAAATTATTTTCTCAAATTTTTAATATTTTAAAATAACACTTGAAAATATTCTTTACCTTCCAAAGGATGATGTTCCCTAAAAAATCCTCACAACATAATATATTTTAGTAATTTTTTCAAAATAATATTCTTTATAAATAAATATCACTCACTTGAAAATCAATATTTTGTTTTAAAATCATAATAAATAATCAATCAGTAAAAAAATATCATACTTTACAAAATAATCAATAATCATATTAAGAAGATATAGACACCTAATTTTGTCCGGACCACTAAATCAAGTATTTTTCTTCCTAGAATGATGTTTTAGAATACAAAAAGTCTTTTCTCATCCTGCAGGTGGTACTCCAAGACTTTGTTTAAGAAGCCAAGCATAAAAAGTCAATTTGAAAAAAGTTAACCACGAAAAGTCAACTACTGAAAATGTCAACCCACATTCAAAATTAAGATTCAAAGTTCAATTGAACAATGGTGAAAGAATTTTGATAATCCGAGGTCTACAACGAAAGATATGGAGTCCGGAATATGGGTTACGGAGATTCAGTAGAAAGAAAATCCTAATTCGGAAAATTTGGGGAAAAGTGCTTAAACGATCAAATTGGTTGAAATTGGAGATTCCAAATGAAAGATAAGCAATGACTACAAGTAATAGAGAGGCCATTTGGAGGCAAATCTGAAAGAAAAGACAATTTGGAAGAAAACTGAGAATTAGAATTTTTGGTGGATTTTGGTGAAATTGGGGAAAATTACATAAATGGCCCGATTCGGTAAAACTAAAGCCCATAATGGATAAGGAGTGAGTAAACAAGCATAGCCCAAGGCTCAGTTTGAAGTAATTCCGAGAACAGAGCCGATTGGAGGAAAAACAAAAAAATGAGGAAATTTTCGATACTGAAAAAAGGAAAAATCAAAACGGAGGGGAATTTGATCGTAAAAATTGGGCTCTTTCGGACGAACTCCAATTCAATATATGACAAAGGCACAGAAAAAGAAAATCTGAAAATCGGACTTGTTTTGAGTAAAACCGGGCTTTGGAGGTAAAAGGAGAAATTTGGAAAATCCGAGAAAAATAGCAAATGAGCTCCAAAAATTACCAAAACTTTCATATCTCAATCATAAATCATTTGGAAGAGATTGGCGAAGAAAAACCCGGATTCGGAGTTTGTTTGCAAAATGGCAAATTTCGGGCCCACTAAGTTGAAATTCAATAAGATAAATCCCGAAAAAATAGCAAATGAGCTCGAAAAATTATGAAAACTTCCTGATCTCACTTTTAAATTATTTGGAAGAGATTAGTGAAGAAAAATTCGGATTTAGAGCTCGTTTCCAAAATGGCAAAAGTTCGGGTGCATTAAGGGCAATTTCGAAAGATAAATCCCAAAAAAATAGCGAATGGGCTCGAAAAATTATGAAAACTTTCAAAATTCAATTTTCTATTATTTAGGAAGTATTTAAAAATTAAAATTTATATTTGGAGTCCGTTTTCTATCTAATTAGGTTTGGGGGCCAAAAAGGTCATTTTATCGAAAAAATCGAAGAGGGCTTTTCTTGTAATTAAAAAAATGGAGATTGGGCTGGAATTCAAAGTGTCAGCCGACCAAGCCCATATTGGAGAGTGACTTTTCTGAGCCATTGCATCCAAGGGCCAAGAGTGGATAGGAAGGTAGTTATTTTTTTGATCAAGCCTTTGTAATTGTTTTTTCATGCTCTCTTCCATACTTTGTTGATATGATTTTGTTATTTTCATGGTTATTTTTATTTTTTTAATGAAATAAAATTATTTTTCAAAACAAGTTTTTAATGCTCCTATCTTATGTCTTCAAAGAAAAATCAAAAATAAAATTTTTCTCTAAGTTTTCTATGTTGGCCGAATGGCCCTATATTGGTATGGTGATTGTGTTTGATTCTTTTTCATGTTGGTTGTGATGTTCTAGCATGTTTTAATGTTCAAACTTTTTAAAATAGCTGACATATGGATCTTGTTTTTAACCCTTTTTTTATTTACTAATATTTTGGTTGACTTTATCATCTTGTTTCCATGTCTACTTACTTTGTTTGCCATTTTTAAATTTTAGTTTTCAACATGTTAAGTTGTTCATGCCTTGTGACTTTATTATTCTATGTGTTTGTGAAAATGTCTAGCTACATTCTTGCCTTTACATCATGTTTCCTTGGTTTAGCATGTTTCCTTTTTAGTCTTGTATTTAGTATGTCATGTGTTTGTGGTCATGCCATGCTTAGGATTGCATCATTTAGAAATGTGTCTATTCGGTTACCCCATGATTTTGTGTCGTGTGTGTGCATTTTCATCTTGTTAGTTGATAGGCTTACATTTCTATGCCATAATATTGTGTATTTTGATTTAGTATGCCATGTGTTTGTGTTAATGCCATGCTAGAATTTCACATGTTGATTTCATGCCTATTCGGTTTCCACTATATTGTTTGCCTTGTGTGTGCATTTTCATTTTTGTTTAGGTACCATGCTTTGCATTATTATGCCATGAGATTGTGTATTGGTTGTGCCATGTTCATGCATTAGTATTAGGTTTATTTGGTCATTATATGTTCATGTTACTTTCATGCATTTTCATGATATTTTAGGTCTAGTTCATCTTGTGTTGCCACGCATATTCCCATGCATATTAGCATTAGGTCTAGATCATATTGGTATTGCTATGCATTTTTATATCCATTAGGTCTTAGATCATATTGGTATTGCCATGCATTTTCATATCCATTAGGTCTTAAATCATGTTGGTATTGCTTGCATTTCATGCAAGTTTAGGTCTAGGTTGCATTTATTGCATGCAAGTTCATGCTAGGCATTAGGTCATTTTGAATTGCCATGCATTTTCTATGTCATTTAGGCCTTGGATTATGCATTTCATACATTAAACTAGCTGTTTATATTCATGCATCTCATGTCATACCACTTGATTTTTTACTTAAGCCAATCAATGGTTTAAAGTCAAGCTCACATGAGCATACTTGTGGAAAATTGAGAAGTTGTCAAGTTAATTTTTCTACCTTTGTGTTTTTTTTTACTTAGGCAATTATTGTCCGAAGTTTTAGAAATTTTAGCCACTGTTTGTATGTCCTTATAAGAGTCTCCAATATTTTTACTTTGATTTTTGAATGATTTTATCAAAGGCTTAAAAATGATTTTTGGCAAAACCGTTTTTCACCTAGTGTTCTGACTTTCATAATTTTTCAGGTGGGTTATCCTTAGTCTAAAAATTAATCCAATTTTTTCTCATAGAGTTAGACATGTTCTGAGTCTCCTAT
Source organism: Fremontodendron californicum (assembly GCA_030761205.1). Classification (NCBI taxonomy): domain Eukaryota; kingdom Viridiplantae; phylum Streptophyta; class Magnoliopsida; order Malvales; family Malvaceae; genus Fremontodendron; species Fremontodendron californicum. The sequence goes on along the minus strand of JAULJL010000009.1, from coordinate 14,424,405 downwards.
ATATATATTTTTTTCAGATTTTTTAGAATTTATTAAAATAGATTAAAAAATCTCGTTTTAAAACTGGACAGTAGAGTGAGATTGAATTTGAGGGAAAATTAATTTTCTGTTTTGTCTAAGGCATTAAGAGAAGGCTGATTAGGAACTTTAGCTACTGTCCTAGGTTGATTTCTAAGCCATTTTAATTCTGAAAAATGATTTTATAAGCTCGGGTCAATGGTGGTCAAGTCCGGGTTTCCAAAGTTAGGAAATAGAGCCATTTGTAAATAGGGTTCGGCCATGGTCATTCTTTTTTTGTTTTTAAAACCAATCACAAAGTGTTTTGGATTTTAAAAAATTTAATTTGATGTCTTTTCCTAAGGTAGTCGAATATCTTTTTAGGTATACGAATTTCCTTATTTAAAGGAAAAAAAATACACTTTCATGCATTGCATTTTCCATGTCCATGTATATTATATGATATATGATTTTTGATATGAATATTTCTATGGCTATGCTATTTGTTTTGATTTATATTTCATGATGTTATATTAATTGTTATATGATTGTGAATATTTCATGTTATTCTATGCTTTTTTGCCATGTCATTTAAATTTTGCCATGTCACTTAGATTTTGCCATGTCACTTAGGTTATATCATGTCATTTAAAATATACTATATTACTTAGGTTATATCATGTCATCTAGGTTATATTATATCATTTAGATTTTGCTATGCCATCTTTATTATGCCACACATGTTCATATTCATTTTTGTTTTTTAAAATGGTTTTAAAATAATATAATGATTTTCAATAAAATAAAATATTCCCGAGTTAAAATAATTGATGAGTTCTCTGTAGGGTTTGCTGGGGAGGATATCATCAATTATCATTAATAAAGGAACATCTTTCTTTAAAAAAAAACGAGAATGATTCGAAAAATTTCCAAATAAATAAAAATCTCTATATTTTGCCACGTTTGTCGGGGAGTATAGAAAAATTTTGAATTAATAAATTCCGAGTCATTCTCAATTAAAAATGGAATTATTTTTTTAAAAATTGGGAATTAATTTGAAATACCAATTTTAAAACCGACTTTTTACTGAGACTTGAGATAACACACGATTAATAAGGTACTGTTTTATACTGCCGTTGTGGGGGTGCTAATCCTTCCCCGCATGTAACCGAGTCCCAAACCCGCTTCTTTGATTTTCTCTGGTTTAAAAACGCAGACTTGAAATTGGTTTTAAAAATGTTTTAATTAATTTTAAAATGTTTTACAAAACCGGTTTTAATAGGTGGCCGATCACACCTAGCCAAAAAGATTGGTGGCGACTCCATGTGTTTTTCTGAGGTCATTTTCAAACTCTCATTTTATTTCAAGAGGAATTAAGTTGACTTTTTCTCTGTTTTCCAATGTCACGCTTAACGAATATAAAGTCTCGCAATAAAACTTGTTATTTTTTAGGTTGCGACAGCTTGGCGACTCCACTGGGGACATTTAGAGAGTCAGGCCTAGAATTAGTCGTGTGTTATCAAAGTCTCGATTTTGTCGGGTTTAATTGGTATTTAATTTTAATTCCCATATTTTCTTCAATAATAAGGAGAATTTTGAAAATAATTAAATGTTTCTAAATATGTCCATATTCATGTGTATACATATTATTATTGTTCTCTGGTTATTTTGTTGCATATATTTACTTTTTGCTTAATTGATGCTTTACATTGTTTAATCTTGTTGGGGCATTTAGAATAAGGGAAGTAGAATAGATGGTAAAAGGTTTGTTGTTCCTCCTCACACACCACACGTGCATTTGCATATTATGAGCCCTATACCCGGGTTTCATCTTTTTAGGTGGGAGCAAAGTAACTAAGCCTTCGTGATTAACAATCCGCATGGGCTAGGGAAATAGACTCTAACGAATTGAACTCGTTTTCATCGGGGCGCCTTACTAGCCTTCACCGGCGACAATGAGGAGCAATTTGGGGCTTTTAGAACTGATTCATCTTCATATAGTGAACCTAAGCGAAACCATGCTGGATTTTCGATTAGATATCCCGAAGCTAAGAATACATGGAGGAATATTTTCAATCCTTTTACTTTCTATTCTACATTCTAAATAAGTTTACATTTGCAAATCAGGCAAGATGAACGCACATCGCACCGCCCATAATAAGTTTTGAAAATAACAAAATGTTTTTGCATGCATATTATTATTGCTCTCTGGTTGGTTAATGGGTTACACTATTCTGGATCTTTGTTTTAATAAATTGTTGGGGTATTTAGAATAAGGGTTATAGAATAGGTGGTGAAAAGTTTGTTTTGTTCCTCCACACACATTGCACTTGCATTTGCATAACATGAGCTCTATGTCCGAGTTTTGTCCCTTTAAGTGTAAGTAAAGTACCTACGCTTCGTGTGGCAATAGCCTTCGCGTAAGCTAGCAAAACACTTTCAGAGTATCAAATTACCTACGCTTCATGTGGCAATAGCCTCCACATAAGCCGAGGAAATGAACTCTAACGAATTGAACCCGCTTTTATATGAGTGCCTGACTAGCCTTCATCGGCGCTAGTGAGGAACAATTCAGGGCCTTTTTAGAACTTCGTTCACCAACATATAGTGAACTATAGAGCCAACATAGGCGAAGCCCTACCGAATTTTTGATAGATATACCGAAGATAGGAACACACAGAGGGACATTTCTAAACCTTTTGTTACCTATTTTACACTCTGAATAAGGGTTGTAGATCGGGCAGCGATGAACGTACATCGCCCGTAATAAATGTGATAATCCGTCCCAAAGGCTTTGTGATGCCTAAATAGGTAGTTACTGTTGGGACAAATGTTCATTAACCTTTTGAAATTAAAAAATAAATAAAAATTCTTTTTTTCAAACATTTTGCATTTTGCACGTTTCATGCATATGTGAATAGAGCATGTACATTCATGGTTGTATTTTTTGATCTGATTCTTTGCAATAAATGGATGGTAATAAATAATCTCATTTGATGATTTCATAAACATTTATTGGTTGAATAAGAATTGTAGACCGGTAGTGTTGAATGAACATTTGAAAATTGTACCATAGTAGGATCCACTACCTCGAAATTCTTTTGAAAAATAATATGTTGGTTTTTCATGGAGAAAACATGTTTCAAAAAATCATAGATTAAATTTGGAGGCAAATTTTGCATAGTGAGATTTTTGAATAATCAAGATTTGGTCTCACCAATTTCGTGTAATCATTGATTTCTTTGTATATACCTTTGTGTTAATTCATTTATTCTTTACATGTATCATATTGACATCATGTTATAGTCCTAACATGCATGGTCATTCATTGTAGAATACATTTATGATATACGTGGTCATATTTTGTATATACCCTTGTGTTAATTTATGAATTCTCTACATATGGACATCGTGTTATAGTCTTAGCATGCATGCTCATTCATTGTAGAATACATTTGTGATATACATGGTCATGCTTTGTATATACTCTTGTGTTAATTTATGAATTCTCTACATATGGACATCATGTTACAGTCATAGCATGCATGCTCATTCATTGTAAAATACATTTATGACATGCATGGTCATTATCTGTATATACTCATGTATCAATTTATTCATTCTTTACATGCATCATGTTAGCATCAGGTTGCATTCATAGTCAGCATGATTTCTCTTTATATCCATGCATTGATTTGATTATTCTTTACATGCATCATGTTAATATCAGGTTGCATTCATAGTCAGCATTATTTCTCTGTATATCCATGCATTGATTTGTCTATTCTTCACATGTATCATGTTGGAATCTGGTTGCATTTATAACATACATAGCCAGCATGATTTCTTTGTATATGTTCATGCACTAATTTGCTTATTACATACATCATGTTAGCATCAAAATGCATTCATGACACACATGGTCAGCATGATTTTCTTTGTATATACTATGTGTCAATCATTCATTGTTTACATGCATCATATTTGACATCATGTTGCATTCATAGTGTATATTATCATTCATTGGGAAATACACTGAAATATACATGGTCATTCATTGCATATATCTATTCATTGATTTGTTTATTCTTTGCTTGCAGCATTTTGGCATCGTGATTGCATTTATTACATATATGGCCAACATGTTTCCACTGTACATGTCCATACATCATATTGTTTAGGCTTCACGTGCATCAAATTGCATTCATGGTACTTTCATCATGACACGCACTTAGGGGGATAAAACAGAAATTGGCTTGGTTTTAAGAGTCTTTGAAAGAATTTCCATTTCAAATCAGAGGTATAAGCTGTACTGAGCACCTTTATGATATAGGCCAGATCTATAGAGAATGAACAAGTTGCCCAAATGGAAAGAATGGAAAGGGCACAAGAAGAATTGCGAGAAAATTTGGAAAAATCTGAAGCAGAATCTAGAGATCAGATGATTAAATTGATGGAGCTGATGTCTGCAATCAAGGGAAAGGGATACACTGAAAACTTGACCACCAAAGAAGAGTTGGGGACACAAAGGGATCAGAATGAGGTAGTAATGATGGATGCCTAGAACACAGTTAATCCCGTCAACGTCCTAATCTCAGATGATTCAGCTGAACAGGCAAAGTTGAAAATGGTTACAGTAAATGAGGAAGAGTTGGCAGATTCCCAAGGGAAATATCAGTTGTTAGATGAAAGGCTCCGGATAGTAGAAAATACAGATGTATTCGGGAGTGTGGATGTGAAAGAACAATGCTTGGTCCTCTATTTAGTCATTCCTCCTAAATTCAAGGTCCCTGACTTTAAGAAATATGACGGGACGATCGATCCGTCAGCCAACATCACTATATTCTGCCGAAATATGACGGATCATATAGATAATGATAAGTTTTTGATCCACGACTTTCAGGATAGCCTCAGCAGGTCCGCAATTAGGTGGTATAGTCAGTTGAGCAAGGATCAGATTCGCTCTTGGAATGATCTGGCTAGGGCTTTTCTAAACCAGTACAAGTATATGACCGACATGGCGCCTGACCGTCTCACCTTGAAAAATATGGAGAAAAGAGCTATTGAGAGCTTCAAAGAATATGCACAGCAGTGGGTGAGCATGGCCGCCCAAGTACAACTGCCCCTGACTCAGAAAGAAATTACTATCCTTTTTGTGAATACACTACAGGCCCCGTACTATGATAGACTCGTCGGCAATGCCACTAAGAATTTTATGGATATGGTAATTTCAGGGGAGATTATTGAGAAGGCTATCAAGGATGGGAAACTTGAAGGAGAAAGAACATCCAATACCGAGAAAAATGGGGCATCTGAAAAGAAAGAGGAAGATACCTAAGTTGTGGAAGGCTTTGCCTCACCTCCCTAATTCTTCTCGTATCAACCATTCTACCCTACCCTGAACAATGTCTCTCAAGGTGCATATCCTTACCAACCAATGCCTGCAACCACACCAGAATTTACATCTGTCTATCAATCTAACACCCTTGCGAATAAACAAAGGGGGCATAAAAAGCGAAAAAGAAATCAGGTTGGCCCGATTCCTGTGACATATAGTGAGCTACTACCTTAACTCATCCAGAATCAGCTCTTGACACCCATGCAATTAGAGCCTATGAAGCCCCTTTATCCGAGCTGGTATGATGCTAATGAATGTTGTGGTTATCATTCTGGCAATCAAGGTCACTCAACAGAGAACTGCCCTGCTTTGAAGTACAAGGTTAGGGATCTCATCAACGGCTGGTTCGATAAGTTTTGAAGATGGGAAAGCCAAGTGTCATAAGAAACATGGTGCACAATCATATTAGGATTTTTGATGCATCTAGTTCTATACACTGTGATGATGAAAGCACTTGTCTCATGTTGACATTTACATGAAATAAATAAATTTGAGTTTAAATGTTTTGTTTTCATTATATTTTAGCATTCATTTGAATTTGCCAAAAAAACAAATGAAACTTCATGAAAATTTGTGGTAAACAATAATAAGGGGTTTTCACATGAAATAATAGACAGTCTCGAGAATATTGATGATCATTGTGAGAAATGGCCCAATACCCTTCCCCCTCTCTTTTGGGCTTTCCTATGCCTAAACCCTTTGAACCGAGATCACTTGAAAAACCTAATGCTTCAAAGAATATGAATGATTAAACTTCATAAACCATTGTCATTGCAGAATAAGCAAAGATGTAAATCCTAGTCTAGGCTATGAACAAAGGAACGAACTTTTTGAAAATTTTTTGAACTCCTTGAAATTCAAACAAATGAGACATTATTTCAAGAATCTAGATTTTGGTAATTCGATGTGTGTCAAGATTGTGCTAAAACCATTCATGACCTTTTCCAATAACCACAAAACACTAATTGCTCAAACATCACTTCATGATTGACACCTCAGGGCACAATGACCAAACCAGATTAACCCATGTCCTAGAGAAAACCTGTTTTGGGGTTATATTCTCCTTAGTACTTCAAATAAACCTAAGATTGAAACTCAGCATTTTCATTGTAAACCTAGACTTGTGATGTTCCTCGCAATGATACAAATCCTCATGGTTAATCAAATTAGGGCATCATATGTGGAAATGATAGATACATGGAGAATAAGGAGGGATTAATGCATGAATCATTAGGGGCATACGAAAAGAGAAAAAAAAAAGGAAAAAAGAAAAATTGGGATATCATGCATATGAGAATTCGAATGATTCCAAAGTGCAAAATGAAATTCTGATTATCTATTCCCCTGGGGATTGCTTTTCAATGAGAATATTCGGGTTTGATATGATGAATGGCCATCTTTCATATCCCTTTCGCAAAAAATAAATTATCCATAGTCACCCCTTTTGAGCCAAAAGAATTCTTTCTTCTTTGAACCCTTATCAAGGATCACCCTCTATACTGGGGGGCAAATGCGAGGAAAGATCTTCTCAAAGATCACGAAAAAATGAGTCCTAGCTCAAAGACAAATACAAAGCAAATTGAGCCCCGAATAAATACGGGCTCACTCTGTCGAAGTAAAGAAAAAGGAAAAGATGGCGAAATGGAAGTCAAGAACAAAACAAAACAAAAAATATGAAACAGTATGGCAAATGAAAGCAAGAAAGCAAGGAAGAAAAAGACAAAAAGTCAAAAAAGGAATGAAAAGTCCAAAAGGGACAAATGCTTCAAAGGGAATCCTCCTCAAGAAATGATCCTTGATCTGATTACCCTCAAACACATATTTTGGGCCTATTTATCTTTTCTTTCTGAACTCTGAACCATGACCTACATTATGTGCTTTAAAAGTCCATTTTGATCAAGCATGAATTTTTAACTTGAAGGGTTTTTTCCTCAGATTTTATCCCATCTCATCGAATTATAATTTCACTAAGGAAGAATTTAGAATTCTCAAGTGCATGGTAGAACAACACAAAAAAAAAAAGGAAAGAATGGGATTCTAGGGCAAAAACCCAAAAATGGGCGGTCTAGAGTAAAATGAAAATTTTTGATGCCATCTATGATAGTGCCGATACCACAAAAGAGAAGGTCATCTTGAAGACATGGTCATCGAGGAACATCTAGGAATTCTTGAACCTCCCAAATTGTTAGCTTTCATTCAAAGGATTGATTTCAAAAACTGAGACTTTTTCCCTCCAAGATTAAACTTTCCCGTTTAAACATTCCGGCTAATCTTGACGCTTGTCAAAATGCCTTGATATGGAAAATTAAAAGAATGTTGGATTTGTTTGGTTTTCAATGAATTCGTGATCTATAAAACCTGTTCCATTAATGAGCCTAAAAGGGACATACATTTTCGTTGTGAAGTTTTCTTCGATCAACCAAAATTTTGTTATACCAAGCCTTGCCAATCCCAGTTGAAAAAAAACCCACATTGACACTTAGAGAAATTTCTAATAGTGATCATCAATCTTCAAAAGATTTGTACATCACACATTGTGTGGTTAATATTATTTTTTTTTCAGAAGTTTTCAAAATGAGAAAACAAATAAAGATATTTTTGAAATACCAATTTTTGATGTTGACATGACACAAGGATTTTTCTAACCCAAAGGTATAGAACTACTAGGATAGGTCTTGATTTCCAGATATGATAAGAAGAAATAGAACCCATTTCAGACCTCTATTGATAAGAGTTTGAAAACTGCTGCGGCAAAGAGAATAGCCAAAATGAATTGAAGATATACTTTGATTTGAAAAGAAAAAAATGAATTTGAAAGGCTAAGCCAAAGTCTAGAAAAACGACCGGGGGACATTTGCATCACTCATGAGCACTCATCTCTTTTTTTGAGCTTTTGCATCTGCACAGTGTCGGCAAGCATTTGCATCATTCATGGGTATTTGCATTGGCACTATTCCATAAGCATATGCATTTTACCTTTACATTTACATCCTCCATGGATATTTGCATATTACGTCATCTCAAGCAATTGCATCATTTCTAGAATCATTGCATTTTCATTATTGTGTGGTAATTGCAGTTACACCATTCATAGACCACTTACATGAACACGATTAGTAGGGGCATCTGCATCAAGAAGCATGTGCATCAATCCAAGCCATTCGCATTTGCACCATGAAGCATCTGCATCATATTCAATATCTGCATTTGCATCATGAAGCATGTGCAACAATCCAAGCCATTTGCATTTTCACTAAGAAGCATTTACATCAATCCAAGCCATTTACATTTGCACCATGAAGCATGAGCATCTTGGCAAAGACATTTGCATCTGCATCCTCTCTCAAAGCTTTTGGGTATAATTTTCAACACGATTTTTAAAATGAGCAAGTCTTCGGTGGTGATAACTGAAGCTTCTGGAGGAGATACCTAGAATTTTTACAAATTTTTAAAAGTAAGTAAGTCTTCAGTGGCAATAGCTAAAGCTTCTGGAGGAGTTACCCAGAATTTTACAATGAGCAAACCTTTGGTGGTGATAGCCAAAGCTTCTGGAGGGGATATCCAGAATTTTACAAATTTTAAAAGTGAACAACTCTTCGGTGGTGATAGCTGAAGCCTCTGGTGGAGATATCCAGGGTTTTATAATTTTTGAACAATGAGAAATCTTCTTCTGGAGGAGTTACCCAGAGTTTTACAGTTTAAAAGAAAATGAGAAAGTCTTTGGTGATGATAGCCGAAGCCTCTGGTGGAGATAGCTAGGGTTTTACAGTTTTAAAAATGAGCAAGTCTTTGGTGGTGATAGCCGAAGCTTCTAGAGGAGATACCCAGAATTTTATTCAACATCTGCATCTGCATCAAGAAGCATTTGCATCAGTCTAAGTCATTTGAATCTGCATCAAGAAATATTTGCATCAAAGACATTTGCATCTTATTTAACATCTGCATCTGCACCAAGAAGCATTTGCGTCCCTTCTCAAAGCTTTCAGGTATAACCTTCAACATGTTTTCAAGAACCAATATCCAGAGTTTTAAAATTTTTTGAAAAGAGAGAAAGTCTTTGGTGGTGATAGCCGAAGCCTCTGTGGAGATATCCAGGGTTTTATAGTTTTAAAAGGAGAAACTCTTTGGTAGTGATAGTCGAAGCCTCTGTGGAGATATCCATAGTTTTTTTTTTAAAAAAAAAATTGAAAAGAGAGAAAGTCTTTGGTAGCGATAGCTGAAGCTTCTGGAGGAGATACCCAGAATTTTACAAGCTTTAAAAAATGAGAGAGTCTTTGGTGGTGCTAGCTGAAGCTTCTGGAGGAGATATCCAGAATTTTACAAACTTTAAAAAATGAGAGAGTCTTTGGTGGTGATAGCTAAAGCTTCTGGAGGAGATATCTAGAATTTTACAAATTTTAAAATTGAGAGAGTCTTTGGTGGTGATAGCCAAAGCCCTGGTGGAGATATCTAGAGTTTTACAGTTTTAAAGGTGAACAAGTCTTTGGTGATGATAGCCGAAACTTCTGGAGAAGATACCCAGAATTTTAAACACAGTTGAGAACAAGACAGGTTAAGACCCCGAGACCATCATCGAGGTCTTTTCTCCTCTTGCAAATCGAACTCGTTTCCTTAAGACGGGTCGAGCCTTGATTAGTCAGGGAACTCAATTTAAGGACAAAATCTTCAATTTACAGCTTTAAAAAAATGAAAAAAATGGAAAAATGAAAAATGATGAATGAGAACTCCCTTTCTTTTCCTTTACATGAGATTTCACTAACGGGACAAAATTAGTGTTTGTTTATCTTTGCCTGGTTCCTAATTCTCAACAATAGCCAAAGAAGGGCAGCTGTAGACATCTAATTTTGTCCGGACCACTAAATCAGGTATTTTTCTTCCTAGAATGATGTTTTAGAATGCAAAAAGTTTTTTCTCATCCTACAGGTGGAACTTCGAGACTTAGTTTAAGAAGCCAAGCATAAAAAGTCAATTTGAAAAAGGTCAACCCCAAAAAGTCAACTACTAAAAAAGTCAAACCACATTCAAAATCAAATTTCAAAGTTCAATTGAACAATGGTGAAAGAATTTTGATAATCCGAGTTCCACAACGAAAGATATGGAGTCTGGAATATGGGTTACGGAGATTCAGTAGAAAGGAAATTCTAGTTTAGAAAATTTGGGGAAAAGTACTTAAACGATCAAATTGGTCGAAATTAAAGATTCTAAATTAAAGATAAGCAATGACTACGAGTAATGGAGAGGCCATTTGGAGGCAAAACTAAAAGAAAAGACAATTTAGAAGAAAACTGAGAATTAGGGTTTTTGGTGGATTTTGGTGAAATTGGGAAAAATTGCAAAAATGGCCCGATTCGGTAAAACTAAAGCTCCTAATGAATGAGGAGTGAGTAAACAAGGATAGCCCTAGGCTCAGTTTGAAGTAATTCCGAGAAAAGAGTGGATTGAAGGAAAAACAAAAAAACAAAAAAAAAAAAAAAAAAAAAAAAAAAGAGGAAATTTCCGATACTGAAAAAAGGAAAAATCAAAACGGAGGGGAATTTGATCATAAAAATTGAGCTCTTTCGGACCAACTCCAATTCAATATATGACAAAGGCAGAGAAAAAGAAAATCTGAAAATCGGACTTGTTTTGTGTAAAACTGGGCTTCGGAGGTAAAAGGGCAAATTTGGAAAATCCGAGAAAAATAGCAAATGAGCTCCAAAAATTACCAAAACTTTTAGATCTCAATCTTAAATCATTTGGAAGATATTGGAGAATAAAAACCCGGATTCGGAGTTCGTTTGCAAAATGGCAAATTTCAAGCTCACTAAGTTGAAATTCAAGAAGATAAATCCCGAAAAAGTAGCAAATGAGCTCGAAAAACTATGAAAACTTCCAGATCTCACTTTTAAATTATTTGGAAGAGATTGGTGAAGAAAATTTTGAATTTGGAGCTCGTTTCCAAAATGGCAAAAGTTCGGGTGCATTAAGGGTAATTTCGAAAGATAAATCCTGAAAAAAATAGCAAATGGGCTCGAAAATTTATGAAAACTTCCAGAATTTAATTTTTTATTATTTAGGAAGTATTTAAAAAATAAAATTTGGATTTGGAGTCCGTTTGCTATCTAATTAGGTTTGGGGGCCAAAAAGGTCATCTTATCAAAGAAACTGAAGAGGGCTTTTCTTGTAATTAAAAAAATGGAGATTGGGCTGGAATTCAAAGTGTCAGCCGACCAAGCCCATATTGGAGAGTGATTGTTCTGAGCAATTGCATCCAAGGTTCAAGAGTGGATAGGAAGTTAGTTATTTTTTTGATCAAGCCTTTGTAATTGTGACACATGGACCAATGCATGGAAAGGGATGATGTCACCATAATGACATCATATTAGTTAGGGGCTGATTACTTAATCTAAGGGTGATAATTTCACATAAAAATCATCTTGGATTAAGGGCCTTTGGATGAAAATTGGCTAGAAAAATTACAACATTCCACTATATTCTAGAAGGCCATTCGGCCAAGGCTTTAGGGAGAGGGTATTTCATTTTTGCTAGAGGTTTGGGGGGCTGAATAGAGGCAGTAGCTATAGAGAAAAGACAAGAGAAAAGAAAGGAGGAAAAAAAAAGGTTTTGCTTACTATTTTTTGATTTGGAAAGCTAGAGCAAGGTAGCTATGTTCTTTCATGCTCTCTTCCATACTTTGTTGATATGATTTTGTTACTTTCATGGTTATTTTTATTTTCTTTATATGAAATAAAATTGTTTTTCAAAACAAGTTTTGAATGCTCCTATCTTATGTCTTCAAATAAAAATCAAAAACAAATTTTTTCTCTAAGTTTTCTATGTTGGTCGAATGGCCCTATATTGGTATTGTGATTGTGTTTGATTCATTTTTCATGTTAGTTGTAATGTTCTAGCATGTTTTAATGTTCAACTTTTTAAAATAGTTGATATATAGAGCTTGTTTTTAACCTTTTTTTTTATTTACTATTATTTTGGTTGATTTTATCATCTTGTTTCCATGTCTACTTACTTTGTTTTCCATTTTTAATTTTCTGTTTTCAACATGTTAAGTTGTTCATGCCTTGTGATTTTATTATACTATGTGTTTGTGAAAATGTCTAGCTACATTCTTGCCTTTACATCATGTTTCCTTGGTTTAGCATGTTTCCTTTTTAGTCTTGTATTTAGTATGTCATGTGTTTGTGGTAATGTCATGCTTAAGATTGCATCATTTAGAAATGTGTCTATTCGGTTATTCCATGATTTTGTGCCTTGTGTGTGCATTTTCATCTTGTTAGTTGATAGGCTTGCATTTTCATGCCATAATATTGTGTACTTTGATTTAGAATGCCATGTGTTTGTGTTAATGCCATGCTAGAATTTAACATGTTGATTTCATGCCCATTTGGTTTCCACTATATTGTTTGCCTTGTGTGTGCAATTTCATTTTTGTTTAGGTACCATGCTTTGCATTATTATGCCATGAGATTGTGTATTGGTTGTGCCATGTTCATGCATTAGTATTAGGTTTATTTGGTCATTATATGTTCATGTTACTTTCATGCATTTTTATGACATTTTAGGTCTAGGTCATCTTTGTGTTGCCATGCATATTCCCATGCATATTAGTATTAGGTCTAGATCATTCTGGTATTTCCATGCATTTTATATCCATTAGGTCTTAGATCATATTGGTATTGCCATGCATTTTCATATCCATTAGGTCTTAGATCATGTTGGTATTGCCATGCATTTCATGCATGTTTAGGTCTAGGTTGCATTTATTGCATGCAAGTTCATGCTAGGCATTAGGTCATTTTGAATTGCCATGCATTTTCTATGTCATTTAAGCCTTGGATTACGCATTTCATACATTAAACTTGCTGTTTATTTTCATGCATCTCATGTCATTCCACTTGATTTTTTACTTAAGCCAATCAATGGTTTAAAGTCAAGCTCACATGAGACTTGTGGAAAATTGAGAGTTGTCAAGTTAATTTTTCTACCTTTGCGATTTTTTTTACTTAGGCAATTCTTGTCCAAAGTTTAAGAAATTTTAGCCACTGGTTGTAAGTCCTTTGAAGAGTCTCTAATATTTTTACTTTGATTTTTGAATGATTTTATCAAAGGCTTAAAAATGATTTTTGGCAAAACCGTTTTTCACCCAGTGTTCTGACTTTCGTAATTTTTCTGGTGGGTTATCCTTAGTCTAAAAATTAATCCAATTTTTTCTCATAGAGTTAGACAAGTTCTGAGTCTCCTATATTTTTTTTTCAAATTTTTTAGAATTTTTTAAAATAGATTAAAAAATATTTTTAGGTATACAAATTTCCTTATTTGAAGGAAAAAATATACTTTCATGCATTGCATTTTCCATGTTCATGCATATTATATGATATATGATTTTTGATATGAATATTTCTATGGCTATGCTATTTGTTTTGATTTATATTTCATGATGTTATATTAATTGTTATATGGTTGTGAATATTTCTTGTTATTCTATGCTTTTTTGCCATGTCATTTAGATTTTGCAATGTCACTTAGATTTTTCCATGTTACTTAGGTTATATCATGTCATTTAAAATATACTATGTCACTTAGATTATATCATGTCATCTAGATTATATTATATCATTTAGATTTTACTATGTCGTCTTTATTATGCCACACATGTTCATATTCATTTTTGTTTTTTAAAATAAGATAATGATTTTCAATAAAATAAAGATATTCCCGAGTTAAAATAATTCATGAGTTCTCTGCCGGGTTTGCTGGGGAGGATATCATCAATTATCATTAATAAAGAAACATCTTTCTTCAACAACAAAAAAACGAGAATGATTCGAAAAATTTTCTAAATAAATAAAAAAATTTATATTTTGCCGCGTTTGTCGGGGAGTATAGGAAAATTTTGAATTAATAAATTCCGGGTCATTCTGAATTAAAAATGGAATTATTTTTCTTAAAATTGGGAATTAATTTGAAATACCAATTTTAAAATCGACTTTTTACCGAGACTTGAGATAACACACGATTAATAAGATATCGTTTTATACAGGTGTTGTGGGTTGCTAATCTTTCCCCGCACGTAACCGAGTCTCGAACCCGCTTCTTTGATTTTCTCTGGTTTAAAAACGTAGACTTGAAAATTGTTTTAAAAATATTTTAATTAATTTTAAAATCTTTTACAAAATCGGTTTTAATAGGTGGCCGATCACACCTAGCCAAAAAGATTGGTGGCGACTCCATGTCTTTTTCCGAGGTCGTTTTTAAACTCTCATTTTATTTCAAGAGGAATTAAGTCGACTTTTCCTTTGTTTTTCAATGTCACGCTTAACGAATATAAAATCTCGCGATAAGACTTGTTATTTTTTAGATTGCGACAGAAGATATCCCAAAATGATGGTGATATGACTTAAGAGTGAACTACTACGCTCATCATCTTTTAATTTATTCGAAAGTAAGATTTGCAAGAATTCATTATTCATCATCTTATTTATTTTCACATCTTTCCAAATATTGAATTCCATGAACCATACTTCCAAGACTTGGTTCTCTCTCTACAAAAGGGATATGAATGCAAGATCACGTGTGTTGGAAAGATCTTACATCATGAGTGTCTTCCTGTACTAGGGTAAAATAAAATCTTTATTTTTTAATAGAGGCTCTTGTAATCTTATTTCCCTGAATGAGATGTTTTAAACCACATCATCTTCTTTCCTCAACCCACTATCTTCTCTTTCTCTCCTCCAACAAATTGGTTTCTCTTGCAAATTTTTTCCTCGCAAAGTCTCAACTACTCTCACTCTTTATTTTCTCTTTATTTTCTCTGATCTCTTCAATCAAACTCTTTTTTTTTTTTTTTTGTCATTCTTTATGTTCTTTTTCCCTTTTTGTTGTTCTTTTTCTGATCTTAATTTTCTATTTCTAGCACTTGCAACCCAAAGCTTTTAAAATTAATATCTGTAAAAACTCACAAAAATTACATGAGTTCTTGATGTATTAATTTTATTACTGTGTATTTTTATTGAAGTTGTGTTATTATTATTTTTTGCTAAAGTAAATAGATCCTGATATTGATGCAATCAATTCATATTCTTAATTCTTCAAATGTGCATCCTCCCTTGGGTTCCCATGATGTGGAGAATGGGATAGCAAAGAAAGGCAAAATGACCATATTTATCGGACGCCAGAAGGTTCTAAACAAAAAGTAGCATGATGACCAAGTAATTCATAGAAACTATGTGAACTAAGCATTAATTCCATCTCGGCCCAATTAGCAAAAAGCCTAAAATAGTTGAAGGTTTCTTCTTCTTTGTATACAAAGTTAGAAGCTTCAGCTGCTCCCACTTTTGGTGAAAAAGTTTTCAGAATGTGCCCTTAGACATCAAACCACAGCAATCCCTCTCGTAGGTCATTTACTTTGGTATTTAGGTATAGATTCCGATTATAGATATCAGAAAAAGTAAAGAATGAGAGCAATTGAGACTTGAGAGAAAAAAGAGAAAGAATTTAATTGAATTTTTTGTAAAGACCCATTTAATTGAATTTTTAATACTTTTCAATGATTTTGGAAATATAAAAAGCAAAATTGCAAGAGATAGGAATATGTTGCAGGAGAGAAAGAGAAGAAAGTGGATTGAAGAAAAAAGATGATGATGTGGAATAAAATGATGACGTGGCTTAAAGTATTTCATTTAGGGTAATAAGATTACAAGTACCCCTATCAAAGAATAAAGCTTTTATTTTACCTTAGTGCAAGAAAAAACTCCTTACATCATACTACAAATCTAAATCAATCTTCGACAATAAGATCGTCAATGTGTTATATTCTTGTAAGGGAAAGTAGCATGTTTATCATAATTAAAATTAAGTCTTTTAAATTTTAAATACCCATAACATTCAAATTACATGAAAAAATGAATAATTTTAAAGTTAATAAACTCTTTGTTATTAAAAAAAATCTTTTTGTATCACTTTAGTTCTTGAAAGGTAGCTGATCAACAACTAATTGCTAGATTTTTCTATCTAACTTTATAAAATAAAAAAATAAAAAAAATAAAAAAAAGCATCATAAGCATGCAAACATGAAAAAACCCTTAAATCTTACATTCCTAAACAAATAAGAATTTCTCCGTCGAAATTATTTTCGTCTTTAAAAATATTTTCTCTTGTAATCGATGATTTTCAACTTTAATCACAAGAGCAGTCATCACACTCTTTCTCCCAAAAAAATTAAAAAATATATATCATTTGTCAACAATGAAAAACTATAAGAAAAAATTATTTCCTCTCTAAGACAAATCCTAAAATCCCTTTCATAACAACATGGTTAGCTTAAATTCCTAAATCACCACTTACCAAAATGAATAAAAAATGATAGCTTGAATTCTCATGTCACAACCTACCAAAAATGAATAAAAAATGATGGCTTTGATTCTCAAGTCACCCTAAAAAAATGAATGAAAAATTGTTGGCTTGAATACCTAAGCCAACACTTACAAAAATGATATTTTTTTCCTAGTATATCACAATTATATTATAAATTTAATTAAGTATTAATTTCTAATTTTCTATAAGACAAAACATTAGTGGCTTATATTTTATTTAAAAGGCTTTTAGCCTTTGTATTTCTTTTTTTCCTTCTTTTCTCTATCAAATATTTCTTTTTCCTTCACCAAAAAATTTGAAACATTTTTATTAGATTTATTAAAATACAAATTGATAAATAAATTTGTATACTTTTTTTAATAAAATAAAAATTGTATACGTGATAAGTATTTTTTTTTTTTTTTGTAAATTTGAATCATAATAATTTTTTAAAACGAAAAGGCAAAAATCGTTAAACCATTTTTCATTATTTTTGTCGTATTTTTTTTTTGCGAACACCTCCGTCTAGATTTGATAATATTGGACACAACACAAAAAAATAACTAAAACATGATACAACACAAAAAAGAAACACGAAAACGACACGAATACATGAATGTGTCAAAATCTATATAACACAAATTATTAATACGTCAAAATTTATATTAATATAAAATATTTTAAATACGATCATAATATACAAAAATACACAAACATAATATACATATACAAATTGCCAAATATGCGGCTCCGCTAATCTCTACTCTTTTCCCCCTTAACCCCGTGCCACCTCTCAAGCTTCGACCACTTCTTTCTCTCTATGTAATAAATAATACTAATAGTAATAAATTTAGAAAACCAAAATAGACTTGACATTGTAAGAAAATACCAAATTTCGTGCTACTTACTAATATTAACTAGAGTGATAACATGTGCTCCGTAACGGGCAGTGAAAGCTTTTTTTAAACAATTTTAAGAGTTTAAGATTGGAATTTAAAAAGAGGAACAGGGAAGACTTTCATTTTATGTTTGACTAGAAAAAAGACTCTCATTTTCGTTGGGTACTTTTAATTTTTTTATAAAATTTTTAATTAATTAATAATAATAATAAATTGATTTTAGTTTATATTTATTTAAATTTTTATTTTTAAATTATAATAATGTTAATATAATTATATTTTATTAATTATAAAAATTAAATTTATGATAATTTTTATTTATAAATTACGTAATATAAATGTATTTTCAAATGTTATTTATATATATTTTTAAAAAATTTAAATCTTATTGTATATTTTTATTTATAAAAGATAAACAATTAATAAATAAAATAAAAAAATAAAATAAAATTATGATTTATATTTTATTCTCTTATAAAATCAATTTTCTCATAAGAGCCTTATATATCTTAGACATCGATCCCTGGCTCTACTGGCAAAGCCTATCTGACACCTCTATTGAGAACGTTACTAAATACAATCTTAAGTAACAAACTGATTTTATATAAAAAAAAAATAAAAAAGACAAACATCTAACAAATTACTAACTTAAGAGTAAAAAAATAAACGGAACAAAGTAATCATAAAGGAATGAACTATATAAACAAAGACCAACCTGGCAATCAAGCAGTGAAAAAGTTGGAACAATCCCTGCAACAATTTAAAAAAAAAAAATCAGCAAGGGAACTAAGACTAACCTTAAAGAATTCCCAAACCAAAAATTCCCAAAACAATCAGTTAACAAAAAATAGTAAATACTCATGAAGGCAATCAACAATTAAAATTAAAATTGACTTGAAAATTAAATGCTGAAATGACTGAAATAATCATTGCAAGAATTAAAAAAAAAAAAGGTCAATAATCAAACTCGAATTAACTTGGAACAATTCCAAAAAAAAAACTACTTAGTAAAATTGAAAATAAAACAACCAAAATTAGCCAATGAATCCCCCAACAAATAAACAACTAAAACTAAAAAACACTTTAATATTAATCAAATTTATTGATTTGTCACTTTTCTTGTTTTAATCCCTAATACTTACAATATCTGATTAAATCGTTTATAAAATCGACCGAATCGACTAACAAAAAAATTTAAAATCGAAAAAACCGAAACTGACTTAAGTCGATCGATTCGGTCATTTTAATCGATTTTAACTATTTAACAAATAAATTATTTATTGTATATTACATATTATATAATATAAATGATATTTATATAACGTATAATTTTAAATTATTATATAAATATATTTTATTTATATTAAATATAAAATATAACTAAAAATAAAATTAAAATGATCGATTAATTCGATCTATTCGATTATCAATTTTAAAAATCGATAACGAATCGGATTAACCGAATAAACTCTTTTTCATAATCAATTAATTTCAAAACCGAATAAACCTAACCGAATTAATCAAATTATTGGTTCAACCCGATTAATACTCATCCTTAAACCTCACTCTATTTATAACAGCCAAATTTTACTTTTTTACCCCTGGAATTTTATTTTTATTTTAAAAAGAATATAACCACAGTTCCACTTTGCAGAGGAAGGCGTTACCCCGAAAGAAAGAATTTTGCAGAAATTGGTAAAGAGCAAAGACAGCCCAGCTCCAGGCAAAGCGAAAATACTAATAATTAAAAAGAAAATGGAAGATTTTGAGAAGAAGCTTTCAATAAAAGAGCCCATGGAGATTGAAGAAGAAGGCATCAGTAGCAATAAAAATAAAGAAATTCTCCATTTGCTTCGCAAATTCCTTGACGTTCAACAGCGTAGAGCCCTAGCTTACGCCAAGCTTAAAACGTAAGCCTTTTTTCCTCTCTTTTTTGCCCAAAATTTGATTTGAATTTGAACGCTAGTTGGATTAGTTCTTGAAATTCGTTTCTGAAACCCAATTCAGTGGTATATATTTCATTGCAAAATTCAGATCATGGTTTTGATGATGAGAGAAAAATAATTTTTTTTTTTCTAAAATCGCAAAAATTTATTCATTGAAATAGATGTTTAGGAATCCCAAAATCATCAATGTTGGTCTTAATTGAGGAAAACTAAATCAAGTACTTAATTTTTTTATTTTTTTTTTTGAAGGAGATCCCCAAAAAAGGATGCAGTACAACTTAAGTGAGATTCTTTATAACTTTTTCGTGGGTTCGCCAATCCGTTCAAGTTTAAAATTGTTAAAAATCGGCAAAATACGAATGACTAGGGAATGCATGCACCTAATAAAACCCTTTTTTTTTGGGGTAAGAACCTAGCATTTTGAGTAGGAGATTCATGCACCTATCTAAGCCGTATCTTAAAATGAAAAGAGTAGGAATAGGAAAATGTGTATAAAAGGTTTCTTTGATGCCTAAAGAAGCCATTTTTGCCGAAAAATTGCATCATTTTGTGATAAGAATTTACTTTGAATAAGTTTGATATCATAGTCCTTGCATGGTATAATACTCCAAAGGAGTTTGAATGGGATTTACTGTATGTTTTGCTTTTGTTCTACGTACTATGCTTTCTCAAACAGATTCCTGATGGTTAGTTTTGGCATTAACTGGTCAGGGGTTTTTCTGAGTATATGAATTCAGGAGGGGAATTGGCCTACCAGCAGCTTTGCAGTGAGATCACAGTGGAGTTCACTGACTGCTCGAAACAAGTTGCGACACTTGATCCTACATTATTTCTGAATTCCTTTTTAAGTTTGTATGTTATGTTCTTAGTATATCATTTGCTTGGGTGCAGGTTCTTGAGATTGAATCTCTATTTCTAAACCCTGATTACTGTCGAGTTGATCTAGCTCATCTTCTCAGAGCTGTTCAAATACAGGAAAAGCAGAAATTGCATCTGGTATGTCTCTGTATATAGCTGTTGTCACTAGCTGTTCTTGTATCAATGCTCCTGAGAGAATTATATTGAACTCTGGAATTTTAATTTTATGTTGTCATCTGGTTATCTGTATTTCTGTATATATCTTTTGTCATCACGTGCCCTTTTACCACTATTCCTGACAGTATTATCATCCGTTTTTGCTGCTGCACATTGTTTGAGTCAAATATGGTTAGTGTTGAATTGTGATCTTCCTTGCGAAGGAAATCGAAACGAATTTTCTATTTTTGTTTTTAGTGGTTGGCATGGGACAGTGTCCTGGATAATCAAAGGTTGACTTTGTATGACAAGGCAGTAATAGGCAGCATAAATATTGCTGCCGCCCTACGAAATTACACCTCATCCTGTGTTGCACCCTCGATTGAGAATCATTTCCATGGAAAGAAAGCATATATCTTTCTGTTTATCTTGTTTATAACATAATGGAAGTTATGTTCTATAATTAAGATTATCTTTTATTTTTTGGTAAATAAAGAAAGCATTAAAATGCAGTAGAATAGTGAAGGGATGAAAGAGATTTATTAAGATTTTCTTCAAGTGCGGGCCTATATTAGTTTCAAGTTTCAACAAAGTTGTAACGAAGAGAGTCCCTATGACCAACTCTAAATGCAATTGCAAACTTACAATTAAATCAATTACTCAACTTTGTTCATTCATAATCCATGGGGCTTACACATTATGCATGGACACAAATGATTGTTGATCCAGGCCTTAAAAGATCCTTACTACAAGTTCAAATCACACATTATGCATGGACACAAATGATTGTTGATCCAGGCCTTAAAAGATCCTTACTACAAGTTCTGCTGGAAATCAGGGATTGACTGCTGGAAATATTGACTGCTGGAAATATTGACTGCTGGAAATCAGGGATTGACTAACTGAAATCCCAAGGCTGGAAATCAGGCTGGAAATCAGGCTGGAAATCAGGGATTGACTAACTGAAATCCCAAGGCTGGAAATCAGGGATTGACTGCTGGAAATTAGCTGTAATTAGCTGTAAATACTGTCAAATTAAACCCTTCCTTCATGTATAAATACCTTGTAACAGACTAGTTCTGAAATATACAATAAAAACCTTTCTTCATTCCTTTCTTCATGGTATCAGAGCTATAGGCTCATTTTTTCTGGGATTTGAAATCTGTCCAAGAACAGAATTTCCGCTCAAAATTTTTTTTTCAGCCTTCATAGCTGAATTTCTGGTCACTGATCAGCAGCCTTCATTGCTGATTTTTCTTTCAAAAACATAGGCTCATTTTTTTCTGGGATTTGAAATCTGTCCAAGAACAGAATTTCTGCTCAAAATTTTTTTTTTCAGCCTTCATAGCTGAATTTCTGGTCACTGATCAGCAGCCTTCATTGCTGATTTTTCTTTCAAAAACAATCTCTTTACAAAATGTCTTCCATAACCGATAATACTTCTACCGTCCAATCCAAAGAGGTGGCACTAAGTCAAACAACAGGTGAACTACAGAGTATTCAATCAGCCTACAGATTGAATGGCAAAAACTATATGAAGTGGTCTCAAATGGTTCGGACCTTTCTAAAAGGGAAGGGAAAACTGAGTCATCTCCTTGGAACTGGACCCAAGAAGGGAGATCCCGAATTTGATGCTTGGGATGAAGAGGACTCCATGGTAATGTCTTGGCTATGGAATTCCATGCTGCCAGAAGTCAGTGATACGTTCATGTTTCTGCCAACATCTAAAGAAATATGGGACGCAGCAGAACAGACTTATTCTAAAGTTAGAGATGCTGCTCGAATCTTTGAGATTAAAACTAAAATATCTGCCACTAAACAAGGAGGTTGCTCAGTCACGGAGTATGCCAACCAATTGAAGAATCTATGGCAAGAGATGGATCATTCCCTGTGTATTGAGATGAAGTGCAGTGATGATGCAGCTGTGCTAAAGAACTTTATTGAAAAGGATCGAATTTATGACTTTCTTGCTGGTTTAAATGTTGAATTTGATCAAGTGAGAGTCCAGATATTGGGTAAAAAAGATTTACCCTCGCTGAATGAGACCATCTCTATTATCAATGCTGAAGAAAGTCGAAGGGGAGTTATGCTTTACTCACCACCGGTTGAAGGATCTGCAATGATATCTGAAAAAAAAAAACAATGGTGACAGACCAAAGTTTAATGCTGGAAAAGATTCAGAAGTTGCGAGAATGGAGTCTCAGCCCTCAAACAAGGATAACCTCTGGTGTACCCACTGCAAAAAGCCCCGTCATACTAAGGAGCACTGTTGGAAGCTTCATGGCAAGCCACAAAGTTCTCAATGGAATAGAGGACCTAAAAGTGGAACACAAAGAAGCCGGGTGCATATGACTCAATCCAAAGAAGACCGATCAAATGAGTTCAATGGTGGAGAACAGAATGAATTCAACAAAGGAGACATTGAACGACTGAGATCACTTCTTGATTCATTAGAAAAGTCTACAGGTACCTGTTCCTTGGCAAATTCTGGTAAGCTTCATTCCTTATATGCTTTAAGTGCCTCCAATTCTGAATTTTCAAACTCTTGGGTTATTGACTCTGGGGCAACCGATCATATGACTCATTCGTCACACAAATTTCTCACATATCATCCGTGTCCTAGCAACAGAAAAATAGTCATTGCTGATGGATCCTTGGCCACTGTTGCAGGCCAAGGAAACATTGTTCTAAGCCCATCCATTATTCTTAAAAATGTGTTACATGTACCCAAGTTATCTACAAACCTTGTGTCTGCTTACCAACTTACAAAAGATCTAAACTGCAATATGATCTTTTCTCATATTTCTTGTGTATTTCAGGACCAAGTTACGAGGAGGACGATTGGACATGCTAAGGTGAGACATGGCCTTTATTATCTTGAGTTACCTAGTGAACAAGTGAACAGTGGAAACAAATCATCTATCTCGTTTCTCTCCAATAACTCTCCTTGCAATAAAGACCAAATTTGGCTTCACCACTTTAGACTTGGGCATCCTTCCTTTAGTGTTCTTAGTGTCATGTTTCCATCTTTGTTTAAGAATGTTAGTTTAAATGAGTTTCACTGTGAGGTTTGTGAATTTGCTAAACACCGACGTGTGTCCTTTCCTTTGAGTAATAAAAGAACTACTGTTCCTTTTTCTTTGATTCACAGTGATATTTGGGGTCCATCTCGAGTTCCCAACATTTCGGGGGCTCGTTGGTTTGTCTCATTCATAGATGACTGTACTCGAGTTTCATGGATTTATTTGTTAAAACAAAAATCTGATGTGAGCAACATTTTTCCTATTTTTCATACAATGGTCAAAACTCAATTCAATGTTAGAATTAAGAAGTTGAGGACTGATAATGCTAGGGACTACTTTAATCAAACTTTGTCTCCATACTTTCAAAAGGAGGGAATTATTCATGAATCTTCTTGTGTTGACACACCCCAACAAAATGGAGTTGCCGAAAGGAAAAATGGTCATTTGTTAGCCTCTGTTCGTGCTCTTTTGTTTCAACAAAATGTTCCAAAAATTTTTTGGGGGGAAGCAGTCCTTACTGCAGCTCATTTAATAAATCGTATCCCCTCTCGAGTTCTTGATTTTAAAAGTCCAATGGAGGTGTTTTCTCAGTATTTTTCAGATTTCAATATGTCTATGAAGTTAGTCCCTAGAGTTTTTGGATGTGTCTCATTTGTTCATGTTCACTCTAATAGTCGAAGCAAGTTAGATCCTAGAGCAGTCAAGTGTGTATTCATAGGATATTCACCTACTCAAAAAGGGTACAAGTGCTACAATCCTATTACTCGTAAAACCTATGTCTCTGCTGATGTTACTTTTGCAGAACACGAAAGCTATTTTTCTAGTCCTTATCCTCAGGGGGAGGCATCATTTATGGAGGATAAGGATTTGTTCTTGAGAGAACCATCAATGGTGGTTAAAATATCTCCTGTACAAACAGAACCCACTTCTGAAAGACAACTTACCTCTGAACCTTGTGAACTCATAAATCCTACTCTCACAAAGCCACTACAGGTCTACTCAAGAAGGATAAAGCCAGTGATCAATCCTGTGCAAGTTCAAGAAACCAAATCGTCACTTGGAACTGAGGTAAGTCCTTCTACTGAGATATCACCTACTGTTCTTGATTTAGATTTGCCCATAGCCACAAGAAAAGGTGTTAGAAAATGCACACAACATCCTTTATCCCATTTTGTGTCATTTGAAAAATTATCAACCCCACACAAAACCTTTCTTACCCATCTAAACACTGTAGACATCCCACAGACCTTATCGCAGGCACTTGGCAAAGAGGAATGGAAGCATGCAATGAGAGTAGAAATGGAGGCCTTGGAGAAAAATAAAACATGGGAACTAACAGAATTACCAACTGGAAAGAGACTAGTAGGATGCAAATGGGTCTTCACAGTGAAGTATAAGTCGGATGGATCCATTGAGAGGTATAAAGCAAGACTAGTAGCCAAGGGATACACACAGACCTATGGGGTGGATTATCAAGAGACATTTGCACCAGTCGCGAAGATGAACACAGTAAGGGTATTGTTATCCCTAGCAGCAAATTATGATTGGCCTTTACAACAGTTCGATGTGAAGAACGCCTTTTTACATGGTGATCTTGAGGAGGAAATTTATATGGAAGTACCACCTGGTTTTGGAATAAATCTGGATAAAAACAAAGTGTGCAAACTGAAAAAAGCATTGTATGGGCTCAAACAATCTCCCCGGGCATGGTTTGGAAGATTTACCAAAGCAATGGTGAATATGAAGTACAAACAGAGTCAGGGTGATCATACATTGTTTATCAAGCATTCGGCTTCAGGGGGAGTCACGGCATTGATAGTTTATGTGGATGATATAATTGTAACTGGGAATGATCCAGATGAAAAGGAGGCTCTTCGGAAGTATTTAGCAAAAGAGTTTGAAATAAAGGACCTTGGAAAATTGAAGTACTTCTTAGGAATAGAAGTAGCTCGGTCCAAGGAAGGAATCTTTGTTTCACAGCAAAAATATGTTCTTGATTTGTTAAAAGAAACAGGTAAGCTTGGTTGCAAACCATCAGATACGCCTATCGAGCCAAATCATAGATTAGGAGAATCTGTGGAAGGAGAACCAGCTGACAAAGGCATGTACCAAAGACTTGTGGGGAAGCTAATCTATCTATCACACACACGACCTGACATTGCATATGCAGTGAGTGTTGTGAGTCAGTTCATGCAAAATCCTAAGGGTGTCCATCTCGCTGCAGTATACCGGATCCTACAATATTTGAAAGGCAATCCAGGAAAAGGGGTTCTCTTTAGAAAAGGCACAAGAATGAAACTAGAAGCATACACAGATGCCGATTATGCTGGCTGTGTTACTGACAGAAGATCAACATCTGGGTATTGTACTTTCATTGGCGGAAATTTGGTAACCTGGAGGAGTAAGAAACAACCAGTTGTAGCAAGATCTAGTGCTGAGGCAGAATTTCGATCAATGGCACAAGGTATTTGTGAACTGTTATGGCTCAAAATTATACTAGATGACTTGAAGATTAAATGGGAGACTCCAATGAAGTTGTATTGTGATAATAAGTCTGCAATCAACATAGCTCACAATCCAGTTCAGCACGACAGAACTAAACATGTGGAGGTTGACAGACATTTCATTAAGGAGAAACTTGAAAGTGGATTGATTTGCACTCCCTATATTTCTACAAAGAACCAGCTAGCAGATGTCTTAACTAAAGGACTGATGAGTTCAGCATTTCAGCAGATTGTAGGCAAGCTAGGGATGGAAAATATCTACTCCCCAGCTTGAGGGGGAGTGCTGGAAATCAGGGATTGACTGCTGGAAATATTGACTGCTGGAAATCAGGGATTGACTAACTGAAATCCCAAGGCTGGAAATCAGGCTGGAAATCAGGCTGGAAATCAGGGATTGACTAACTGAAATCCCAAGGCTGGAAATCAGGGATTGACTGCTGGAAATTAGCTGTAATTAGCTGTAAATACTGTCAAATTAAACCCTTCCTTCATGTATAAATACCTTGTAACAGACTAGTTCTGAAATATACAATAAAAACCTTTCTTCATTCCTTTCTTCAAGTTCAAATCCTGATTTCTCTCTCGTTGAGCCAAAATGTATCATTGAAATGGTTTTCCTTTTTCTTTCCTTTTCCAGCATTTAATAAAGACTTTGATAAAATTATGATGAAAAACAACTACTTTTTTATGCACATTGGGTTTGACTTGATAAATAGTCTGCAAATTTCATTATTGTTGCAATTTTCATAATTGTAGCTTTATATGTTGCTGCCAAGAGAAAAGATACCTTAGTTTGAAATGGTTTTGTTTTGCAGTCTGAATGTAAGGTGACTGGAATGATATAGTCATTTAAACTATGATAGAGTTATTGCAAAAGTCATAGAAGTTAGAATTGATTAAATGATAAAATTCTTTCTTGAAGCATGGAGCCACTTCTCCCATTTAAATAGGACTGAATCAATTGATTGAAGTGGTGTAACTATTGTAAAATTTTAATTTTTAATTTTATTTTTTTTGTAACATTTAGTTGCAGAGGATTCTTATTGGTTAAAGTACTTAAACAGTCCTTGTACTATAGTCAAAAGTGCATTTTAGTCATAGAAGTGGAGTAATTTAATCTTTGTACATTTGAAATTGGTGCAAAGAAGTAAAATTGGTAACATTCTTAATAAGAAACTGTCTAAATGCTGATATTGACATGTGAAACTGATACTTGGAAAAAAAAATGATGACGTATCAAATTTTTTTGCTCAAGTGGAATTTAGAAAAACATAATTTTTTTTACCCAAATCCCTCCCTTACCCGTAAAAACATGTCACCATTTTTTTCGAAGTCATCTATTCTGTCAGTTTTTAAATTCCATCTGAGCAAAAAAAATTAACACGTCATCATTTTTTTTTTCAAGTTATATATTCTGTCAGTTTCACATGTCCACATCAACATTTAGACGGTTTTCCATTAACACAGTTACCAATTTTATTTTTTTGCACCAATTTTAAACGTACAAGGATTAAATTACTCACTTCTATAGTATAAGGACTAAAATGCTCTTTTGACTATAGTACAAGGACTATTTAGATACTTTAACCATTCTTATTCTTTTCCATCAACTTCTTACCTATATCTAATTCATACTTCTTGTAACATCCCACAATTTCTGCTGACAATTTACTTTCTTCTACCATGAAGACTGCTACAATTCAGGTCTTGAAGAAGGCAGGTCGCCCATCAGAACGTCTAGTGAGCCACAGCAATTGTTTATTTAAGAAGCCAATGGAGCATGAATGTGTGCATGTCCATGAGATAACAGAAGCAGCTGGCACTGAAGATGCAGAAGCAAATGCCGAGTATGATAATGCTCTCAAGGAAGCCATTAGAGGTGTGCAAGATGCTGTAACTACCATTAATGAACATTTAGAAGAAGTGAGATATGAAATTGCAGCCCTTGAAGCTGAGTAACTTCATTATAACTTAACCTAAAATGTTTAGTCAGTCATATTCTAGTGTCTGCAAGGATTACGAGAAAAGGGTTGTGGAAGGGGGTATAGTTTCAAGGTTGGTATATGTGTATGTTTTGTGTGCTGATGAAGGTTGGGTCTAATGTAGCCTAAATTTTCATAATTGATACATTGGGTTTGTTTATGAAATGTATGTAAGATTCTAACAATACATAAATAGTTGGATTATGGCCTTGAATAGAATCTGTTTTTTAGGCTCGTATCTCTGAGTATCAATAATGCTGTACAGAAATTTAATGGATAGGATGAAAATGCATGCATTTCATTTGGAATAAGTGTTAATTTGAAGGATTTTTTAGCAATCCTACGAGCAGAACTCGGAAAATTCAACACCAAAAATTAGGGTAGGCAGATGGTATTGGAGGTGCAGTGAAATCTGATAAAGCTTAATCTATATTGAAATGCATGTATAAGAGATTAGAGGTGGCATTTGGGATCGGATTATTTTGGGTTCACATCATTTCTAGTTTAGATTTTTTTGGATTTGGATCATTTCGAGTATGAGCTATTTTCGGTTTGAGGTTTTTTGGGTTCAAGTCATTTCAAGTTTGGATCATCTCGGGTTTGGATAAGTTTTACATCATTTTTTATTTTATATTCCAATGAAAAGATCAGATTTTTTTCTTTTGATTTGAATTTTTAGTAACAAGCAAGTTGTCTTTTATCCCGTATTCCTGTTTATTTATTTTTGGATAAAACTGAAGATAGAGCAGAGGCCAGAGATAGATTTAATGATTTATTATATATTAAAATTTATAAATATTTAGTTTAAAATCTTATACTGGACAAGAGAAATATAAAAATAAAATTTATGTCAAAATCAATAATTTTGTCATGATTTTACAATGACTCTTTCTAGTACATTCAGTTCCATTGCTGAATAGATTAGTTGGCATTTTTATGACATGTAATTTATGAGATAGAATTTTGATTTTTGTTAGTTGTTCACGTTGGATAATTCTATTTGAATTTGTAGAATGAAGTCAATTTTAACTTTGTGACTAATGATAGCCATTCATTTGATTGTTCATTTTCCTTTTCATCCTATTTAATATTTATTTTGATATAAATTTAAGTTTTTTAAAAATATTTCAAGTGATTTTAGTGATTTGTTTATATAATTCAAATTGTTTATACTCATAATCTCATATAGTTTCAATATACTTTCATGTTACAAGTACAAAATATAATTGACTTTTTGATAAAATTATTATTTTACCATATATATATATATTAATTTTTAAATTTTGATTAAAAATTAAAAATAAAATTATTAGAATAAAATTCATAATTAAAATTTATGCTGTATAAAAAATGATTTAATTACAATTTGTTAATTCTGATTTTTAGTATTAAATTCGGGTTATTATAGGTTTATCATCGGGTCGGCCTCGGGTTCGGGTCATTAGGTTCAAGTTATTTCGGGTTTGAATCATTTCGAGTTTGTATAATTTCAAGTTCAAATTTTATTGAATTCGAATCTTTGTCTTTTTTAATCAAATTGAACGAATTCGGATTCAAATTTTGTCGAGCGAGTTTTTTAATTCATATTCATTTTGCCACTCTATTAGAAATCATTCCCTAAGCATGCTTCTCGTTAGCCTCTGTTCTTAAAATGGCAAACGGGGTTTACAGCTTTTTAAGTTTTGATTTGAAGAAACTTTCTATCCAGAGTAAGCTTGGAAATATTCTAGTGGACTATTGGACTCTCTGGATTGAGCTTCGAAATGTCAATGGAGTATTGGACTGGTAAAGGCTTGAATTACATAGCCAGCCAGCTACAAGTAGAGGTGCTCATGGCCGGGCCGGGCCGAGCCGTAGTTCGAAATATTTTTATTTTTTTTATCCAGGCTCAATCCTAGACGGGTTCGAATTATTATTATTATTATTTTTTTTTTGATAATTGGGTAAGGGGAGGGGTTGCTTGGGTTTGAACCCAAGACTTCATACCAACAAGACTCTTGACCACTCAGCCAAGAGCTTGTTGGCCGGGTTCGAATTATTGTTTATCCCTTAATATAATTTTTTTTTATATTATTATAATTAAAATTTTAAAAAATAATATTTTTTTTAATATGTGAACAGTGATTCGACCTGGTCTGGATCACAAATATTTCTATCCGGACCCGACCCAGTACGGATCAAGTTTGCCGAGCCGGACGAGCTGTCCGATCTGTGAGCAGGTCTAGCTACAAGTTTTTCTAACTGAATTGTTTCCCAATTGTATTTTGCTTTGTGGTTGAAGTAGATCGATAATGTGAAAATTTTGAGAAAAAAATACAAAAATCAAAAATCAATTTTGCTAATGCCCAAAAAAATCAGTGTTAGATTTCACATAAATAATTTTTCTCATTTTCTCAAATTTTCCTCAAATTCAACCATTTAAGAACCTAATACTTAGCCTAAACGGTTTTACAACCAAAAGTGGATACCTATAAAGTTGGGTTCGATTTCTCACAGTTGCAAATTCCGCTTCTCCTATGTTCTTTAAGCTTTGATCTCTCTTGTACCAAAAAAGATACGACCATTTATAAAATTCAAAAATATGAACTTCATCGATCCATGGATCGAGCTATCTGTCACTTCCGCAGGCTTGGATCAAGCCTTTTTTTGGGATTGTTAAAACCACATCTAATCCGGCTTCAAATATTATTTTATTAATAAAATTATTTTTATTTAATTTTAATTTTAAAATGAATTTAAAATACTAAAATATTAACATAAATGATTTTTAATATTTCAATATTATTTTGATAATGTTGGGCTGTTCGAGCTTACATGGGCAACTGATCCGGACTCGGAGACACTTTAGAGAAGGACATGCACAGTTTTTGCTACTAAACGGTAAAGTAAAGTGAGGAGTTTGATTACAACTAAATTGGCAAAGAGATGCCTGATCAGACGTATTTTCGCTACTCAATCTTTACCAGCTTATTCATAGGCAATTATGGGATTTTTTTTTTTATCAGAATATTTTTTTTTTTTATTTACTGAAATATCGCTGTTTTAAAATTAATTCTCAAAATTCTCTCATTTTAAAATCAGCTGAAAAATCGTCATCTCTCATGACGATTTTCTAACATAAAATTTTTAAAATTTTTGAAAAAAGACCAAGGGAAATCACCGTTGGGGTGGCGATTTCCCCTGGTCTTTTACTTTTTATTTTTAAATTTTTTAACTTAAACTTTAACATTTAACGGTTTGAAAAAAAATACAAAATTTGAAGATATAACCGTTAGAAAAAAAAATTGAAGGCAACGGTAACTTGACCGTTGCCTTCAAAAATTCCTCCACACACACACTCCACTCTTCTATAAATAACCCCTCATATATTCTACAACTTAATTTACTTTTCTTTCTTCTTTATACAACAAAAATTTTTTTTACAATAATTTTTTCTTCTACAACAATATTTAAAAATTACTTCATCATCACTATTGAGGTTGCAAGAAAATCACATATCCTCAGTTATATTTAAAGAGGTAAGTAAATTGTTTTAATATTATTTGTATTACATTATCAATTTTTAGTAATTTTTTAATTATTATTATTTTGTCATTTTATAGTTTTATAATTTTTATATTGTTTAATGTTTTAATTATTATAGTTTTATCATTTTTTTTAATTATTATTGTTTTTTTATTTTATAGTTTTATAATTATTATTTTTTATATTGTTTAATTATTTATTATTATAGTTTTTTAATTTTTTAATTATTATTGTTTTTTCATTTTATAGTTTTTTATTTTTTATATTGTTTAATTTTTTATTATTATAATTTTAAAATTTTATATTATTATTGCTTTTTCATTTTTCATTTTTCATTTTATAGTTTATAGTTTTTTATATTGTTTAATTTTTTAATAATTATATAAATAATTTTAAAATTTTATATTATTATTGTTTTGTTATTTTATAGTTTTAGAATTTTTATATTGTTTAATTTTTTCATTATTATAGTTTTATAATATATTAATTTTTATAATTTTATAATTATTTAATTTAATTAATTATCAACAGGATACTCGTTGCGTGTTACGTTCGAGGAAAATGCAACTCAAATTCGATGATTTGTTTAATTTAATTTTTTATATTGTTTAATTTTTTATTATTATAATTTTAAAATTTTATATTATTATTGCTTTTTCATTTTTCATTTTTCATTTTATAGTTTATAGTTTTTTATATTGTTTAATTTTTTAATAATTATATAAATAATTTTAAAATTTTATATTATTATTGTTTTGTTATTTTATAGTTTTAGAATTTTTATATTGTTTAATTTTTTCATTATTATAGTTTTATAATATATTAATTTTTATAATTTTATAATTATTTAATTTAATTAATTATCAACAGGATACTCGTTGCGTGTTACGTTCGAGGAAAATGCAACTCAAATTCGATGATTTTTGCTAAATCCCGACTTAATCAGTGCGTTGATCGAACGATGGAGACCCGAGAAGCACACTTTTCATTTTTCATTTGGAGAATGCACGGTAACTCTAGAAGATGTTACGCTTCAACTTGGACTTCCGGTCCATGGCGATGCAGTTACAGGCGCAAGCTTGCTAGATTGGAATGAAGAGTGTCAAAATCTATTGGGCACGGTACCTCCGGATGAGTATGTATCTGGATCAAAGGTGAGACTAAATTGGTTGAAATCCTTTTAAAACCTTCAATTACACGCAACTGAAGAACATATACAATATGCTGCTAGAGCATATATTTTACGTTTGATTGGAGGATTACTAATGCATGACAAATCGAGTAGTCGGGTACATTTAATGTATCTTCCATTACTACGTGCTTTAGAGCATGCGGCAAATTATAGTTGGGTTCTGCGTGTTTGACAGTTTTGTATAGAGAACTGTGCCGGGCTACAGTTCCAAAAGATCATGGCATAAGTGGATGTTTAGTGCTTCTACAATCATAGGCTTGGTATCGACTGCCATTTCTTGCTCCGCGCATGGATGTTTCGGCTGTATACCCCCTTGCAAGTAGGTAATATTAATTTTGTACGAACTTATATTTTTATAGGTCTATTAAGATTTTATACGTATTTTAACAGGTGAAGTAGGAGTAGAGATCTTACCGAGACTCCGACCGACCTTGCAAGTATAAGATTGCGACTAGATCGAGTAGGATATGATAAGGTAAATATTTTGATTGTTACATTCAAGTATTTTTTGTATTTAATCCATATAAAACTAATAATTTGTAATAATTATTTGCAGTGTCTGTGGATGTCATATTCCTCAAGTGAAATTATGACATGCCTCCCATCGGATGCCTACAATAATTGCAATATATGGAAAGCAAATACAGCATTGATATGTTTTTCATATGTAGAGTAGCACCAAACTGATAGGGTGTTGCGACAATTTGGGATGCAATGACCAATTTCGCAAGAGTCGGTGAACCTGGATAAGGTTCACAAGATCGACATGCGTGGGCGTTATGAAGAATTCTGGCCTGCGAAGCATGAACATTGGATCCATTGGTGGAATATACGTTCTCAACGAATTCCGACAGGTTATCTGATTGTTGGTAATAATTTCAACCCATCTGATGATTACATAGGATGGTATAAAAATGAAAGTCGGCCTTTTGTTTGTCCACCGTCGGTGTATGAGGATGTTAGGAGTATGCCATTTACCGGACGAACTTCAACTCCAGTCCCTCTTACACAGGATATGGAAGCTCCTAGACCTAGCCAACAACGTGGGCGGACGCGTCAACTGGCTTCATCGGAGTTCACTGCACTAAGGATGTCATTTAGTCATCCTGAACCTGAACGGGATCATGGAGTACCATCCAGTCATCGTTATTCCGTTAGTCACCCCAGATATGACGTTGATGAGTGTTACCGACCATCACCGACACGAGGTTAGATGACCAGCTCCCCATCCTAAGTCCAAGTTTAGCATATCTAACATTAATGTATCAGTTTGGAACCCCTGCGTCAGCATTTGATGGTACATCATTTGTGGGTCCATCTAGTAGTCAGGTTCATTTTATGGGTGAACTAAGTGTTGGCTCCTCCAATAGTGGGTTTCAAATTTTTGATACAGAAGAAATGGCGGATGACATACAACCGGAATCAATGGCGGTTACAGCAAGAGGTCGTGGTCGACTGCGAATACATGCCACTGACGAGGTTGAACGACGGGTCCAACCACCACGCACTAGGAGAGCTCGACACTATTGCTCTACACCACGCAATAATTAGAATAAATGTACTTTTATCAATATAACGAGAATAATGTATTTTAAAATTGTAATATATAAATTTATATGTTTTGCGTTTCATGTTATTTATTTTAAATTTGTTAAGAAATTAATTGTTACTTTAATTTTGTTATTTATTATTGAATATATTTTTAAAAATGTTAATTTTTTTACTTATTTTTAATTTTTTATTCAGCATATATAACTAAAATGTTAATTATTTAATTTATAAAAATGTAATTTAATTTATTATTCAATATATTTTAAAAAATGTTAATTTATAAAATTTCTTAATTTTATATAAAATAAGAATCCAAATTACACGATAAGTAAAAAAAAAAACATGCATAACATTTTCCCTTAATGGCAAAATATGTAAATATTACAGGTTATGAGAACATGTAATTCCTTTATTGTTAATGTGAAATCTCCCCCGATGTGCCAGATTGATGCGGGCATTTTCGACGACTATGACCTTCACTTCTGCATAATCCACAACGTTTTGGTTGGCCTTTATCCCTGAGGTCCATTTCATTACGAATACGACTTGATTTTGGCCGACCATGTGGATTTCTCCGCATTTCTTGATTGGGACACACTTATGGACCATCATATTGAGGCCAATAACCTTCATTTCCAACTGGTTGGAACTCATGTCTATAAACATTCAATATAGTTTCCAGTCTATAGACATTGTCCACATATTGCATGCAATCTACATGGACATGTGCACAAGCAGCAACTACATGTGAACAAGGGAACCTTTGTGCTTGAAACTTCCCACAGTCACACCACATGTCACTAAGCTTGAATTTGTATTTCATTGCAGGAACACCCTCTTGTGGATCAACTAACTCTTCAATCAGAAAAGATTGATTTGCTCGCGTAAAATTACGAACAAAGTGGGAGTTAGCTTTCCTGCAATTTTCTTGCATAGCCTGTGTGATTGTTTCACAGTATGTGTGCCCTCCCTCCATCACTGCAATTTGCTTGTTCCCCATATTAACAAAAAATGCAGTCAACCTATAATATGTTGATTGCACTAAAGCAGTAATGGGAAGATGGCGTGTTCCCTTCAACACCGAATTGATAGATTTAGCTAGGTTGGTTGTCATATGGCCATATCATCATCCTTGATCATATGATTGGGCCCACTTCTCCTTAGGGATCCTATCAAGCCAATTAGCCGCCTCTGCATTTTCTCCACGAAGATTCTCATACATGAAATGAAAATTCGATCGCCTCAACTCGTATCCTGATAAAATTAAAAACAAAAGACTTGTGAATTTCAATATTATTTTATATACTAAAGGAAATATAAGAGATACAATAACTATGATTCGATTCCATACCCATGTTAACAATGTGTCGACACAATTCCTTATTGTTAAACTTCTTCATAAAGTTAGCTGCAATGTGTCGAATGCAGTACACTAAATATGCATGTGGAGGATTCCATCCACTACCATCGCGTCTGATCGCAGCTTTGATGGCTTCATGTCGATCAGATATCAAGCATATGCCAGGCTGTTTTGTCACATGTCTAAAATATTAGTGAGAAAGAATAACCAAGCCTCCGTTGTCTCACCCTCCACAATGGCAAAGGCAATTGGCAGTATGTTTCGGTTGCCATCTTGTGCAATA
Organism: Fremontodendron californicum; assembly: GCA_030761205.1. Taxonomy (NCBI): domain Eukaryota; kingdom Viridiplantae; phylum Streptophyta; class Magnoliopsida; order Malvales; family Malvaceae; genus Fremontodendron; species Fremontodendron californicum. The sequence continues at coordinate 14,388,382 of JAULJL010000009.1, read as the reverse complement.
GCTAACAATAATGTTCCTTTGTATTTTCCATACAAGAAAGTACCGTCTATTTGCACAATAGGTTTACAATATGGATACCCTTCAATGCACAATTTGAATGTCCAAAAGAGTCGATGGAATATTCTCTTACCCTGGACCAGTCGATCACCGTATATGCAGGTATCGTTTGCAATTCCATAATTGTACCAGGAATGAAATGTTGCATTGCACCTAACCATTTAGGTAGCTCATTGTATGATCTATCCCAATCGCCAAAAATTCGAACAATTGCCTTTTGCTTTATTTTCCACGCTTTCTTATAGGAGGTGATGTATCCATATCGGATTCACATCTCAGCGATCAAAACTGAAACGGAGATCTCCGGATTTGCTTGGACCAATGACAGAATGCATGAACAGATCATGTTAGAATCTAACTTGCAATGATCTTGTGAAATCCTCCCCGATGTGCAAGTATGAGGCCCTTTATATGTTCTAATCTCCCATGCCTGTTTCTTCTTCGTAAATTTTGACATTACTCTCCAATTGCACCCTTTCCCATACATTAGACATTTGACATAATATTTGGTCCGCTCAGATTCAATTACTCTGTAATCTACAGAGTTTTTGATGTTATAGTGATTAATAGCTGAAAGCACAGCCTCTTTCGTTGGAAATTGTAACTCAACACACAGATCAACTGTCGGTGGATCAAAAGTTAGAGTTGTAGCAAATGGATGAGCATACTCAGGAAATTCTGGCAGTTGCATTGCCTATAGATCTAGGGTGTGCATATGGGATAAAGTCTCATATGGGGGAAGATCTCCATGAGTGTTGATCTCAGCAGCGACGACGTCTGGGTCAGAATCACTGTTATCATCACTTGCGAATTCAGCATCCTCTTCCTGCTCTCTAAAGTCACCAACATATTCACCATGGATTCCACATGGCGGAACAGGATCAACACCAGCTGGCTCATCTTCGAGGACAGTAGGAATTATTTGTGAGACTAATGAATTATGAAACGTTGTAGCTTGAGATAGCGGAACGACTTCTTCTGTGGGAACGCCGTATGTAGTGTGAACATAGAACGACCCAGAATCATCATCTTTTGTGGGAAAGTTTTCTATAGTGCGAACATTTGAAGGCCCACAATTATCGTGAACATCCTCTATGTCAGCATATAACTCAAATATACCAACATTTGCAAATGTCTCGTGAGCATAAAACGTGCATCTGACATCATTATTATCTTCAAGTGGAAATGTTCTATATCGGAGAAATCCTTCACCAATAGAAAGAGGATGCCTATACTTAATCTCTGAAACTCTTTTTCTATTTCCAGCTTTAATTTTTGTATGAATTTGCAGCTTCAGTTCCTCTAATGTGACGTCTTCATCAACACGAAAGCTTTTAGGACGTTCACAAACAAAGGTAGCACCTTCATCATTATTATGAATTTGGCCATTGTAGTAGACCAATGAGATCACTCTGTTGCTCATGTTGTGTAGTAATGAAACTGAGAAGGATAAGAATGGAGGTATTATCACTCAGAAAAAGAAAGAAAAAATAGAGAATGATGAGAATGAGGAGGTATTAGCACTTAGAAAAAATCTGATTGAAAAACTACTGTAGGGGGTATTGTAAACCTTCATCAGTATTATGAATTTATAATGGTTCATTGTGTTGTACCGGATGACAAATCCCATCATTTGTACAGGACGGAATCTGATTCCCATTTTCTGGCTAGGGTTAATTGACTGAAAAACTGATAACTCATTCAATGCAAAAACCGATGATAAATCCCATCCTTTGTACCGAACTGTCAAATAGTCCTATCCATTGCAGAAGGAATCCAATTCCAATATTTTCTCCAGTATTTGATTGACTGGAAAATAGCTGAAACCTTTCCTTAACCCTAAATCATTAGTTCCATCCATTACAAAAGGAATCCAATTCCAATATTTTCTGCAGCATTTGATTGACTAAAAAATAGCTGAAACCTATCCTTAACCCTAAATCATTAGTCCCATCCATTGCAGAAGAAATCAAATTCTAATATTTTCAGCAACATTTGATTAACTGAAAAATAGCTGAAACCTAACCCTAAATCTGGTCAATAGTCTTATCCATTGTAGAAGTATCCAATTCCAATATTTTCTACAGCATTTGATTCACTAAAAAATAGCTGAAACCCTAACCCTAAATCATTAGTCACATCCAATGCAGAAGGAATCCAATTCCAATATTTTATGGAGCATAAAATTAAAATAAGAAATAAAATTTAATTTTATATAAAATTCAAATAAGAAATTAATTTTTAATTTGTATAAAATTAATATAAGAAATCAAATTTTAATTTATATAAAATTTAAATAAGAAATCAAATTTTAATTTTTATAAAATTTAAATAAGAAATAAAATTTTATTTTATATACAATTTAAATAAGAAATACATTTTTTTAAAATAAAATTTTAATAAGATATAAATTTTTTTATATAAAAATTTAATAAGAAATATTTTTTTTTAAATTTTAATAAGAAATAAAATTTTATTTTTTATAAAATTAAAATAATAAATTTAATTTAATTTCTTATAAAATTTCAATAAAAATTAAATTTTATTTTTTATAAAATTAAATAATTAAAAAAATTATCAAATCTTAGTATATATATTTAAAAAAAATAAAAACAAACCAAGGTAATTTTTTTTATTTAATTTTTTTTATACCCGTTTGTTACAGATCTCACATATAAAATTTAAATAAGAAATCAAATTTTAATTTATATAATTCAATAAGAAATACAATTTTATTTTATATCTAATTTAATTAAGAAATAAATTTTTTATATTAAATTTAATTAAGAAATACATTTTTTTATATAAAATTTTAATAAGAAATATAGTTTTTTTAATAAAAATTTTAATAAGAAATAAAATTTTACTTTTTATAAAATTAAAATAATAAATTTTATTTTATTTTTTATAAAATTATAAAATTTTAGTAAATATATTTAAAAAAATTAAAAAACAAACCAAGGTAATTTTTTTTATACCCGTTTGCAATTTTTAAATTTAAAATACATAATTTTTAAAAAAAAAATTGCAATTTTTTTTTAACCGTTAAATCTTAAAATTTAAGTTAAAAAATTTTTTAATTGAAAAAAGACCAAAGAAAATCGCCACCCTCCATGGCGATTTCCCTTGGTGTTTTTTCAATTTTTTTTTAATTTTATGCTGGGAAATCACCATGGGGGATGGCGATTTTCCAACTGATTTTAAAACGAGGGAATTTTGAAAATTAATCTCAAAACAGCGATATTTCGATAAATAAATAAATAAAAAACAGTAGTATTCTGATAAAAAAATCGCAATTCCTGTCAAGATATTTACTAGCTTATTCAATATTTTTGTGACTTGATGATCTTTACGGGTTGATGAGTTGACTGGATTAAGCTGGATTTTAGGGAAATATGAGGATATATAATTTGTTGATTAGATATTTAATTTGCAGTCGCAGAAGTATTTTTTATAGGTCTTTTTTTTTTTTTTTTTCATTTTGCACGATTTATTGTAAAACATAATAATTATAATCATAATCATAAAAAATCTTTTTTAATAATTTTTTAAATAGTTTATGAAACTGATATTTTATTTATAAAAAAAATTATTCACAAGTTGTAAATTTAATCTATATACATGTAATTCACGGTCGTGAGTTTAACCGTTACGGACTGCTAACAATTCACACCCTAATTGTGATAATATCAGCGACGAAGATAGGCAAAACGATAATATAGCAACCGTAATGTCGCGTTATTACCCCAATTTAAATCCTTGCTACTGACTGCTCCTCAATGTTGAAAAAACCGAATCGGAGGTCGAATCGATGAGACCTCCGGTTATCGGTTGGACCGGTTGTATTAATTTTTTTTTTAATATTAAATAAGTATTAAACATAGTAAATACTTAATAAAAATATGTATTTAATATAGTTGCAAGGGGTTAAACGTTCAAATCTCATCACATTCAATATTTCTTTTATAAAAAAAAAAATTAAAAAAAAATGTGTAAAACCGATTTTACCGGACAAATCTTCGATTTTCGATTCAATCGGTCGGTCCGATTTTAATAACACTGCTGCTGCTGCAACTTGGAAATACATTATATTAGAAGCAAAATGCTAAAAATGACCTTGCAATTGTTACATAACCTACATGAACAATATTCCTAGCAAAACTTGATGTTCTGATTGTTGGCTCTACCATGATCTTGGTTTTGTGGATCTAATATAATTAAGACAGTGAAAATATGGATTTATTGATATCTCTACACCAAATAAACTCTTAATGAGTATTATTGAGTATGCTTTACAATCTCAATTGAAGGATCTATTGTTCTTTTGTTACAAATGAACAAATAACATTCGAAAAGTTCAAAATCATATTCTGAGTTGCTCACCAACTTCCTTCATATTCTTTTGAATTGTAAGTTACTCGAATTCACAAATAAAATAAGAAGGCTGGATTGTAAGTTACCCACATGCAGAAAATCGATTATCCTAGTGAGCATGTGAGACAAGGGGGGATCCAAAGGCCTCTCCTGGTTCCTTCAAACTCCTTAAGTTTTTAACAATTGTTTAACTCAAAAATAGTAAAAACTTATATTGGTCCCCAAAAATTTATAATTTGATCATCTTTTATCTTGGCCCTCAACATAAAATTCTTGACTTGTTCGTCTTGATGTGAGAGCTGTTTGAGAGCATGATTCCAGAAAGCTAAAACCAAATGCAGTTATCTCAACCTAAAAGAAAATCCAGAAAATAAACAATTATTAAGGAAAAGGTAAAACAAAGAAAGAAGATGAACAAAGCCTTTGCTAAATAAGGTAACAGCTGAAGCTTTTTAATGATGCGAGCAGCATGAATGTCAATAAGAGTTAATTAAAGAAGGCATCCTTACCCAGAAGTAGAAACTAATTGCAGATCCCATGCAAACAAAAAGAAATGACAAATAAAATTGATTAGGAAACAACAAAGTGGTTATTGCAAGAATGATACAAAAGTCATCGTGCAATAATAAGTTTGTCCCTTGCAAATCAAATTATAAGTCATCATAAGGCAAAGTACCCTGAATTTAGCAAAATATCTACTAGCCTTCTGTCTTCTTACTCTAGCATACCCCCCCAAACCCCAACGCAGACACACAAATTATAAGACAAGATAACTTAATTTGGCTAATTGAACATGAAATTTTATTCCATTCTAACTTGACTTCATATTTTCCATTTCAATGTTTGATACTCCTTTAGCAGACACTCCATTGCAAATCCCTAAGTTGCTCTCCACTTGCAATGTTACATTTCCAAATTGACTAAAGTTTTTGAAATTGCACAAGGGTAATCTATACAAGTATTAAGGAAGAATTATAATAATAGAGAAAAAACAACAAGAAAGAGAACAAGAATTTATGCGGTTTGGTCAATTATGCCTACGTCCACGAAATTGCAGAGTTTTTTACTATTTTTTTGGAGAGAGAATTATTATATGCGGCAAATATTTCAGAATTTTTAACCAAAGCTGTGAAACCCTAAAAATATCCCTAAAATCGAGCCAAAAAACAAAAGAATAAAAAATGGCCCAAAAAATAAAACAGAAAAACTAGACTCCACATAAAAAAGCCTACCAATCTCACACTTAGGGACTAGTTCAACCACAATCAACAAAACCATCTGTCTCCAAACTACAAGTCACCATCTCTACAACTTAAAGCCTTTGTCCTCATGTTAGAAGACTAACTGAAGTTGCGCACAACTTCAGTTTGTCAATTGTAACAACCTTTGTCAACATATCTGCAGGGTTCTTACTTCCACAAATCTTCTTAAGCTTCAACTATTCATCGCTGAGAAGATATCGAATAAAATGATATTTCAGCTGAACGTGTTTAGTCCAGGAGTGAAATGCTGGATTCTTGGCAATAAACATTCTGCTCTGGCTGTCATTGTAAATAACACCTTTCTTACCTAACTCCTCCATAAAAGTTTGTAACCAAATCATCTCTTTTGTTGTTTCTGACATAGCAACATACTCAGCTCTATAGTTGAAAGCACCACAACCTTTGGTAAGTTTGAACCCCATGATACTGCAGTATATATCACACAAAGTGAACACAAAACCTGTAGTGCTTTTTCTGCTATCAATATCACCAACTAAGTCAACAGCTACCAACCCCTCTAGCTTAAAATGACTTGTAGTGTATCACAAACAAGTATTTAAAGCGCCTTTCAAGTATCTCAAGATCGACTCACAGCTTCCCAATGTTGTTTTCCTGGACAAATCATGTATCTACTAACAACTCCCATTACATATGCAATGTCTGGTCCAGTACTCACCATAGCATACATAAGAGAACCAATAATTTAGACATAGAGGACCTTACTCATCTACTCACGCTCCTGATCTGTCTTTGGAGATTGATCTTTGCATAGTCTGAAATGATTTCCCAAAGGTATGCTCACAGGTTTAGCATTATCCATGTTGAATCTACTAAGAACCCTCTTAACATATTCTGTGTGAAAATTTCAAAGTACATTTCGCTCTATCTCAGATAATTCTCATTCAATGGATTTGTTTAGCACCTCCGAAATCCTTCATTGCAAACTGCTTTGAAAACTTTCTTTTCAGATTGTTGATCTCTTCAATGCTTGATCCTGTAATGAGCATATAATCCACATACAACAACAAAATAATATAAGAGTTGTCAAAATGTTTGAAATAACAACAATGATATGCCTCACTCTTGGTGTATTCAGTGCTGCCCATGAAGTTATCAAATTTTTTATACCACTATCTTGGAGCTTGCTTTGAACCATACAAGCTTTTCTTTAGTTTGCAAACAATACTTTCCTTTCCTAGTATTGCGAATCCCTCTAGCTGATGCATATAAATTTCTTCCTCCAAAACACCATGGAGAAATGTCATCTTCAAATCTAACTATTAAAGATGCAATTTCTCACTAGCCACTAGTCCCAGCACGAGTTTGATTGTTGCGATCTTCATAACTGGAGAGAAACGTTGTGAGTAGTCAACACAAAATTTATGTTCGTAGCTTTTAATAAGTTTGGCCTTATATCGTTTGCTACTATCATGCTCATTTTTCACCAAGTATACCCACTTGTTATGTAATGTCTTTTTTTATGTAGCTAATTCAATCAATTGGAATGTTTGATTACCTATCAGAGAATCCATCTCATCTTAACTCCTACTTCCTCAAATTTTCATCTTGCAAGGTTTCTTTATAGTTTTGGGGCTCACCACCATTAGTCAACAAGATGTAGTTCAAAGAAGGTGAAAAATGGTTTGGGGCTTTAACAGACTTGGAAGACTAACGTAATGTATTGGGAGGAGTACTTGGTTCAGCATCTTCTTGTGGAACAATAGGAACATTATTATTTGGCTGCTCTTATGTGGTGAACTCAGGAACACCTAGACTGATAAATTTAGGCTTTCACGAAACTACATCTAATAAATCTAATCGCCACTGGATCTGTTTTTGTATAAAATGTCTCATGAAAACCACATTTATAGTTCTAATAGTCCCTGACTCTGATCATCCCAGAACTAGAAACCAAATTGTTCATCTCTGTAACGAATGAAGAAACATTTTTTTGCCTTTGCATCAAGTTTTCTATGATTATTAGAATCAATTTGCATATAAGAAACACAACCAAAAACCTTCAAGTGAGAAAACTTTATCGCTTTTCCACTCCAAACTTCCTCGGACAGTCTGTACGCCAAAGGAATTAATTGACCAAGGTTGATCAGGTAATATGCTGTGTTAACAACATTTGCCAAGAATACTTTAGGTAATCAAGCATGTGACCCTATACTTCTAGCACACTCATTTATAGCTAGTTCATGCGCTCAGCAACACCATACTGTTGTGGTGTCCCAAGGATAGTCTTCTCCATCTTGATACCATTTGCAGCGCAGTACTCCTAGAACCTTCCATCCATATATTCTCCACTATTGTTAGACCTTAAGCATTTTAGCTTTAAACATGTCTCAGTCTCAACCATGGTTTTTCACTTTTTGAATATATGAAAAACATTAGATTTATTTTACAAAAAATAAACTCATGCCTTTTTTCTATAGTCATCAATGAAGGTAACATAATACCGAGAACCTCCGAAAGATGCTACTGGAGAAAGCCCCCATATATTTGTGTGTACAAGCTCTAGCTTACTCAACCTCATTGTCCTGCCACTTATCAAGAAGCTGAGCTTCTTCTGCTTCCCTATAATATAGCTCCCACACATGTTAAATTGAACAAACTTCAGTTTTGGCAGCTTTCCTTTTGACAAAAGTTCCGTCATCCCTTTCTAACTCATATGTCTAAGCCTATAATGCCACTTGCTTGCATCATTATAGACTTTTGCAATAGGGGTTATGTTGCTGAGGTTTGTAGTTATGTACAATGTACCTATTTTTCTACCACGAGCTATCACCATAGCTCCTTTGATACCTTCCATTCACTGCCCTAAGGTTTATGGAATGACCACATCATACAGTTGACCAACAGATATCAAATTTTTTTTCAATTGTGAAACGTGTCTGACTTTCTGTATTTCCAAGCATAACTATTTGGTTGCTTGATGCTGACATCTCCTACACTCACAACATCCACCGTTTGCCCATAAGTCAAGTATGCTTTGCCGAAATCTTTAACTACATAATTCTTCATGATTTCCTGATGTGAAATTGTATGGAATGAGGCACCTGAATCCAGCACCCAATTATGGATTTGGATATGAATTGCAAGAAGTAAAGTATCTTCAATAGTTTTAGTCATGACATTTGCATAATTGTTTCCTTCTTTCTTATGAACTATACAATCCATCTTAAAATGACCAAGTTTCTGACAATTCCAACAAACAACTTGTTGTCGAAATTTTGACTTACTATTGCCTCTTTTTATGAATTTCGATATGCCTTTATTCGAATTTTTATCACATCTTCTACTACCCTTGCCCCAATTATCAACATTTAAGGCATTTAACTTTTATTGTCCTGCAGAATTACTAACAGTCATCCCTATCGCCTCCTAACTATTTGGTAATGACGCCAATAAAATCAATGCTCAAATTTCATCACCAAATTCAATTTCGACAGACAACAATTGATTTGTGATAGTGTTAAATTCGTTCAGATGTGTTGTGACTGGCATACCTTCTTCCATTTTCAAATTGAACAACATTTTCATCAAATGAACCTTATTATTCGCTAACAGCTTCTCATACATCTCAGATAAAGCTGCCATCAATTCTAGCATGGTCTTTTCCTTGATCACATTGTGGGCAGCTGATTTTAACGGGGTTAATCGAATAACATCCAAAACTAACCTATCAAAAGAGTCTCTAATCCGAAACTGACATATTTTTGGGCTTCTCCTCGAGCAATGAAAGATGAAGTTTCTTCCTATGGAGATTATCCTTGGTCTGCATCCTACAATATAAAAAATCAGTGCCATCAAACTTCTCGATTTCAGACACTTTTAATTCTTTTACTGCCATCGCTCCTATTGAATCACAAAACCTGGCTCTGATACCACTTCTAGGAAACAATAATAATAGAAAATAAACAACAAGAAAGAGAACAAGACACAAGAATTTACGTGTTTGATAAATTGTGGTTACGTTCACAGAGCTGCAGAGATTTTGACTATTTTCTTAGATAGAGAATTATTACATGCATTAGAAGGTTTTTACCAAAGCTACGAAACCTTAAAAATATCCCTAGAATCGGGCAAAAAAATAAATGAATTAAAAAAGGCCCCAAAAATAAAACAAAAAAACCAAGTTCCACATTGAAAAGCTCAACAACAAGAGTGAAATATTTAGAGGTGAATTACATTTAATGATATAAGTTAAACATAACTCAGGGTTTAAAAGAACCTAACAATTGCAATTACATCAAAAGCACAAATTATTATATCACCAAATTAGTCTTTTGAAAGAAAATTTTTAAAACATAAGAAGAGAAAACCTCAAAAAAAAAAAAAAAAAGGTAGGACTTATTATTTCACCATACTAGTGGTTGTAGATTTTTGGAGATAGGACTTAATGTCAACTAGAGCCCATGAAGGAGTTCAAATTCCATTTACCCATTTTAGATATGTTTACATACCTTTCAGTTGTAGGGACTAAAGAACACTAATATATATTGGTTATATGCTCATTCATAATCAACTTGATAACTTGATCACATTCTTATTTTTACAACCATGTTTTCCATCTCATTATTTAAAACACTTCATCCTCTTACTGGTTGGAAAGCCAATCCTTAACACTATAAATGCTCTCTTGAGTACCTTATCTAAAAACTTATAGTTGTCAAATGCTCTCACATTTCTTTATACTGACGTCCTTTCTCAGGAAACTAAAAAGCTTTTTTACTGCCAAAACTTGTTTGATCTAGTAACTTACCATGTGCTAGCCTACCCATGATGCATGCATAAATACCATATCACATTCCCACTTAGCAATTAACCTATAAAGTTAAGCAATGAACATAAGGTTATGAACTTCATTTTCAATGTTTTTGATAAAAAGTAGAAACAACATATTTTAGTAGAAAATAAAAGATTCTGATAAAGATATTGAAAACACATATAAGAAAAAAGTAAAGCCATTAAATTAATTATAAGCATCTGACTTACAGGTACACATCACATGGATCAATTTCAGGAAATAAGTTCACATAAAAGCGAAAGTCATCGAGGCTTATATCTATGCATAGCAAACCTGCATATATACAACAATAGATTATATAGATAGGCTATTCTAGCAATATTTATAGAGAAACCAAACTTCTTGATCATGGCTGGAGCGTGGTTGCATGCCAACAAAGCAGTCTCCTCATCAGTTCACCAAAAAATCAAAATAATGAAAGGGGAAAACTGTTAACCCTTTTATGGGGATGATACTTTAGGAATTGCACTCATTAATGATATCTGCCAGGAAAAACAAGTACCTTATCAAGGTTTTAGCATTGCCATGTAGAAAAAGTACTTTTAAAAACTAATCCCAATGGTAATCCTTTTGTGGCGACCATATATCATAAGAAAAATGGGCTATTTATCAAGAGCATGATTGGGAAGGAGACATTAAGGAATGATTGAAATGGTGAACTATAAGCTACAATTTAGTAAATAGGAAATGTGGTACGAACTGAGAAAATAAGAAAAACGAGGAAAATACCCTAAAAAACCTCAAATCACTTCATCCTAAAAAAAACTATAATATATTTTTAGCCTTCATTGTTACGATTGTTGTTGTGTTGATTGTTGGTGTTGATATATCTAAGTGCTTCATATTGCCGCTCTATTCGATGCAATCTCTTCAACATACCAATGATCACCACTCTCATGTGTTCATCAATTAGAGGATCAAATCATTAAAAATATTCACATGCTCCAATTTGCTATAAGAAAAACAAAAAAGAACCAAATCTCTAAGTTTTACATGCCAAAACACAACACTAATGAACATACAAAACCATAAAAAGAATCTTCATACATTATAGTTACTTTAATTGAAAAACCTTTGACCTGGACTAGTGTCTGTCCACAATGTCCTTATCGAAACTTCATCACCATAATGGCAAACATGCTACATACTTATGTTAGCCATCTCAAATTAGTTAATAAATTTCTCCTTTTTCTTTTCTAGATTAAAATCCTCTCCCTCTCCCTTTGTTTTTTTCCCTCTCTCCCTTTGTTTTGTCCAATTTCTTTCTAGGTTGATTGAAACCCAAAATCCTCAAATTTCCCCCAAATTTCTCTTTTTTTCTTCTGCGCCAATTTACCCTCCTTTTTCTTTCATTTCCATGCTATTTCTCCTTCTTTTATTTATTTCATTTCCTATTTTTTATTCCAAGTCATTTTCATGTCAATTGCTTTATTTTTTGTTTTTTACTTACACGTCAAATGCCATATAACATTTATTGTTAAAACTAATGGTCATGGTAATGGAAGGACCAAACATTATGATATTTTTCAATCAGTGACTAATATGTTACATTTTGAAGTTTGGGACCAAAATGATATGGATCCAAAGTTTGGAGATCACTAGTGTAATTTACTCTAGTTTTAATATATGTTAAGTTAGTGCATAATATGTAAATTGTGTATGTTTACTCATTTTTGTTTTCTTATTTTGATCATATTGCATTAATCCTCCGCTTTTTTTTGTGCTCTTTCAATATCTTTTTGTCACATGTCCAAATAAAAAATGTTAATGTTTAACTGTTTATAAATAAAATATAACTTTGAAAACGTGACAGAAAAACATCGAAAGGGAACCAAAAAAGGTATCAAAAAGAGATAGAGAAAATCTGTTCTTAGTTTTGTTGAAATAAAATCAATATTTTTTTACGATAAATATTATTTGATCAAACTAAGATCCTAATAGAGTGCGACCACCTTTTACTAGACTTGTCTAAAGGTCGGGTTATCCATCGGGTCCAACAAGTTTGACTAGAATTAGGCCGAGCTTGAGATATGATATTTGTAATCCTGATCGGCTTGATCCTTTTAGGATTACTATTAAATTAATAAAAAATTAATTATAAAAATATTAATATAAAAATGATATTTTATTATATTTTAAACAGCAAAATGAGTTTTTCGAATTCAATAAATTAAATCGAATCTTGATAAAATAAATTTTATATTATTTAAACCTAATCCGGCTTGACCAAGCTTATGGATAATTCTACCTTTTAGTAATCATAATTACTAATGAAGTTAGTACAAAAAAATTACTGATTAGGATAATGTAATTACAAATTTATCGTTATTTTCAAAATGATTTTTTGTTTTCATGAACCTACAATGGAGAGAGAAAAAAATAGCAGTCGGCATAGTGGGAAAGGAAAGGATATTTCTATTTATTATTTTCAAAAAGTTTCTAGAGAGTTCCAAAAAAAGAACAACCGGACAAATGAATACAAAACAAGGGATCCTAAGGCCCAGATTGAATAGAAGCTTCACGAGTAATTGAAAAATTATTTATAATCCATCCTACTACGAATAAGTTGAAGAAGCAGTTGAGCAAAAGCATAAACCTCAGCCTACAAAAGGCAAGTAAGTAAGGAAGGAGGAGTATTTAATCTTTCTTTCTCTCTTTTTTCTACCAAAGAGCCGCACCCACCACTTATCTAATCTTTATTTCTCTCTATTTTCTCGTTGTTAATTTTTTTCTCTCTCTTTTTTTTTTTTGGTGCTAATCTTTATTTCTTTTTCTAGAATTTTGCTTTCATTTTGAACAAATTTAAGGTATATTAGTCCTCCAATTTCCTTTCAATTTTGTTTAATTTTACATGTGGTTAGAATTGGAAATACATTTTCTTTTGGCCAAGGGAAATACTTTAAAAAAATATATATTTTTTCTGTTTCTAGTGGTGAGATTTCAGCTTTATTTTTATTTTTTAGTTTTTTCGAGTTGTAGAAGATGGAAATTGGAAGAAATGATTTTGTTTTAAACAGTCTTGCTTATATATCTTGAAAATATAAGTCATTTGCATTGTCCTTTGATTCTTGGAACTCTTGGTTATCATATTCATTAGTTTAAATTTGAGATAGCCTTGATTCTAAGACCATGATGCTGAATAATTTCAGCTTCTAAAGGGAGTAAATGGCACCCACTTTCACAACCATGTCTTCAGTTGGCTCTTTCGTTGCTCCTAATGGTCGTGTCATGGATAAGAAACTTGCATCTTCTTCAAACAGATTCTCATCTTTTGCTTACATTTCTTCAACCTCTTTTGCTAGTAGACAAAATGTTGTTCTTAGGAGATCTCGCCTGCCCAAGATTTCTGCAGCAAAAGAGCTACATTTCAATAAGGATGGTTTAGCTATAAAGAAATTGCAAGTGAGTCTTTGTTTCAATTGCTGATGAGTGACTGGCTAGTGTTTAACCGGAGTCATAGTCTTTGTACGTTTGCTCAATCTTACTTTATTTTCTTTTGTTGTAGACTGGTGTAAACAAGCTTGCCGATTTGGTTGGGGTCACTCTTGGACCAAAAGGCAGGAATGTTGTTCTATAAAGCAAATATGGCTCCCCGAAAATCGTTAATGATGGTGTGACAGTGGCTAAGGAGGTATGCCCTTGCTCTAACAGTAATGAAGTTGAAATTAGAATTGATTGTGAGATGAATATTTTTCAGAAGACCTTCAATAATCTATATTTTAGTTCTCCGTGTCTTTGTAATTCTCTTACTGTTAGTTCAGAATAGCGAATAGAATCGCTCTTTGCCTTATGGCTTATCTGTTATTGATTGGGATGTTGTGCCTGTATTAATTTCAAGGTTGAGTTGGAGGACCCAGTTGAGAACATTGGGGCTAAGTTAGTAAGACAAGCAGCTGCTAAGACGAATGACTTGGCTGGTGATGGAACGACAACATCGGTTGTTCTTGCACAAGGTCTGATTGCTGAAGGTGTCAAGGTTTGTGAATTTATTTTCATATCATTATGTTTGGGTGCATAAAGAGCAGATTAGTTTTAGTCCTTGTCATGCTATTTGTAGTAATTGCCAAGTACAATTGTCCTTCAGGTGGTGTGGCAGCTGGTGCAAACCCTGTCTTAATCACAAGGGGCATTGAGAAGACCACAAAGGCTCTAGTATCTGAGCTTAAGGCTATGTCAAAAGAGGTAATTTTAATGCTCACCCACTTTTATTTTTCTGTACTTTACTATTTAAAGGGAAGGTAATGAGTGTGCCATGAGATTGCAGGTAGAAGACAGTGAGCTTCCAGATGTTGCAGCTGTTAGTGCTGGTAACAACTATGAAGTAGGAAATATGATCGCTGAGGCCATGAGTAAAGTTGGACGAAAGGGTGTGGTTACCCTTGAGGAGGGAAAAAGTGCTGAGAATAGCCTCTATGTTGTTGAAGGGATGCAATTTGATCGTGGTTATATTTCACCTTATTTTGTGACTGATAGTGAGAAAATGGCAGTAGAATTTGAGAACTGCAAGGTACATGTTATAATCATGTGGCAAATTGTTCATTCTGATAAACATAAACCTTTCCTACTTTGAATGTTGACAATGTACTGTGCATTCTGGTTGCAGCTGCTACTTGTTGATAAGAAAATAACAAATGCCAGAGATCTTATCAACATTCTGGAAGATGTTATTAGAAGTGGATACCCAATTTTGATAGTTGCAGAAGACATTGAACAGGAAGCCTTAGCAACTCTGGTTGTGAACAAGCTTAGAGGGGCTCTGAAGATTGCTGCTCTCAAAGCTCCTGGCTTTGGAGAGCGCAAGAGTCAGTACCTTGATGACATTGCTATTCTGACTAGAGTTATGTATAAGTCTGTATTTTTCATTTGCAACTCTTTTTATCCTCTCTGATTTATCCTATGCAATGTACATTGTTCCCAACTCTTTCCCTTTCACACACGAGCGCAGGCATGCGCACGCACATACACCCCTTGTGCACAAATGTGCACTTGCACATCTTAGTCTAAGTTAGTGAGAGTTCTCTACCCTTTGCGTACAGGTACTGTAATCAG
Source organism: Fremontodendron californicum (assembly GCA_030761205.1). NCBI lineage: Eukaryota > Viridiplantae > Streptophyta > Magnoliopsida > Malvales > Malvaceae > Fremontodendron > Fremontodendron californicum. The sequence goes on along the minus strand of JAULJL010000009.1, from coordinate 14,372,827 downwards.
AGATGAGGTTGGGCTTTCCTTGGACAAAGCTGGCAAAGAGGTCTTGGGCCATGCTTCTAAGGTGGTGCTTACGAAGGATATAACCACCATTGTGGGTGATGGAAGCACGCAGGAAGCAGTAAACAAGCAGTTGCACAGATTAGAAATCTCATTGAGGTTGTCTTTTAAGTTCACGCTAATACACACACACATACACACATGCACGTGCTTTTTGTGTTTATACAAGTCTTTCTAGTGGACTTCTTGTTCTTGCAATGCCTCAGACATTATTACTTTAATGCAGGTTGCTGAACAAGATTATGAGAAGGAAAAACTTAATGAAAGGATTGCCAAATTATCCGGTGGTGTAGAGGTGATACAGGTAACTTCTAGTTAGTTGAAGAAACATTCTATGCAGTTTATATAAAATTAAATTTGATATGGGAAATTATATATAATTTATATCTAATTTTGATGTAATGTTCTTTTGAAATTTTAAAGGTTGGAGCTCAAACTGAAACAGAGCTTAAAGAAAAGAAATTGAGAGTAGAAGATGCTCTTAATGCAACTAAGGTAATGCATCTCATAGCTTGTCATGATGGTCTTATGTTGTAATTATTGTCCTTCAATATCACATAAAACTTCATGATTTCATTGATTTTCAGGCAGCAGTTGAGGAAGGTATTGTTGTTGGTGGTGGTTGTACTTTGCTTAAACTTGCTTCTAAGGTGGATTCTATTAAGGATTCCCTTGATAATGATGAAGAAAAGGTAAGCCTTGTATTGACAACTTAAAAGAAGCTTAAACTATTTATGGGAGATTTCATAATGTTTTTGCAGTCACATACACGGCTCTTGAAAAAATTCCTTTCTTACTAGTATCTTGATTTACTATAGGTTGGAGCAGATATTGTTAAAAGAGCTTTGAGTTACCCTCTAAAATTGATTGCTAAGAATGCTGGTGTTAATGGAAGTGTCGTGAGTGAGAAGGTATGAGATATAATTGTTTCAAGTTACCATGAGCATTACACTTCCAGTTTATGTAGTTTGCTTAGCTAACAAAAGTGGTTTTTCCTTCTTTTATTTAATTATTTGCAGGTGCTCTCCAATGATAACCCTAAGTATGGATTCAATGCTGCTACTGAATATTATGAGGATCTTATGGCTGCGGGAATTATTGACCCAACCAAGGTTAGTTCCTTTATTGAGCACTGCATTTATTTTCTTGTACTTTACTCCCTCCATTTCAAATTGAATGTTCACTTTCCAAATAAAAATAAATTTACAACTTTTAGCCTTTAAGTGTATTAAAAGCTAATAGGACTCACCTACAGCTGATATTTCAATGAATTGCAAGTTTGGAAAGGTGTTTTTGATTTTAAAAAAGTGAACATTATTTTGAAACATCCTAAAATAATAAGATGGGCATTCATTTTGAAAGAAGGGAGCACTTTTTTCCTTCTCCCAAAGCTGCTTGTGGTTGGCAGGTGAAAATGTAGAAGGGGATTGGCAGGGGTCATGGCCGCCCCTAGCTTGTGAAACTTTTGTTTTAAAATGAAGTTTCCAACTTTAGGGAAAGATAAAATTAAGTTTTTGTCCTGTAGAAGAATTTACAATATGACCCTCAATAAAAGAAAAATTGTGCTGACTTTTCTTTTTTTAGTGTTACAATCAGAGCTAGTGAAACCTGACCTGACCTGCCAAGCTTTTCAACTCAACTCAACTCGATGTGAATTAATTTAAAATTGTCATAGACTCGAACAAGAGTATTTTGATATTTGAAGGGGCTCCAGCTCGAAATGATTCATACCCAAAGTTACCTTGACTCAAGATGGGTGCAAATAAATAAAATTGGTAGTAATGGTAATAAAAAATCGTTAAAATGCTGATGTGAACTCATAAAATCTAATATGACTTGAAATATATTTAAATTTGTTAGATTTTAGGAGTTCACGACAGTATTTTAACGGTTTTTCATTAAAACCGTTATCAATTTCACTTATTTGCATCTATTTTAATTGTACAGGGATTAAATTACTTACTTTTATAGTACAGGAATTAATTTACTCTTTACAGAGATTATGTGGGTACTTAAACCGGTAAATTGCTGCGTCTACTTACCTTAAACATTAGGTTACATTTTAGGTTAAGCAATATTATGCTCAATTTTTAGCTTCTTAAACTACCAATTTGCCTTTTGATTAATTAGATAAACACATTGGTTTAATTACATTCTACCAATTACTGTTCTATAAGTTTCTTGGTCAGTAAAAGAAAGTACTTTAACAACAATCAAAACGGTTTGATCAAATAATTTTTTCTCATTTATTCTCTCTATTAATCTTTGAGGGTTTTCTAAGTGGCTCTTTCTGTTCTAATTTTCTTTAATTGCTTCTTAGATTCTAATTCAATTATTCATCTTTCTATAAAATACGTATGATATACAAAACACGTGTTATGTCTCGGGCTTCCAATATAAAATTTCTAGCTTTGTACTATTGCTTGTTTGTATATTAAAAGCAAGTTTCTTTAAGAATTATGTTCCCAACTTCAAGTATGGTTATAAGCGAGTGAAGTAGTTATAGAAAACTAACATGTTTAAATTTTCTTATTTTAAAAGGTGAAGTAGTTATAGAAAACTGAGATGTTTGAATTTTGTTAATTTAGGTGGTCAGATGTTGCTTGGAGCATGCAGCTTCAGTGGCTAAGACTTTCTTGATGTCTGATTGTGTGGTTGTTGAGATAAAGGAACCTGAGCTTGTACCTGCTGGCAACCCCATGGATAATTCAGGTCTGCACTTCTGAATTTAAAATGATGACTAGTAATGCAACTCTTTTTTTTTTTTGCATTTTATATCTACTAACATGTTGGGCCATCGATTATGTCAGGATATGGCTACTAAAGCTGATATAGAAAGACAAACAAAGAAGGTTATCAAATCTCCATGGTAAGCACAATTAATCTGTTTGGGAGTAGAGTGCTTATTTTCTTTTGTAAATTATTGTCAGAATCGGGAGAAACCATAGGATTTTGGTGATATAATAAGCTTGCTGGAGTAGAAACATAGTGATTTGCAGGTCATTGCAACAATTTTGAACATTTTTTTTAGTGAAAGGAAGTTTAATTTACTCTTGCTATTTTTGGTTTGTAGAATTTTTGCTGAATAAACTAAACATTACCTTAATATAGCAGTTTGAATGCTTTAAATAAAGTATAAGTTATCAACTTGGATTTAAAATTTAATTCAGTTGGATTATATAAATATTTTAAAAAAAATGATATTTAACAGGAATTTAAGCATGTGCAATATATATTTTTTTTTTGTATAAAAAAATCAAATTAGATTTAGTTTAATTGCCATAATAATAAATTGCCTTGTAAAAGAAATATTCGTATTTGGTGATTTATATGCCAGAAGTAGAAAAGGTAAAATCAACTGAATTTTTTATTTTATTTTTTATACGGACATTTTTTAGTAAAAGTTTATTCAAGTAATCCTCATGTTGCCGTCTAGTAATTCTAGAGCTGACGATTTTATTTTTGGTATGGATGTTAAATGGCGTTTTTTTTTTTTTATAATTGAAAATTTTTTCTTTTCTAAAAGAGAATGGAAAATCTGGGAAAATAAGAGAGAGAGAGAGAGAGAGAGAGAGAGAGAGAGAGATAAAAGAAAGTAGAGCTATAGAAGGGATAAGAGAGGTTGGAGGGGAAGAGAAAGAGAGAAGGAGAGGAAGTGAAAGAAAGGAGCGAAAGGGGATGCCAGTCCGACCGATGCGGGGTCAGGTGGTCATATTTGCTCAAATTCCAAATTATTTAAATTTGAAAAAATTTGTACGTAAATTATTTGAATTCAAAATAACTCGAAATTAAAAATTATTTAAAATTTGAAGTTGAAACATTTCTAAACTCAAAATAAATTGAACTAAAAAGTTAGAACATGAAATGATATGAACTTTTAATTATCTGAACATGGTTTGAAATGGTTCAAATTTGTAATGGTTTGATCTTGAGATAACTTGAACATTCTCAGTTGCGACTTCCATTAAACAAGTAAATTTTGTTAGTGAGGGTTAGGCATTTATTTTGAACATGCTTCGTAGTAAGAATTCGGAAGAATGATCAGATAAGCAAAAAGAAAATAAATAACAGGGTATAAGCAGAGGGGATTTTTAAGAGTCTCAATGTCTAAAATTGTACCTTACCTACACTTTTATAGTTGAATTCTATGGGTTTCATTTATTTCCATCATTGGATTGCCGCTTTCGATGTGGGTTGTTGCTCGTAATGCCCAATGTTTTGGATTTCCAGTGGTGATACTGATAACCGATGAACTAATCAGTCAAACCTTGAACCTAACAGAAACTCCGACATACTTGACCCACCTCCGTCGTCGTAATAAAGTTCAAGCCCTCTCTTGTTCTGCTCAACATTTTAATTTTCCCCAACGGAGGAGGAGGGTGAGGCCGAGGAGGATGTGGCGGATCCGCAGCGTAAGATGATGACGGGACTAAAAGGAGAACGATCGCCACCATTACAAAGACAACGACAGAAGATAGTGGTGGTGGGAGTAGGGTTGTTATTACACATCGCGGTTGCTGGGAATCTATTAGAGAAAGAAGAAAGAAAAAAAAATAAATTCGCTGATATGATATTTACATATTTAAAGAAAGTCACATCAGCAGTCTGTCTCATAAAAAATTGGCACGTCAATAATTTAATGATAAAAATCTCACTTGATCACATTTTAGACTGACATTTTACAATCCGAAAAGTATAAAATTAAATTTGTTCAAATTATTGTACAGAAATTAAATCCTGATTTTTTACGAGTACAAAAATTAATGATTTTTTTATTTGAATGTAATAAAAAAAATTATTTTTTTTAAATTAATGTCGTTTGTTATGCTGAGAAATTATCATGGTTGATTTATCTTGTAGTTTTTTTACAAATTTTTCATGGGAGTGATGATTTTTTTTGTAATTTTTTACAATTTTTTTTAAAAACATGTTGAAAATCACCATCAGTCATGACGATTTCTAAACATATTTTAAAACAAACAGATTTCCATTATTAATTTTGCAACATCGATATTTCGATAAATAAAATTTATTTTGACTATATTCAGATAAAAAAACCAAAAATCAATCCTATAATTTGACCTATTTTCTGTGATATTTTTTATACCTTTTATTTTTCATGATGAATTTGAAGTTGTAAAAAAGTATGGTAATGCATGCTATGCTCTGAGATAGGGATGTTCACTATTTGGTTTTAATCGAATTAACTGATCGAAATTTAATTCGATTCGGTTAATCGGTTAACCAAACAAAGTTCGGTTCGATTAACGGTTAATGATTTTGAAAAATTTCGGTTATCGATTAATTCGGTTCGGTTAAGTGAAAATAACCGAATTACACGAATTAACCGAAACTATGTAATGTTAATGCTTTATCATGCTTTATTAGTTGTGTTTGTTTGATATTTGAATTTTATAATATGCTTTACTTTTGGATTTTGATTGGTTGGATTTGGATAGATTATTTGGATATAAAATCATGTATTAAAAATATATTAGCAAAATAAATTAGGTATTTATTTCGATTAATTCCCGACCGAATTAATTGAAATCATTTCGGTTCGGTTAATTTACCTTTTTAACTATTCGGTTCGATTAACGGTTAATGAAAAAACATATTCGGTTAATTCGATTAATCGTAATTTAATTCGATTATTAATCAAATTAACCGAATGAACATCCCCTACTATGAGACAGTGAGGTCAAATTTGGGCAATCAGATATGCAAAGTAATTAAAAGTAAGTGAGGTTGTAAAGCCTCCCTTAGGTAGCATCAAACAAGTGGCAAATCCAATGATTCAAAATTGTCACTACCAAATAAATAAGAACATGGACTTCAATTTGGAGAAAGGGATGAAAAGTGAGAAACCATCTTCATCTTCATTGTCAGGTACAAGGGGCTTATATATAGTGTATGAATGAGGTCAAATCTTCCATTGATGGATATAAGGGCATACAAGTTTGATGAGGGCAATTCCTTATTATAATAATTTGGTCCTGGTGTTATCACTGTTGTTTGTGTGGATACATCTTTTCTTTTGCACTTACACTATCCTTTTTAACTAGATGTGATAAAAAAAAAAACCGAATTTGAAATCTGAACTCATTCAAATTCGATTTGATTAAAAAAAGTCAAAGATCTAAATTCGAAAACAACTGAACCTGAAATGATCCGAACCCAAAACGATCCAAGCCTAAAACGATCTGAATCCAAAATGATCCGAACCCAAATGATCCAAACTCGAAATAACTCGAATTCGAAATAATCCAAACATGAGATCGGCCCAATCATCAACTCGTAAATAACCCGAATTTAATACTAAAATTAAGAATGATCAAATTGTAATTAAATAATTTTTTATAAAACAAAAACTTTAATTATCAATTTTATTTTATTCTCTCTTTTTTTTAATCAAAAGTTAAAATTTAATATATATAAAGTAAAATAATAATTTTATCAAAAAGTCAATTATATTTTGTACTAGTAACTTGTAAGGGATATTGAAACTATATAAGTATAAAATAATTTGAATTATATAAAAAAACCACTAAAATCACTTCAAACATTTTAAAAAACTTAAATTTATATCAAGATAAATATAAAATAGGTTGAATGAATGGCTATCATCAATCGTAACAAAGTTGAAATTGACTTCATTCTACTAATTCAGATAGAATTATCCAATGCGGGCAGTCAACAAAAACCAGAATTTTATCTCACAAATCACATGTCATGAAAATGTCAGTTAATCTATTCAATAGGTTAAAAGGTAGAACAAGATACTAGGTGAACATCAATAATTTTTTAATGATTTTACAATGACAATTTCTAGTACAAATTTCATCAAAGATAAACCTTCTACTCAAAACAGAATTCAATTAGCTGATTTTGGCATAAATTTTATGTTTTATATTTTTCTTGTCAAACATACAATTTCAAGATGAATTAAATATTTACAAATTTTAATATATAATAAATTATTAAATTTTCATCTCTACTATATCTTCAATTTCACTTAAAAGTAGATAAATAAACGTACAAGTTGAAAATAAGATTAAACGCAACTTGTTTGCTTTTAAAAATTTAAATCAAAAGAGAAAAATCTGATTTTTTTTTCTTCATTGTAACGTAAAATAAAAAATAACGTAAAACTTATCCGAAGCAAAACTGAGATAGTTCAAACTCGAAATGATTCAAACTCGAAAGAACCTAAAGCGAAAATGATCAAAACTCGAACTCAAAATGATACGAACTTAAAAAAAACTCAAATAAAATATAATTCAAACGTGAAATGATCCTATCCAAATCGGTGACTACTACGGTGAGAATTGTTACAATGCAAACCGGTGCAAACCCTTGGTTCCGCACAAGTTTCAAAAATTTGTTACGTAAAAGTAGTTTATTTTTTTATTTTTTATTTTGCTTGGTTTGTCTAATTTAAAATAATATGGACTAGGGGTGTTCATTCGGTTAATTCGGTTAATAACCGAACCGAATTACCCATAACCGAATTAACCGAAATTATTTTTCTATTAACCGTTAACCGAACTGAATAGTTAGTTCGGTTAATTAACCGAACCGAAATTATTTCGGTTAATTCGGTCGGTTTCCAAATTAACCGAAATAAATAAGAAATTTATTTTGCTAACCTATTTTTTTACATGATTTTGTATCCAAATTATCCATCTAAGTCTAACCAATCAAAAAAATAATAATAGTTTATTAATTTATTAATATATAAATTAATTTTAAAAAAATATATCTAAAAGCATTAAATAATGATTTTTTGAAGAATTTCGGTTAATTCGTGTAATTCGGTTATTTTCGCTTAACCGAACCGAATTAACCGAAAACCGAAATTCTTCAAAACCTTTAACCGTTAACCGAACCGAACTTTATTCGGTTAACCGATTAACCGAACCGAATTAAATTTCGGTCGGTTAATTCGGTTAAAACCGAATAGTGAACAGCCCTAATATGGACAATTAACAAATAAGGTGAAACATCAAAAGTATTTAGTATTTGCAATAATAATATAAAAAATTTGATTATTAGAATTATAAATGAATTGGCTTGGACGAATCGATCTTTGTTCGTGTTCGTTTGTTTGTTTTTGAGTCTGTTTGTGTTTGGCTCGTGTTCGCTAAGGATTTTAAAATTATGTTTGTTTTCAGTTCATTTAAATTAAATGAACAAGTTCACGAATATTAAACAAACATATTCATTAACATATAATCGAACATGTTAAGGAACAATTAAAAATCTGTTTATGAACAACAAACAAACAAACAAATAAATAAATAAGTTAATTTTAAGTTATTATTAAATAAATGTATTTTACACTAGACTTGCTAATGGGTAGGGCCGGGCCGCGACCCTAAAAATTTTCAACTTCCTTACCCAAGCTCGGCCCACGGGCCCGAATTCACTGTTCACCCTTAATAAAAATATATATATATATTTATTTTTTTATAATTAAATTTAAATAATTTTTTATTTATTTATTCTATGAACAGTGATTCGGGCCGACCTTCAGGAAAACACCTACCCAGGCCCGGCACAATACGGTCTTTATCATTTTATTTCAAATTATTTTTTTGTTTTTTCTTCCAACAACCTGATAATCTTATTGCTGAATTCAACAATGTTCGAGCTATATGTGGTCGTAGACCTATCCACGAGGCATGCTACCCGTCCAGCCTGACAAGCTCGACCCGAATTAGACTGGACATGGAATAGGCTTTTAATAATATAGATCAGCTTGACCAGGATTACTGTTTAAATAATAAAAATAATATTTTTATTTAAATTTAATTATAAAAATATATTAATATTAATATAATATATTTTAAATAGTAAAATGAGCTTTCATACTCGAACTGGCCCAAGCTGGGCCTGAGCAAGCAAAAAAAATTTTGTTTGAACTTGGGCCAGTCCTGACTTGATCTATGAACACTTTTTTTGACCACTTAAGGCTATTTTCATTTTTAAACGATTAGATTTGTGTTGCTTGGATCTTAAATTAGCACTAAACAATTAGATTTCACCATGAAGGAAAAAAATCTAAAGCAAATCTAATAGTCTGAGACAAAAAACAATTCCAACATGTAGGATTTGTCTAAATAAAGTTATTTTCAATTAAAAATTAAATAAAAATAATGTTGACGAAACTAATGTATTTTAGAAATATATAAATATTTGACTTAACAAAAAACCCTCAAAATTCAAACCTTCAAAATATTTTTTATTATTTGTGTAAACATAATATTTTCTTAATTCTTTGATTTTTTTATAATTCTCCACCATTCTCACCATTCTCATTATAAATATTCTTATTGTAGTTGTCACCATCCAAATCCGCCAATTGCCGGCTCAACTTTTAACATTCATCCCTTCACTTTTGTCACTTTCCTAGCTACCCAAGCAAATTGGAGAATTGAAAAATAGGAAACTGTGCAAAATGGTCGAAAAGATAACACAAAAGTAATAAATAATGCGAATTTAAAAAATAAGTGCAGTATTAAGACGAAATCACGAAAATATATTAGATAATATTTACAATGATTATTATTCAATAATTTCAATATCTAAGAGTCGATAAAAAATAATTATAGATAAATGACATTCAATCAATAAAAGTAATGATATATATATATATATATATATATATGATTTATTTTTTTAAGATTTGAAATGCTGTGTTAATGTTTTTTAATGAATTAAGATGCAAATATATATATATATATATATATATATTAGTTTGTGACCTGTGCAATGTACAAAATAATTTTGTTTACTTAAATGTTAGTAAACATGTATAAATTAATATTTTATGTTAACTTATATTTTAAATTTTCAGAATTTATAACATACTTAAATTCAAATATTAAAATGACATATCATAAAAAATATTTTTAAAAACACATATGATAAATAGTATTAGAATTATAAAAAATACATGATAAAAATAAATAAAATTTTTATCTATAACTATAATTTTTATCTATAACTTATATCATTAATAAAAAAAATAATTTTTTTATCTATAACTAAATCACTTTCATTACTGTAAAGTAAAACCCTAACCTCTTCATAGTTATAGTCTTAATTAAATTTGTATTATAACTCTTTGATGATAATTAAGATTGCATAGATGATTCTTAAATTGATAAGCAGTTTTTTTAAAACTTAAAATGATATAATTTTTAAATTGATAGCTGGTATTTGAATTTTAAATTTAATCTATATTTGATAAGAATGAGTTGAAATATTCTTTGTATGCTTTGAATTAGGATAAAATTTATATATAGATTAAAACATTTAGATAAATTTAATTTTTGAATATTAAAATTTTGAAAGTTAAGTAATTGATCTAATAAAATTATTTGTAAACAATTCTTACATGTTATTAATTTTATATGTCATAAAAATAAGTTGTACATGTAATATTAATATATAGGTGATAAATATATAGTATAATCTTATATCTTGTAATATAATATATATATATAATGAAATAACAATTAAAAATGAAAATATATTTTATGCTGCTCATGACAACATTATTCAATTTTTATTTTTTTAATGAATAATAAATTTTTATTGAAAAAAGAAAATCATTTGAAAAAAATAGATATAAAAATAATTAATATCAATTAATAATGCATCATTCAAAATGAATTTTAATAAAATGTTAAGTAATATTTAAATGTTTCGAGAAAGAAAAAGAAAACAATGCTAAACAATTAAATTCATAACACGTAAATCATCCAAATAATTGTAATGAGAAAATCAACTTCGAGATTATCATCAAGTTTACCCATTTAAAAGAAATAGTTGCATAAAAATCCATGCAACTATTTGAAAATCAACTTTTGAATAAGGATTGTTCTTCGACCCTTTGCTTGAAGGAATCAAGTCTTTCAATGAAGTGTATGAAATAAGTTATTTTGAAAGAGAAAACAGGGAATCTCTTTAAACTTCTAAGTATATTCATAAAATATTTAAGGATGTGTTTGGACGAGAGATTTTAAAATTTTGAAGAATTTTGAAATATTAGCATTTTAAAATGTATCAATTCAAAATACTTGCATTTGTAATTGTATTGTTTGAATTTAGAAAGAGATTTTGTATATTGGAATTTGATGAGGTAAAAAAACAATATTAGAGATAAAATAAAAAAAAATTGAAAAAATATGCAACAAAGATATCATTAGTTTTGTAAAAATATGTAGATATTACTAATAACATGAAAAAATTAAAAAAATAAAAATAAAATGAGTTTTCATAATTAGAATTGAAAAAAAATAAAAATTGCGTAAAAAAAAAAACATAATAAATATTAATATCTTAGTAAAAAGTCAAAGAATTTCACAAATTATGGATGTGGAATTTGAAAAGAGAATTTGAGCCCTCTAAAATCCTCTTTCAAATTTCAAGAATTTTAAGATTTCTAATTTTTATTTTGTCAAAGAAGGTAATTTTATTTTAAAATTTGAAAGTCTCTCTACAAATGAATTCCCTCCATAAAATCCTTCATTCAAACACACCATAATCTATCAGTTGGAGACTTTAAATTGTAGTTGGTCTCAATTTTCTCAAATATGGGATAAGCAGTTTTATTATGATAATATTTTTTAATTTTAAAAATAATAAAAAAATGATTGATTTTTAATTTTATCTTTATCCTCTGTTTTTAACTCAAGTGAAAGAGAAATCTTTATTTGTTGTTATCCATTATCATATGTTAATTCAAAAATTAATTTTAAATTTAAATTTTAATATTTTATAAGCTGTTAAGATATAATTTTATTTATACTTATCCTACGTGTCATTAAGAGAAAATGCCCATTTTCAGCAAAAACTTATCCATATATATATATACATGACTCTGGCGCTTCAGGAGAATATAGGAAAGAGAAGTTCATTCAACAATTGCCTCGCCTGCACTGTTTTGCTGATAAAGCATCCTTAAAGAAAGTGAAGAGAAATAAAAGGGAAGGCAACTGAAAGGTTCTGCAAGTTGCAAATCAAGCATAATTAAAAAAACATATGGTTTTCATTAATAAGGAAAAAGCACAAATGAAAAGAAAAAGAACATATTCTTTTAGCTACTGCGAAATTAAATTCCATCTCAATCTGATTCTAGCTCTTCAAAACGTGAGCTAAAAGGCCATGGAGCTCACGAACTTACTATCATTGCCATACTTTAAATAAGAACGTTAGAAGACCAGTCTCTCTCTTTTATAATTGTCTGTATATATACACATATAGAGTTTGAGGCCTGCCTAGGCATTCCCCCTTTCCCATCTCCAAAATGTTCCCATCCTGTCCTACTCCTTGTCTCCGCTTTTGAAAAATAATTTGTACCCATCCCATCACCATGAAGATCTAACGAGTATGAAAAATCCCGTTACTTGTGGTTCTTTAAAAAAAAAATTCATTAAACAACATACAATCTTTAATAATTTCAATGAAAATCTTCATTTGTTACACCAAATAAAGGATCTTTAATTTAAAAAAAAAATTTGAGTAAAGGAAATATAATAATAATAATAAAAAATTGTAGCAGAAATTAAAGGTAACAAACCAGCCCACAATCAAACAGCAAGCATTTAGTTTCTTTTTTTTTTTTTTTGTTGATAATTGCAAGCATTTAGTTTCGATGGTTGATAGAGAAAGAAATCCTTAACATGATTTTGTAACAGACAAGAAAAAAAGTACAAATCAAACAAATACTACACACTAGGAAATAGTCTTTCACTCCTTTAGCAGTTTTAACAAACAGTTGATGTGCATAAATTTTTTTTATTAATAAAAGAGAAACGGCATTTGTTAATGAATATTGTAGTGCCGGCTGTGCAACGTACCTCCAAGATGTGGTGTTCAACTGGTTCGCTTTGCTTGAGACTTGAGAGTGAAAACTATGAAGGGAAAGGTGATGAAATGGAAGAAGAGATTGATAATTATCAGAGAAAGAACTAAAGAAAAGCTCCTTAGAGAGAGAAATGTTTTATTGCCAAAATGATGGCTAGTGCTATCAAAGAGTGAAAAAACATATCTGAAACTCTAAATCTAAAATAAAACCTATTTATTATTATTATTATTATTTAAAAAAGAAAAAACTATTTATTAAATATATATCTCAAATACGGGTACGAGACGAGACGAGTTTATATTATCCGTACCATATCCGACAATTATTTCAAAACTATACTCATCTTTGTCCTGTCCCCAAAATTTAATACACATACCTGTCCATTCGAGTAGAAAATCTGGTTCCCCGTCGGATTTGCATAAAATTCACATCTCTAGTTGAATTCACTTCAACAATTACCCAATTTATGGCTACAACTCTGAGCTCTACTCTCCAGCAAAAAGACCAAGCATTATATATATATACACACACACACACCTCTCAGTTTCTAAACATTTTGCATTAAAACTAAAAGATGGCACACCCAAGGCCTAATTTCTAGCCTCAACATTGATCCTAAAGTTTCATCTCTCTAACCTTTCTTTCTAGCCTTACCTTGAAAGAATCTTGGATGTGAATGTGAAATGCATAAAATAAGATCAAACTTGTCATCTAGAAATTTTTAAGCATGACTAAGAGAACAACAAAAACTTGAAACAACCAATTCATTAGCAAAGAGTAAAAGATAAATAAACATAACAATAGTTTAAAAGTGATTCTCAAACAAGAATAAAGTGAAATACCAAGTATTTTGGCATCTAGACTACGAAAAACACCATCATACATGGTTTCCATAAAACTGACTTCCTGCAATATAGACTACGAAAAACACCATCACACATGGTTCCCATACGTTGTCTGTTCTGCCTGCATGTAATTGCATAACAATAATCTGCATCCCTAGTACAAGCTATAAACACTAATTAAAGACGAAATGCATATAGAGTTACATGATTAGACAAAGATGAGCGAGATCCCAGACCTTGTTCAAAAAGCCAAAAGTTTTTCTTGTCTACAGAATACAGGTATGCAACCTAAACCTCAATAAAAATAACCTTGGCATTTTGGTGATCCACATAAGCATTTCTTTCTTCTATAACCCACATTGTTACTTTCAGTCTCATCTGAGTGTGGAATACCATAATCATATGTCAACTCTGTCATTGGAGGAATGTGTCTCTTAGCAAAGAAAGCAATATGGAGAAAAGCTTCATTATTATGTTCATACATGATTGGCTGCCAGAAAACATTTGGAGAGCAACTATGATTCATAAATCGAGCTACATTTCCACTGTTCTTTGAACTTATGATTAGGGGAGATGGAATATCAAAATCTTCGGTAGTGTCAAAACTTTCCTCTCCTACTAACTCAGTTTCATAATTCCACTTGAAGGATTCATAGAGACGGTTTGTATGAAAAACATACTCATTGTTTTCACCATCTCCCCCATCCTGCCTTGCCTCAATTTTGTCAATAACTTCACCTGCATATTCACAAATAAACGTACCTGCACGAATAGGATCCCATGATAGCAGACCCCAACCCCTATCTCTTGTCTTAAAAACTTCAAAGTGAACTTTAAAACCAGTCTGTAAAACTCTGTTTTTGCAGTTACGAAAGCATGGGCACGAGGGACCACATTCATATATCATGGGTTTTCGACACACTAGAATCCCATTGGCAGTGTAAGGGAAATCACCTCCATTTTTTTGAATGCAGGAGCAGTTTGAATTTCCTGCTTGGCACGCATCACGGCAATTACAGCCAAAAGAAGGTTGCACTAATTTGAATGATTTTGAATATTTGACAGTAGAGAAATATGTGAAATGTGTAGGCCCCTTTTCATCATCAACCTCATTTACAAGTGAAACAGGTGTGCTTTCCGCACCTGAAGTGAGGTCAGGAATAATTAGTCCAACCCTCGAAGACAGACCTCCTTTCCACTTCTGAATGGATTTCCAAGTGGCAAAAGCACCTGTCTGCCCAGGGATCCTTACTAATTTATACTTGAACATATTACAACCTGATTTCCCCTTCTCCATCCATGACTCTTGGGTCTTATAAAGCCCATCATATACATAGACCTTAGACGTTTGATGGACACCATCCTTCAAACCCCGAATGACTCTTACTTCATTGGCTCGGTGCAAGCTCCTTTCCAAAGCAAGATTTCCCCTCACAAGCTTCTGATCAGATGCTTCTTTATCTCCACTGGCATTCCCACCTTGACCACTGTATACCAAAACATCAGGATCTTCAGCATCATCATCATACCCTCCAGATGAAACAATGCTTACAGCCACTCGCTCTCCCTCTATATCACCCTTCATAACCATGAAGTCAATTCCAGCCATGGACTGAGAATGCAACCCCACTAAACACAACTCCATTCGAAAGAAGAAAATATCCCCAATTTCAACACCAGGAACAACCCCAATTCTCTTTTTCGCATTAGTCCGCACCCCTTTGCTCATCATTATGTTGCCAGCTTTTAAGACTGCACGCTTAATAATCCCAGAATGAGATTCCGTCGCATCTTCCATTTGGCTAAGCTTTCTCCTAAGTGCATCAAACCTCAAAAGCACATTTTCAACCAATTCCCTGTTACCATCATCTCGTTCAGATAAACTAATTCCAGGATTGAAATTAGTAAGAGCAGTTAATGCAAACTCCAAAGCTTTGCTCCCTTTCGTTTTCCTTTTAACGGAACTTGACCCAGCTGATTTGTGTTTATGCACATTTTTGCCATTAGAAGCTGGTGGTTCCGCTCTAAATGACCGAATCGGCACAGCAGTTGAATTGAAGTCATTTTGGTTAAGGCCAGGTGCTGCTTGGGATCCTAGTGGTCCACTAAATGGGAAAAATGGTGAAAACCCAGATGGGAAAGGGCCATTAGGAGGTACACAAACAAAAGGAGGACCCTTAGACGCCTCCGGGAATACAGGAACCAAAGTACGTAGGGGTTTTACATCCAAAACTTCAGATTTATCACTTGAATTTGGCGAAACAGTGTTTCCACCTAGCCCTCCTTCCATTACAAACAAAAATCAAGCCTTTCAACCTAAGTTATCTCCTTTTTTCTTCAAAAACAACAAATACCCACTGTAGTTTTATCCTCCTTAACTTGTTTACGCACAAAACCAAGCTCCTATGTGAACCAAAATTACACAAAAATCAGGCCTTTCAACCAAAAAATTTCCCCTTTTTCATCAAAACGAGGAAATACCCACTTCATTTTTCTCCATCCATACTTGTTTATGGACAAAACCAATGGCCTACGTCAAAATTACACAAAAATCAAACCTTTTAGAAAGAAAAAAAAAATCTTTTTTTAAACTAAGAGATACCCATTCCATTTTACTCTACCTTGACTTTGCTATACAAAAAGCAACATAAATAAAAGAAATAAACAGAAACACAAAGCGCAAATAGAGACAAAGAGATCTGGGTTATCTCTTGAATACAAAGAAAATGAAGAGCAACACAAAGAAAACAGATGATTACCTGTTAAAAGGCGAAAAGCATGAGAGAGATGGGAAGCTTCGTAAGAACTATTTGAGTTTCAAAGTGAGCTTTTTCTTTTTTGGGAGTGCTTTCGCCAGATTTAAGACACTGCCTTTAGGTTTCAATTTTATTCTCTCCTTGTCTCTAACGGACAAATATATACATGTAAATTTACTACAATAGCCTTATTTCTTCATTTTTCATTTAATTAATGAGAACTTGACATATGATTTTTAAAAAAACCTTTTTGTAAAATGTTCTTCTAAATTTGTCTATGAACCAGGTCGGTTGCCAATGGGTCGAACACTCGAACTTTAGACAAAAATTTTAAGAGTCAGTCTTAACTTGATCGGATTGGAATTATTATTCTATTAATAAAAAAATATTTTTAATTAAATTTAATTTTAAAATATATTTTAAAATATTAAATAGAATATAATTGATTATAATATCTAATTATAAATAAAATTTTAAAATTGCCTGTTTATTAGCTTTTAATTAATTTAATTTTTATATTATTATTTTTAATTTTAAAAATTAATTTTTTAAAATAATAATCTTTATTTTATTATTAATAATATAATTAATTTTTAAAAATAATTACTATTATTATTTATCATATTATTTAAATTTTTATAAATAATTAAAAAAAAAGTGACCCCATGCAAAGCATGGACATGATTCTAGTTAAAATAAATTCTTACTAATTTAAAGAGTCATTATTGTATTATAATAATACAATTACAACCTTCAACAAAGTGATAAATTTTAGTTAAAAAATTTGGTAAAAATAGTTAGCTTAGCAAAATAAAAGGTCGGACAAGAAGTTAATAGATTAGATCATTAGAAAAATAATTAATAAAATTCATCACTAATAGTATTATGTCATTAAAATAATTAGCATCCAAAAATTCAATCCTAAAAATAAGAGATAAAAATCATAAATAAAAATAAAAATCAAAGAGGGGAATAATGAAAAATAACTTTTCAAACATTCAATAACATATTGGGGGAAAAAGAAATGAAAAAAAAAAAATTCATCTAACATTTGTTCTTCTCACGTGTTGAAGTAATAAATGCAATTAGATATATTAAAGATTACAATACGATTTAGTAGATATTATGATACGATATTCTTGTTTGGTTCTTTTCTAAATTGGTGAGAACCTTTTATATAAATAGGCACTCTTGTACAAACTAATATAACAATCAATAATATCAACAATGTAGCCCTTTGGGTTTTTCCCGTGGATGTAGGCCACCATAGCCGAACCACGTATTCTTTTCTGTTATTGCGATCATGCCTTCTTTCTTGTCTTTTAACATAGTATCAGATCTTCTTATCTTGTAACATGGTATTAGAGCTAGGTATGTTTGCCAAATTTTCCTACAACATGTATAGATACCTAATTTTGTCCGGACCACAAAATCAGATATTTTTCTTCCTAAATTGATGTTTTAGAATGCAAAAAGTCTTTTTCTCATCTTGCAGGTGGTACTCCGAGACTTAGTTTAAAGAAGCAGGCATAAAAAGTCAATCTTGAAAAATTCAACTTCGAAAAGTCAACCATTAAAAATCAACCCACTTTCAAAATCAAAATTTAAAGCTCAATTGAACAATGGTGAAAGAATTTTGATAATTCGAGGTCTACAATGAAAGATATGGAGTTCAGAAGTTGGGTTATGGAGATTCAGTGGAAAAGAAACCCTAGTTCGGAAAATTTGGGAAAAAGTGCTTAAATGATCAAATTGATCGAAATTGGAGGTTCCGAATGGAAGATAAGTAATGACTACGGGTAATGGAGAGGCCATTTGGAGGCAAAACTGAAGGAAAAGTCAATTTGGAAGAAAATCGAGAATTAGGATTTTTGGTGGATTTTGGTGAAATTGAGAAAAATTACAGAAATGACCCGATTCGGTAAAACTAAAGCCCTTAATTGATGAGGAGTGAGTAAACAAGGATAGCCCAAGGCTCAGTTTGAAGTTATTCCGAGAAAAGAGCCGCTTGGAGAAAAAACAAAAAAGCGAGAAAATTCCCGATACTGAAAAAAGAAAAATCAAAACGGAGGAGAATTTGATTGTAAAAATTGGGCCTTTTTGGACCAACTCTAATTCAATATATGACAAAGATAAAGAAAAAGGAAATCTAGAAATCGGATTTGTTTTGAGTAAAACCGGGTTTCGGAGGTAAAAGGACAAACTTGGAAAATTCAGGAAAAATTGCAAATGATCTCCAAAAATTCCCAAAAACTTCCAAATCTCAATCTTAAATCATTTGGAAGAGATTGGCGAAGAAAAATCTAGATTCGTCATTTGCAAAATGACAAATTTCGAGCCCACTAAGTTGAAAATTCCAGAAGATAAATCCCAAAAAATAGAAAATGAGCTCGAAATTTTTTGAAAATCTCCAGATCTCAATTTTAAATTATTTGGAAGAGATTGGCTAAAGAAAATCCAAAATCGGAGCTCTTTTGCAAAATGTCAAATTTCGGGCCCACTAAGCTGAATTCGAGAAGATAAATCCCGAAAAAATAGAAAATGAGCTCGGAAAATTTTGAAAGTCTCCAGATCTCACTTTTAAATTATTTGGAAGAGATTGGTGAAGAAAAATCCAAATTTGGTGCTCATTAGAAAAATGGCAAAAGTTCGGATGTACTAAGGGGCAATTTTGGAAGAAAAATTCAAAAACAATAGCAGATGGGCTCAAAAAATTATGAAAACTTTTAGAATTTAATTTTTTATTATTTAGGAAGTTTTGAAAAAAGAAAATTTGGATTTGGAGTCCGTTTGCTATTTAATTAGGTTTGGGGGCCAAAAATATCATTTTACCAAAGAAACCGAAGATGGCCTTTTTTGCAATTAAAAAAATAGAGTGTGGGCTGGAATTTAAAAGATCAATCAGCGAAGCCCATGTTGGAGAGTGATTTTGCAGAACCATTGCATCCAATGGCCAATAGTGGATAGGAAGGTAGTTATTTTTTTTATCAAACCTTTGAAATTGTGACACATGGACCAATGCATAGAGAGGAATGATGTCATATTTATGACATCATATTCATGACATCATATTTTAGGGGCTGATTATTTAATCTAAGGGTGAGAATTTTACATAGAAAGCATCTTGGATTAAGGGCCATTGGATCAAAATTGGCTAGGAAAAAACTACAACCTTCTACACAATTCCTAGGCCATTCGGCCACTACAAGGAAGGGAGGGGTCTTTTCATTTTCTCACTTCTTCTTGGCTGATTACTCTCCATTTTTTGAAAGCAAATAGTAAGTTTTGAAGAGTAAAGAAAGTTAGAAGAGAAGAAAGCTTGCAAAATAGCTTTTGAAGGTAGTTAAAAGCACCAAACTCTTGCATTTTCTTTGCATTTATATGCTTAATTTGCTGTTTTCCTTTGATATTTTGTGATTTTCTATCGTTTTTGGTTGTGAAATAAGTGTTTTCAAACTTCCTCCTCAAGCTCCTCTTTTATGTTTTCTTAAAGAAATCTTGAAAAGCAAATTTTTTACTTGATTTTAAGAATTGGCCGAATGGCCTTATTTTGGTATATGGTTTATGTTTGATTCTTTTTTCATGTGATTGTGATGTTTTAGTATGTTTTGATGTTCTATCGTTTTAAAAATAACAAAGATATGGAGCTTGTTTTAATCTTCTTTACTTACTTACCTCTATTTTTGATTTTATCATTTTGTTTTCATGTCTACTTACCTTGTTTACCATTTTTAATTTTCCGTTTTCAACATGTTTGAGTTGTTCATGATTTGCATTTTACTATACTATGTGTTTGTGAAAATGCCTAGCTATATTCTTGCCTATGCATCATGTTTGATTGGTCTAGCATGTTTCTTTTTGAGTCTTCCATATACTATGCCATGTGTTTGTGTT
Organism: Fremontodendron californicum; assembly: GCA_030761205.1. Classification (NCBI taxonomy): domain Eukaryota; kingdom Viridiplantae; phylum Streptophyta; class Magnoliopsida; order Malvales; family Malvaceae; genus Fremontodendron; species Fremontodendron californicum. Next base: position 14,352,398 of record JAULJL010000009.1, on the reverse strand, counting down.
AATGCCATGTTAGGATTTCATCATTTTGAATATGTCCATTCGGCTACCCTAGGTTTTGTGCCTTGTATGTGTATTTTCGTCTTGCTAGTTGACATGCTTGCATTTCCATGCCATGATTTTGTGAATTTTGATTTAGTATGCTATGTGTTTGTGTTATTGCCATACATTTTTTTAGGGTCTAAGTCTCATTTGCATTGCCATGCATTTCATGCATGTTTAGGTCTAGGTTGCATTTATTGCCATGCAAGTTCATGTTAGGTCTAGGTCATATTCTTTATGCCATGCATTTTCTATGTCATTTAGGCCTTAAATCATGCATTTAACTTGCTGTTTGTTCATGCATCTCATATCATACCACTTGATTTTTGACTTAAGCCAATCAATGGCTTAAGATCAAGCTCACATGAGCATTGTGGAAAATTAAGGAGTTGTCAAGTTGATTTTTCTACCTTTGTGATTTTTTTTACATAGGCAATTCTTGTCCAATTTTTTAGAAATTTTAGCTACTGTTTGTAGGCCCTTAGAAGAGTCTCCAATATTTTTACTTTGATTTTTGAATGATTTTATCAAAGACTTAAAAATGATTTTTAGCAAAACAATTTTTCACCCAGTGTTCTGACTTTCGTGATTTTTCTGGTGGGTTATCCTTAGTCCAAAAATTAAGCCAATTTTTCCCCATAGAATTTGACATGTTCTGAGTCTCATATATATATATATATTTAGATTTTTTTAGATTTTTTTTTTTAAAATAGGTTAAAAAATCACGTTTTAAAACTGGACAGTAGAGTCAGTTTTAAATTTGAGGAAAATGAATTTTCTGTTTTGTCTAAGGCATTAAGGGAGGGCTGAGTAGGAACCTTAGCTACTATCTTAGGGGAGTTTCTAAGCCATTTTAATTCTGAAAAATGATTTTATAAAGCTTGGGTCAAGGGTGGTCAAGTCCGGGTTTTCAAAATTAAGAAAATAGAGCCATTTTAAATGGGAATTTCGGCCATGTGCTATTTTCATCCAAGAATTTTCAAAATTATTTTTGAACTAATCACAAAGTATTTTTGATTTTAGAAAATTTAATTTGATGTCTTTTCCTAAGGTAATCAGATATCTTTTTAGGTATACGAATTTCCTTATTTAAAGGAAAAAAATACACTTTCATGCATTGCATTTTCCATGTTCATGCATACTATATAATATATGATTTTTGCTATGATAATTTCTATGATAATGTCATTTGTTTTGATTTATATTTCATGATGTTATATTGATTGTTATATTTTTGTGAATATTCTATGTTATCCTATGTTTTTTATTTTGTCATTTATTTTATATCACATCATCTAGCATTTACTATATTCATGCATGCATTATTATTTCCATGCATATTTCATGTCATTTAGGTTATTCACTTCATTTAGAATATATTATGTCACTTAGGTTATTCATTTCATTTAGAATATATATTATGTCACTTAGGTTATATCATTTCATTTAGAACACTATGTCATTTAAATTATATCATGTCATTTAGGTTGCATTATATTATCTAGATTTTGCTATGTCATCTTTATTATGTCACACATATTCATATTCCTCTTTTAAAATGTTTTTAAAATAAGATAATGATTTTTAATAAAATAAAGATGTTCTCGAGTTAAAATAATTCATGAATTCTAAGCCGAGTTTGCTGGGGAGGATATCATCAATTATCATTAATAAAGGAATATCTTTCTTTTAAAAAAAAAAACGAGAATGATTCGGGAAATTTTTCAAATAAATAAAAATTTCTAAATTTTGCCACATTTGTTGGGGAATATAGGAAAATTTTGAATTAACAAATTCTGAATCATTTTCAATAAAAAATGGATTTTTTTTTAAAATTGGGAATTAATTTGAAATACCGAATTTAAAACTGACTTTTTTACCGAGACCTGAGACAACTCACGATTAATAAGGTATCATTTTTATACGGGCGTTGTGGGGGTGCTAATCCTTCCCCACACGTAACCGAGTCTAGAACCCGCTTCTTTGATTTCTCTGGTTTAAAAACGCAGACTTGAAATTGATTTTAAAAATATTTTAATTAATTTTAAATTATTTTACAAAATCGATTTTAATAGGTGGCCGGTCACACCTAGCTAAAAAAGATTGGTGGCGACTCCATGTCTTTTTTCGAGTTTGTTTTCAAACCCTCATTTTATTTCAAGGGGAATTAAGTCGACTTTTCCTCTATTTTCCAATGTCAAGCTTAACAAGTAATAAAGTCTCGCGATGAGACTTGTTATTTTTTAGGTTGCGACAGCTTGGCTACTCCACTAGGAACATTTAGAGAGTCAGACCTAGAATTAGTCGTGTGTTATCAAAGTCTCGGTTTTGTTGGTTTTTATTTGGTATTTAATTCCCATATTTTTCAATAATAAGGAGAATTTTGAAAATAATAAAATATTTTTAAGTATGTCCATATTCATGTACATGCATATTATTATTGTTCTCTGGTTACTTTGGTGCATATATTTATTCTTTGCTTAATTGATGCTTTACATTGTTTAATCCTATTGGGGCATTTAGAATAAGGGGTGTAGAATAGGTGGTGAAAGGTTTGTTATTTCTCCTCACACACTACACGTGCATTTGCATATCATGAGCCCTATACCCGGGTTCCTTCCTTTAGGTGGGAGCAAAGTAACTAAGCCTTTGTGATCAACAATCCGCATGGGCTAGTTAAACACTTCCGGAGTACTAAATTCCCTAAGCCTTCGTGATTAACAATCCGCATGGGCTAGGGAAATGGACTCTAACGAATTGAACCCGCCTTTATCGGGGTGCTTTACTAGCCTTCACCGACGACAGTTAGGAACAATTCGGGGCTTTTTAGAACTAATTCACTTTCATATAGTAAACCTAGGCGAAGCCATGCCGGATTTCCGATTAGATATCCCGAAGTTAAGAACACATGGAGGAATATTTCCAATCCTTTTACCTTTTATTCTACTTTTCGAATAAGTTTTACTTTTGTAAGTCGGGCAATGATGAACGCACATCACAATGCCCGGAATAAGTTTTTATGTTTTGTCCCAGGGGTGTTATAATGCCGAAATTTTCTTGGCATCCTCAGGGATAATTATGGATTTGAATTATATATATATTTTTATATTATTTGAATTTATTCCCATTACTAATTCATTTTTTTTTTGCATTCTTGTCATAATTTTTTGCACATGGAAGGTTATAGGTCTCGGGATAATATTCAACCAAAAGGGCTTTCATGGAAGGTTAGTGTGTCTCAGTGGTCGAGAAGCATTTAGAGGTTAGGAAACAATCAGAGAAAAGTCAGCAGGATAATGGGGATTGTCTAAAAACGAGATATGTGTCAGTATTGCCGGCCGATGTTGATCTTACTATCCGACAAAATGATCTCTGGGAGTTGAAGGATATATGGAATCAATGGAACATATCAGAAAAAGAAGCCTTCACTCAGACTTATCCATGTTGTCCGAAAAAGAGTAAGCCACTGTATCTCATGGGATATTTTACGGACCTTAATCCATAGCCATTTAAGTAAGGAGACAGTTAGAAATATTTTTGCTTTGGCTATCTATGGTTTAGTTATCTTCCCAAAGACATTAAAATATGTGGATGTGGCGATATTCAATATTTTCGAGAGGCTAGAGCAGAGGATAAACTCGGCCCTGGCAATCATAGCAGAAACAATCCGATCCCTGAATTTTTGTAGACGGGAAGGGAAAGGGCATTTTTTAGGTTGTATACAGCTTCTTTATGTATGGGTTCAAAGCCATTTTTGTAAACAGGAAAAATTCCCTCTTCGCCCGTATTGGAAGTCTTTTGCACCAATTAGTGAATTTATTAAGAGGGATTGGCCCTAAAATAGGACTGAGGAACAATGGATCAACATATTCCGAAATGTCAGGACTGAGATGATAATTTGGAGGGCTCCATGGATAGCTCCTATGCCGACATTATACAAGTGTGGAGATAAAGCATCTGTTCCATTATTAGGAGTGTGGGGAGGAGTGAGTTACGAGCCACTGCTGGTACTAAGACAATCAGAATCTCGTCAGTTCACTCCTACGACCCATGATCTTAATGGATTAGAATTTGCTTATGGAGAAGATGGGTACTCGGGAAAGGTACGCGAGATTGTAGTGGCATGGAAGAAAACTCAACGGGTAGAGGTAGCCAGATATGCCGATATTGTCACACCCGACTACCTAGTATGGAGAGAAAGGAGGATTAATGATAGATTGTTGGCATCTAATGGGGAAGAAGTTCTATTCATGAGTTCACCACCAAAGGAAGCACCATCGGAATTAGAAATTGCAAAGTCGGAATTTGGAAAAGAAAAGGCCCAAATGAGCAAAGAGATTGCCCGACTTCAAGAAGAGACTGAGGATATGAAAAATAGGGAATCAACTCGGGAGAGAGAAATGGAAAAGATTAAGAAAAAAAGGGACACTGTCAAGGGCGATCTTCAGGAATTACACTTGGAAAACAAAAGGTACCGTTTCGAGCTGAGATTTGAAGGAACCCTTAAGACTTCTAGGGATTGGGAAAAAGAAATCAAAAACCTCAGGAAAAAAAGTAATTATTGGAAAGAGAGAGCAAAGTATGAAGAAGCCCGAACCGACAAACTTGGGCAAGGGTAGCAAGCTAGGGAAAGCTCACATAGTGCCGTTTCTGTTGATATATCAAGGGGCCAATTGGAGAGTGAACAAGTACGAGCCAAATTGAAAGGCAAGGCAATTCAAAAGGAGACTCTGTGAAGGAAAGCCCAAGACACAAGTCGTTAAGCTAGAACTAATATTTTGTAATGACATTTTGGATTAGATAGGCGGATTATCAGATTGTCTTAGGCAGTGATCTTTTTATTTTATCTTTGATGTATTTAATTTCAGGAAATCAATGAAAGACTGTTGGTTGGAATTATCCCGGGGCCAATACTTTCAAATGCATTCATATTTTTATCATTAATTTGTTCTTTCCTTTATATATTTTGTTTGTTTATTCATACATTTATTCATATTTATCACTCATTCATTTATTTTTTATAATTATTCATTCATATTCATATACTTAGTCATTTATTTATTCATTTTATTTGTTCATTCATTTATTCTTTATGTTTATTCATTCATATTCATATTCATATTCATACACTTAGTCATTTATTTATTCATTTTATTTGTTCATTCATTCACATTTAGTCATTCATTCATTCATTCATAATAAAACATAAAAAAAATGTGTCAATAAATTATAATTCATGTTTTTTTAAAACTTAAGGTAAAATTGGGCATTCTGAAAGAATCGGATTTTCGACACCGTTACAACACTCGATCTCAAGCTAGAGTTATGGAGAATGACCAGCTTGCCCGTATTGAAAGGATGGAATGGGTTCAGAGAGAACTGCAGGAACAACTGACTAAGTCTCAAGAGGAATCAAGAGAACAAATGGCCAAACTCATGGAAATGATGAACGCCATGTTGAGACAGAAAGGGCCGGGAGAGAATTCGGTCACAAGAAAAGGGGCAGTGAATCAGGAAGGTCGACCTGAAATTGTGCATTTGAATGGTCAAACATCCTAGCATGTGGAAACGAGCTTCCAACTGGAGCAGCATCCAATGTTTATATTCAACCAGTGGCTGAAGCACAAAATTATGGTCCTGGAAAGGGTAACGTTGGGGCTGACCCAATTGATGTTGTTGATGTTTCGGACTTTGAGGAACTTGCTGAGAAGGAAAAGGCAAAGATGGCTGAGCTAAAGAAGGTTGAAACTGCAGAATTCCAAAAAAATATCAACTGTTGGAGGAGAGGCTAAGGGCATTTGAAGGGGCATAACTGTTTGACAGTCTGGATGCCAAGGAGATGAGTTTGGTACACGGTCTGGTAATTCCTCCAAAGTTCAAAGTGCCAGACTTCGAGAAGTATAATGGGTCACCTGACCATATATTGTCGAAAGATGACAGGGCATGATGATGATGAAAAACTGCTCATCCACTGTTTCCAGGATAGTTTAACGGGTTATGCAACCCGATCGTATAACCAGCTGACTTGAACTAAGATTCGTTCTTGGATGGATTTAGCCAGTGCCTTCATGAAGCATTATAAACATGTATCTGATATGATACCTAATAGGTTGTCACTGTAAAATATGGAAAAGAAAACTACTGAGAGTTTTAAGGAGTACTCTCAACGGTGGAGGGACCTGGCCACTCAAGTGCAACCCCTTTTGACCAGCAAAGAAACTACGGTGCTTTTTATTAACACTTTAAAGGCACCATACTATGATAAATTGGTGGAGAGTGCCACTAAGAATTTCGCAGATATGGTTATATCTGACGAAATGATTGAGACCGCCATCAAGAATGGCAAAATGGAAGGTGGAGAGTTTACTGCTCCTAAAAAGACATTTCTCGCCAAGAAGAAAGAAGAAACTCACGCAGTTAGCTACAACCAGTAACCCTATACACCTTCTACACCATATACACCTCTTAGACCTTATACTCCTGCTACATCCTATACACCTCCTACACCCTACACACCTTACCCGGGGTACAATCCTTACTACCCCACTGTAAATCACATTACTCAAAATCCATTCCCTTATACCAACATACCACAACATCCATATCCAACTGGCGTATCCCCACAGATAACCCTTCCCCGAAACACTGTCCCAAATATCCAAGGTGCTGGGTGCAACGACCAACGTTCACCAAGAAACGATCAAAAACCCCAATTTGATCCCATTCCTACAACTTATGGTGAACTATATCCCAAACTATTACAAGGTCAACTTGTTGCACCCATATACCTTAAACCCTTGACAACACTATACCCAAAGTGGTATAATGTGAATGCTAACTACGCGTATCACGCGGGGATTTAGGGGCATTCAATCGAAGATTGCATTGCCTTTAAAAGGAAAGTCCAAAGTTTGATAAACTCCGGGGTTGTGAAATTTGGGTCAAGGAACGGGCCAAATGTAGTGGGTAATCCATTGCCCAATCATGCCAAGAATCGGGTAAATACAGTGTTGACTGGAGAAGTCTGTAGGGTGAAGAAGCACATCAGTGAGGTGAAGACTCTGATGTTAAAAGTATGGGTGGAGATGGTTAAAGCAGGAATCGTTCAGGACGAAGAAAGTTTGAAGATGATTGCAGATATGGTGGAAGATTATTGTCCGTTTCATAGATGCAAAAGACACATCATACAGGAATGCTGGGATTTCTTGGTTGAAGTTCAACGGATGATGGATGAGGGCCAGGCCCAATTTTACAAGGAAGCAGAGGAGGAAGTGGATGCTACGGAGAATACAATCGAATACGGGGTAGGTAGACCTTTGATCATTTACTATGATGAACCGGAGAAGAAGATTACTCCGGTTGTTGAAGAGGTTATACCTAAGCTGATTATAGAACTGCCATCTTCCTTTTCATACAAAGAAAACAAGGCTGCGCCATGGAAATATGATAGCAGCATGGTTATGCCAGGTTCTTTTTATCAGCAGGTAGCAACCGACATAACAGGAGTGGGGCACTTAACTCGCAGTGGAGATGTTATGCCCCCAAGGTTGTTTAATAAGGACCAACGAAAAGCAAGGAGGAGTGGATAAAGGGAAAAAGATAGCTGAACCAATCCATATTGAGATGGATTCGTCAAAAGAAGTAGAGAGGGGGTTAGCCCCGGTTAACAAAGTAAAGGAGCCAGTGAACGAAAAAGAGGCTTGTGAATTTTTAAAATTCATAAAGAACAGTGAATATAGTGTAGTGGAGCAATTGCAGCGTCAACCAGCAAGGATTTCGATCCTTTCACTACTGCTAAACTCGGAGCCACACAGAAATGCCTTGTTAAGAGTTCTAAATCAGGCATATGTGGCCAATAATATATCGATGGAGAAATTAGATAGGATAGTGGGGAATATTGCAGCAGATGATCATATATATTTCAGTTATGATGAAATACCACCCAATGGTATTGGGTCAACAAAGGCTCTTAACATAACGACCACTTGCAAGAGGCACATACTACCGAGAGTGCTTTTGGATAACGGTTCTTCGTTAAATGTGATGCCTTTGGCAACCCTGTCTAAGCTGCCAGTTGATATTTCCTACATGCTACCAAGTTGTACGGTGGTCAAGGCTTTTGATGGCACTCGACGAGATGTAATGGGAACTATTGAGGTTCCTCTAGAGATAGGTCCTTGCACCTATAAGGTGGATTTTCAAGTTATGAATATTAACCCATCCTATAATTGCTTATTTGGGAGGCCTTGGATACATTTTGCTGGGGCGGTACCCTCATCTCTCCATCAAAAGTTGAAGCTTGTAATAGAGGCGCTTGGTCAGTTATCTGGAGAAGAGGATATCATAGCCTCTGCATCTACTGAATCCCTTTACATTGAACCAAACGAAGATGCTGTGGAATGCTCCTTTCGGTCTTTGGAGTTTGTAAATGCAGTATTCGGCATTGAGGGGCGAAAAATTCCAAAATCGAAGTTGTCCAAGAATACAAGGTTGGGAGTGAGGACTACAGTGGGAAAGGGTTGCCGGGCAGGAAAAAGGCTTTTAAAGTATCTTTAGGGTATAGCCCGAGCAATTGAAGTGGTTGGAAAAAAGGATCGGTTTGGTCTCGGATATCTCTCAAAGGCTCAGGAGAAGAGGAGACAAGTTGAGAAAAATCGACAAAGAAGGATGGCCCATCTCTCAGGTATGGATATTGAGTGGGAACCCATGACTTTTCCACCAATCCTTCACAGCTTTCGTTCGGCTGATTTTCTATTCGGGGAAAAAGATTCTGATGATGTACTCATAATGATCGAACAAGCTTTGAGAAGTTCCATATGGATAGGGATGAGCAGACACAGAATATGATGATCTGCATGGCTGGGGAGGAAGGAATTGAGAGTAAGAATGCAAGTTGAATGGTGCGACCTTGTCCACTAGGTTAGAGATTGATAAATTGGAGTGCGATCGAGCTGCCTATAGTCTTTAGGTCTACTCCAAAGTAATACTTTAAAACAATCTTAATTATCTTTGCCTAGAGATATTAAGAATTTTTCTGTAACGGGCTTTTGTTTAAAAATCATCATTCCATAAATAACAAGCACGATGCATTTTCTTCATATTGATGTGTCCACATTCTTTCATTTATGCTATTTATTTTTCTTTCATTACCTATATACTTTCCTATATCGTTTCTTCCCCACCTATTTATAGGTGTACAGATGCGGAATATGAGGACCTTCTTGTCAATAGTTTTAAAATTGATTTTAAAATACCTATTTGCACGGGTGATTTTGATGTCAACGAAGATACCGAGAATTATGGTCTACCTTCGAATTTATTAAGAAAAATGGAACAAAAGGAGAAAGAAGTACTTCCTCATAAGGAGTTGTTGGAAATGATAAATTTGGGAAGTGGTGAGGAAATAAAGGAGGTTAAAATGGGGACCTCATTGTCATCATCAATAAAGGGTGAATTGATAGCTTTGCTTCGGGAATATGTAGATGTATTTTGATAAGCTCATAAAATATACATTTTATGCCTTTCTACCTTTAGTTTTTGTTATGTTTTCGATCTTTATCTTGTTTACTTATAATATGTTTTTGAATTTTAGGTACAATAAGGAGAATGAAGTCAAAAGATGTCAATAATGATGGTAAAGAGCTTACAAAATCATAATCACAAGATGGAAGAAGACTTGGGAGTCAAAAATATCAATTTCTGGTTGAAAAGCAATGAGGCAGATTTGACCTCTGGAGCTTGTTGTAAGGAAAACATGATGTTATATCTTTATTTGAAGAAACTTCCTCTTTGACTTTTGAAGTTGACTTGATTATCTTTCCAACGATATATTATGGGCCCAAATCGGATAAGAAATAGGCATTCGAAATGGCGCTAGAAGATCTCCCTAAAGAACCCTGCGGCCAGAAAAACCCTAATCGGAAATCTGAAAAAAAAGGCAAAAACGTGATTTTTGCACCTCCAGGCTTACTTGTGTGGCAAGGACTTATTCTCAGGGTTTTAAAGCTCTATAAATACCATCTTTTGAGTCACAAACTAGACATCTTTTGAGGAGACTCAAGGATCATCATTCTTCTTCTTCTTCTTCTCCATTCTTTTATTTTCTTTTTAGTTTTATGTATATATTATCTATGCCTATGCTAGGCTAAACTTTTATTTGGTTAAGGGTGATTTCAAAGCCCTAGACATGTTATGTAATTAATTTTCAAAATCTATCTATCATTTTTTTCTATCAAAGTTGCTTATGTTCTTCCATTAAAATTGTTCATGATGATGTTTTGATTTGTTTAGGTGACCAACTAGATAAATCTTGATAATTGTCTAATGCTAGTTTAGGAGTCTTGATCCATGTAATTGTCTTGATTTTCGATTTATAAGTGGCAATTTGTGATTAATGATTATGGTCAAGTTTTCAATAATTGCAAAGTGGAACATAACCTAAGTTAAACAATCCGAGCTTATGTGTTTGTTGCTTAGATCAACCTATCTTTCTCATCATAAAAGCTGCTATTAAATTGCACTTAGAGAGCTTATTCTAGGTTGTTTGATAGTTCGAGATTAAATAGAGAGCTTGTTCTATTTAATGACAAACTAAGGAAAGATTGGGGTAACAGAGCTTGTTGTTATCTACGGTTGTTAACTTTGATAGCTAATTAATGTTGATAGATATGAAATTGATTCTTAATGATGTCTAGTGGTGGAGAATGAAACCTTAACCATATTTTTCATATTTGATTCTTCTTAATTACTTGTTTTCTCATTCTTATTGTTAACTTTAGTTTAAATATGATTTCAAAATCCCTTTTACTTTTGTTTACTTGTTTTTAAGTGATAAACTATTAACTTATAAACTAAAACCCAATCCCTGAGGACTCGACCCTTGCTAATCACTATACTCTACAATTGAATTTTTTTAAGTGCAAGGTTAAATAAGATACACTCTTTTGGAACCATGATAAATTTAGGAAGTGGTGAGGAAATAAAGGAGGTTAAAATTGGGACCTCATTGTCATCATCAATAAAAGGTGAATTGATAGCTTTGCTTTGGGAATATGTAGATGTATTTGCATGGTCATACCAAGACATGCCAGGGTTGGATCCAGATATTGTGGTTCACAAGCTCCCTTTAAGGCCAGAATGCAAGCCAATTCAGCAAAAGTTGAGAAGAATGAGGCCGGGCATGCTGTTAAAGATAAAAGAAGAGGTGAAGAAGCAGTTTGATGCTGGGTTCTTAGAGGTGGCAAAATATCCACAATGGGTGGCAAATATTGTTTCAGTGCCAAAGAAGGATGGCAATGTGGGATGTGCGTCGATTACCGGGATCTGAACAAGGCCAGTCCTAAAGATAATTTTTCTTTGCCTCACATCGATACTTTGGTAGATAATACGACAAAGAGTTCTTTGTTTTCCTTCACGGATGGATTCTCAAGATACAATCAGATTAAGATGGCACCGAAAGATATGGAGAAAACCATATTTGTTACAATGTCGGGAACATTTTGCTGCAAGGTAATATCGTTTGGGTTGAAAAATGCCGGGGCAACATATCAAAGAGCTATGGTGACTTTGTTTCATGATATGATGCATAAGGGGATTGAGGTCTATGTCAATGATATGATTGCAAAGTCACAAGGAGAAGAGGAGCATATTGCGAATCTTAAGAAGCTCTTTGAAAGACCAAGAAAGTTTCGACTCAAGCTAAACCCGACAAAATGCTCTTTGAAATAAAGGAGGTTAAAATTGGGACCTCATTGTCATCATCAATAAAGGGTGAATTGATAGCTTTGCTTCGGGAATATGTAGATGTATTTGCATGGTCATACCAAGACATGCCAGGGTTGGATCCAGATATTGTGGTTCACAAGCTCCCTTTAAGGCCAGAATGCAAGCCAATTCAGCAAAATTTGAGAAGAATGAGGCCGGGCATGCTGTTAAAGATAAAAGAAGAGGTGAAGAATCAGTTTGATGCTGGGTTCTTAGAGGTGGCAAAATATCCACAATGGGTGGCAAATATTGTTTCAGTGCCAAAGAAGGATGGCAAGGTGCGAATGTTCGTCGATTACCGGGATCTGAATAAGGCCAATCCTAAAGATAATTTCCTTTGCCTCACATCGATACTTTGGTAGATAATACGACAAAGAGTTCTTTGTTTTCCTTCACGGATGGATTCTCAAGATACAATCAGATTAAGATGGCACCAAAAGATATGGAGAAAACCATATTTGTTACAATGTCGGGAACATTTTGCTGCAAGGTAATATCGTTTGGGTTAAAAAATGCCGGGGCAACATATCAAAGAGCTATGGTGACTTTGTTTCATGATATGATGCATAAGGGGATTGAGGTCTATGTCAATGATATGATTGCAAAGTCACGAGGAGAAGAGGAGCATATTGCGAATCTTAAGAAGCTCTTTGAAAAACTAAGAAAGTTTCGACTCAAGCTAAACCCGACAAAATGCACTTTTGGAGTCACTTCGAGGAAATTGTTGGGTTTTGTTGTCAGCAAATGGGGAATTGAGATTGATCCGGATAAAGTAAAGGCCATCCAGAATTTGCCACCACCTCATACTTAAAAGGAAGTTAGAGGCTTTCTAGGAAGATTGAATTACATTGCTCGGTTTATTTCCTAGTTAACAGACAAATGTGATCCAATATTTAAGCTACTTCGAAAACGTGATCTAGGAGAATTGGATGAAGGTTGTCAGATCGCCTTTGAAAAAGTTAAGCATTATCTATCCAACCCACCAGTATTAATGCCACCTGTTTCGAATAAACCAATGATATTGTATCTATCAGTATTTGAGAGATCCATGGGTTGTGTTTTGGGGCAGCATGATGAGACCGGGAAGAAAGAACAAGCGATTTACTACCTTAGCAAGCAGTTCACAGATTATAAGCTGAAGTATTCATCGGTAGAAAAGCTGTGTTGTGCCTTAGCTTGGACCGCTCGGAGGCTCAGACTTGTACCACACGACGTGGTTGATTGCCAAGCTAGATCCAATCAAGTACATGTTGGAAGCACCTTTTTTGTCAGGGAGGATGGCAACATGGCAAGTTTTGTTATCAGAGAATGACATTGTGTATGTGAGTCAGAAAGCTATAAAGGGCAGCGCAGTAGCTGAATTCTTAGCAAGTCGGGCGGTGGAAGATTATGAGTCTCTGAACTTTGATTTCTCAGATGAAGATTTGATGTGCGTCTCGCAAGAAGAAGAGGTTCCCTCTAAAAAGAAGAAATTGTGGAAAATGTACTTTGATGGTGCATCTAATGCCATGGGGCATGGGATCGGTGCAGTGCTTATATCTCTAGAAGAAGATTATTATCCTTTCACTGCCAGATTGGATTTTGATTGTACAAACAATACTGCTAAGTATGAGGCGTGTACTATGTGCCTTCGTGCTGCAGAAGATAGAAAGATCAAAACATTGGAAATTTTTGGATATTCAGCTCTAGTGATATACCAGTTACGGGGAGAATGGGAAACCAGAGATGTAAAGCTAAACTGATATCGAGAACTTAGATTGAGTTTATTGGAGGAATTCGAAGAAATGAATTTCAATTACTTCACTTGAGAAGAAAACTGAATGGCGGATGCTCTGGCTACTTTGTCATCAATGTTTAAAGTGAATGAAGGGGCTGAAGTTGTGTCGATAAAGATGAGCATATATGAGTTTCCTGCCCACTGCTTAATTATCGAAGAAGAAGTAGATGGCCTCCCTTGGTATAACGATATTTTGCAATACATCAAGAACCAACAGTATCCTGAACGAGCAACAGAAAATGACAAGAGGACTCTGAGAAGGCTAGCGATGGGTTTTGTCTTAGACGATGAGATTCTCTACAAGAAAGGGAAAGACCAAGTCTTAGTGAAATGTGTCGGATCTGCCGAAGCTCGAAGAATCATAGAGGAAGTCCATGAAGGGATATGTGGCACCCGTACCAATGGTTACATGCTTGCTAAGCAGATTATGAGGGCAGGATATTATTGGCTGACAATGGAAGGAGATTGTATCAGTTATTCCCCGAAGTGCCATAAATGTCAGATCTATGCATATAAGATTCATGTGTCGCCATTGCTATTGCATGTCATGACTGCACCATGGCCATTTTCAATGTGGGGAATGGATATGATTGGGCCTATTACCTCGAAAGCTTCAAATGGACATCGTTTCATCCTGGTGGCCATAGATTATTTCACAAAGTAGGTAGAAGCTACTTCATATGCGAATGTAAAAAAGTCGATGGTATGCAGATTTGTTAAGAAGGAAATCATATGCCGATATGGATTACCAGCAAGAATTATCTCAGATAATGCTCTCAATCTGAACAATAAGATGATGAGGGAAATATGTACTCAGTTCAAGATCACACATCATAATTCGGCACCATACCGTCCGAAGATGAATGGGGCAGTAGAAGCAGCCAATAAGAACATCAAGAAGATTGTTGAGAAAATGACTGATGTGTACAAGGATTGGCATGAGATCTTGCCTTTTGCTCTTCATGCATATCGTACTTCGATTCGTATATCTACAGGAGTAAGGCCATTTTCTTTGGTATACGAGAAGGAAGCAGTACTGCCTATTGAGGTTGAAATCCCTTCACTTCGTGTTTTGATGGAGGTTGGCCTAGAAGAGGCAGAATGGGTTAGAGCTCGTTATGAATAGCTGAATCTCATCGAGGAGAAAAGATTGAAGGCAATATGTCTTGGGCAGTTGTATCAGAAAAGGATGATTCGAGCCCACAACAAGAAGGTTTGTCCCAGACATTTTCGAGAAGGGGAGTTGGTACTAAGGAAAATTCTCCCTATAGTGAAGAATCTGCGAGAAAAATGGGCTCCAAATTGGGAAGGACCCTATGTGGTAAAAAGAGCTTTTTCTGGAGGAGCATTTATTCTAACTCGGATGGACGGGGATGATTTGAGAAATCCCGTGAATGCTGATGAATTGAAGAAGTATTATGCTTGAAGAAAAAAAAAGAGAAAGAAAAAAGAGAAAAAGAAAAAGTGTGATGCTGTGCACATGGAAATTCGAATGATTCCAAGTGTAAAAATGGAAATTCTATATATCTATCTCCTCTAAGGATTGCTTTTCAATGAGAATATTCATGCTTGATGTGATAAATAGCCGTCCTTCATATTCCTTTCACTAAGAAGAAATTATCCTTAGTCACCCTTTTGAGCCTGAGGAATTATTTCTTTTTTTGAACCTTGATCACGGATCACCCTCTACACTAGAGGGTAGATACGAGGAAAAATAATAAAAAAATCATGGAAAAAAGAGATCCATCGAAAAATGTGAAATCAAAGAATGGCAAATGAAAGCCAAGAATGAAAGAAAAAGATTGAAAAAGAAAAGAAAGTCCAAAAAAAGGACAAATGCTTCAAAAATAAATTCTCCTCAGGAAATGATCCTTGATCCAATCACCCTTAATCACACTTTGGGCCTATTTATCCTTTCTCTCTAAACCCGAACCTTGGCCTACATTACGTGCTTTTAAAAGTCCATTTTGATCAAGCGCGGACATTTAATTTGAAAGGTTTTTCTTAGAATTCATCCCATCTTTTGAATTGACATTTTTACCTTGGAAGCATTTAGAATT
The DNA here is from genome assembly GCA_030761205.1 of Fremontodendron californicum. Lineage (NCBI taxonomy): Eukaryota > Viridiplantae > Streptophyta > Magnoliopsida > Malvales > Malvaceae > Fremontodendron > Fremontodendron californicum. The sequence continues at coordinate 14,336,759 of JAULJL010000009.1, read as the reverse complement.
CTCAGGTGCATGGTAGAACACAAGAAAAAAGAGAAAACAAAAAATTGAAAATGAAAAAGAATGAAAATGAGAGGTTTAAGCCGAAAACTCGAAAAGGGCGACTTAATACCGAATGGGGGACATTGAGTTGAAAACCCGCAAAGGGTGACTGAAGTACTGATTAAGGTTTGAATCAATGCTCCGTGTAAAGGGCGAGAAAATATCTGAAAATCAGAGAAAAGGGGAAATACTCAGTTTGACGTAACTATGGAAGCCGAGGGATTACCCAAGTAAATTGCTCATTCAAGAGAAATTTCAGATGATTTGAAAAAGGAGGGGTCCAAGATATTCCGCATCCTGGGCATCTACAACCTATAACTTTACATTTGTTTCTTATATCCTTGATATTCACTTTTATCATTTTAAAACATTTGTTGCAATAAATTCTTGTTATCCCTTTTATGACATTTACTTGTTTCATACTTTCTTTAATATATTTTTGCGATGCATTTTTTTTGTTATTAAATTGAATGATGATTAGTAAACATACAAATCTTTAAATAAAAGGGTTTTAGAGTATTACTAAGGAGTAGATTTAAATCTTAGAAAAGGTTTGGAAACCACTAATCTTGATGGAAAATTCACCAAGTAAAGGTAAACAGTGAATGTGTTGGAGACTCTGTCATGATGTCAGAAAATTTGTGAATTTCAACGAAGTCATAAGCTGAGACTGTTTGATAATTATCTTGATTGAAGGTTCCTCAAGTGGGCATCAGTGATCGTCATGAAGTCAGATAATGTGTGAACCTCAAAGAAACCATGGATTAGAAATCATGACACAATCATTTGATTGCATTCATCCTTAGGAAACATACAAGCTTTTGCAAAACATGTCATTCTCATCACCGCATTTAGCTAACAATATAGGAATCAGAAAAATTTTGGCTTCCCCAAATTGAACTCGTTCTGCTTCTCAAATGAGTCAAGCCCCGAGACCGCCGTCGAGGTATGTTCCTTTATTTTCAAGTTAAATTTATTTTCCAAATGAATCAAACCCAGGATCATTCTTAGTATTTTTCCATTTGTTTTTAAAATCGAACTCGTTCTACTTCTCAAATGAGTCAAGCCCCGAGACCTTCGTCGAGGTATTTTCCCTTTGCTTTCAAATTGAACTCGTTCTGCTTCTCAAATTAGTCGAGCCCCGAGACCATCGTCGAGGTATTTTCCCTTTGTTTTCAAATCGAACTCGTTCTGCTTCTCAAATGAGTCGAGCCCTGAGACCATCGTCGAGGTATTTTCCCTTTGTTTTCAAATCGAACTTGTTCTGCTTCTCAAATGAGTCGAGCCCCGAGACCATCGTCGAGGTATTTTTCCCTTTGTTTTCAAATCGAACTCGTTCTGCTTCTCAAATGAGTCGAGCCCTGAGACCATCGTCGATGTATTTTCCATTTGTTTTAAAATTGAACTTGTTCTTCTTCTCAAATGAGTCAAGCCCCGAGACCATCGTCGAGGTATTCTCTTTTTGTTTTTAAATCGAACTCGTTCTGCTTCTCAAATGAGTCGAGCCCCGAGACAATAGTCGAGGTATTTTCTATTTAAATCAGGGATAAGACCTCCGGGCACCATTCTTAAGACCTCCGGGTATAATTTTTTTTGTTTAAATCATGGATAAGACCTCCGGGCACCATTTTTTTAAGACCACCAAACACCAGTTTTCAAAATCCTAGAGAAAACCTCTGGGCATCATTTTTAAAGTCGCATTCGGCATAATTTTCCAAATCATAGATTAGACCTTCAGGCACCATTTTTGTAAGACCTCCGAGCACCAGTTTTCAAGATCCTAGATAAGACCTCCGCGCATCATTTGAAAGTCGCATTTGGCATAATTTTCCAAATCATAGATCAGACCTCCAGGCACCTTTTTTAAGACAACTGTCGCGCACCAGTTTTCAAAAATCATAGATAAGATCTCCGAGCATATTTTTTTAAAACCTCCGGGCATAATTTTCCAAAATCATGGATAATACCTCCGGGCATCATTTTTAAGACCTTCGGGCACACATTTTTTAAGACCTCCGAGCATAATTTTCTTATTTTGTAAGCCCGTTTTCTTAAGACGGGTCGAGCCTTGATTAGTCAAGGAAATCAATTTAAGGACAAAATCTTCAATTCATAGCTTTAAAATAATGGAAAAAATAAAAAAAATTGAAAAATGAAAAAAAATGAAAACCCTTTTCCCTTTCTTCACATGTGATTTCACTAACCGGACAAAATTAGTGTTTGTTTATCTTTGCCTGATTCCTGATTCTCAGCAATAGTCAAAGAGGGGCAGCTGTAGACACCTAATTTTGTCCGGACCACTAAATCATGTATTTTTCTTTCTAAATTGATGTTTTAGAGTGAAAAAAGTCTTTTCTCATCCTGCAGGTGGTACTCCGAGAGTTAGTTTAAGAAAGCAAGAATAAAAAGACAATCTTGAAAAAGTCAACCCCAAAAAAGTCAAGCCTAAAAGTCAACCCACTTTCAAAATCAAGATTCAAAGCTCAATAGAACAATGGTGAAAGAATTTTGATAATTCGAGATCTACAATGAAAGATATGGAGTTTGGAAGTTGGGTTACGGAGATTCAACGGAAAAAAAACCGTAATTCAAAAAATTTGGGGAAAAGTGCTTAAACGATCAAAGTGGTCAAAATTGGAGGTTCCGAATGGAAGATAAGTAATGTATACGGGTAATGGAGAGGCCATTTGGAGGCAAAACTGAAGGAAAAGTCAATTTGGAAGAAAACTAAGAATTAGGGTTTTTGGTGGATTTTGGTGAAATTGGGGAAAATTATAGAAATGGCCCGATTCGGTAAAACTAAAGCCCCTAATTTATGAGGAGTGAGTAAACAAGGATAGCCCAAGGCTTAGTTTGAAGTAATTCCGAGAAAAGAGCCGATTGGAGAAAAAACGAGGAAATTTCCAATACTGAAAAAAAATCAAAACGGAAGGGAATTTGATCGTAAAAATTGGGCTTTTTGGACCAAATCCAATTCATTATATGACAAAGGCACAGAAAAAAAATCTGGAAATCGAATTTGTTTTGAGTAAAACCGAGCTTCGGAGGTAAAAGGACAAACTTGGAAAATTCGGGAAAAATAGCAAATGAGCTCCAAAAATTCCCAAAAACTTCCAAATCTCAATCTTAAATCATTTGGAAGAGATTGGCGAAAAAAATCCGGATTCGAAATTCATTTGCAAAATGACAAATTTCGGGCCCACTAAGCTGAAAATTCCAGAAGATAAATCCTGAAAAAATAGCAAATTAGCTCAAAAAATTCTGAAAATCTCCAGATCTCAAATTTAAATTATTTGGAAAATATTGGCAAAAGAAAATCTGGAATCGGAGCTCGCTTGCAAAATGTCAAATTCCGAGTCCACTCAGCTGAAATTCAAAAAGATAAATCCCAAAAAAATAGCAAATAAGCTTGAAAATTCCGAGTCCACTCAGCTGAAATTCAAAAAGATAAATCCCAAAAAATAGCAAATAAGGTCGTTTACAAAATGGCAAAAGTTCGGATGTACGAAGGGCCATTTTGGAAGAAAAATTCGGGAAAAATAGCAAATGGGCTCAGAAAAGTATGAAAACTTCTAGAATTCAATTTTTTATTATTTAGAAAGTTTTGAAAAAAGAAAATTTGGATTTGGAGTCCGTTTTCTATTTCATTAGTTTTGGGGGCCAAAAATGTCATTTTAACAAAGAAACCGAAGAGGGACTTTCTTGCAATTAAAAAAATAGAGTGTGGGATGTAATTTAAAAGGTCAACTCAGCCAAGCCAATGTTGGAGAGTGATTTTTTTGAACCATTGCATCCAAGGGCCAAGAGTGGATAGGAAGGTAGTTATTTTTTTGATAAAGCCTTTGAAATTGTGACACATGGACCAATGCATGGAGAGGAATGATGTCATATTTATGACATCATATTCATGACATCATATTTTAGGGGCTGATTATTTAATCTAAGGGTGGGAAGTTTATATAGAAAGCATCTTGGAATAAGGGCCATTGGATCAAAATTGGCTAGGAAAAAACTACAACCTTTTACACAATTCCTAGGCCATTCGACCACTACAAGGAAGGAAGGGGTCTTTTCATTTTCTCACTTCTTCTTGGCTGATTACTCTCCATTTTTTGAAAGCAAATAGTAAGTTTTGAAAAGTAAAGAAAGTTAGAAGAGAAGAAAGCTTGCAAAATAGCTTTTGAAGTTAGCTAAAAGCACCTTACTCTTGCATTTTCTTTGCATTTCCATGCTTAATTTGCTGTTTTCCTTTGATATTTTGTGATTTTCTATTGTTTTTGGTTGTGAAATAAGTGTTTTCAAACTTCCTCCTCAAGCTCCTCTTTTATGTTTTCTTAAAGAAATCTTGAAAAGCAAATATTTTACTTGATTTTTAGAGCTGGCCGAATGGCCTTATTTTTGTATATGGTTTATGTTTGATTCTTTTTTCTTTTTTCTTGTTGATTGTGATGTTTTAGTATGTTTGATGTTCTATTGTTTTAAAAATAACAAAGATATGGAGCTTGTTTTAACCTTCTTTACTTACTTACCTCTATTTTTGATTTTATCATTTTGTTTTCATGTCTACTTACCTTGTTTACCATTTTTAATTTTCTGTTTTCAATATGTTTGAGTTGTTCATAATTTGCATTTTACTATACTATGTGTTTGTGAAAATGCCTAGCTACATTCTTGCCTATGTATCATGTTTGATTGGTCTAGCATGTTTCCTTTTGAGTCTTGCATATATTATGCCATGTGTTTGTGTTAATGCCATGTTAGGATTTCATCATTTTGAATATGTCCATTCGGCTACCCTAGGTTTTGTGCCTTGTATGTGCATTTTCATCTTGCTAGTTGACATGCTTACATTTCCATGCCATGATTTTGTGTATTTCGATTTAGTGTGCTATGTGTTTGTGTTATTGCCATACATTTTTTAGGGTCTAAGTCTCATTTGCATTGCCATGCATTTCATGCATGTTTAGGTCCAGGTTGCATTTATTGCCATGCAAGTTCATGTTAGGTCTAGGTCATATTCTTTATGCCATGCATTTTCTATGTCATTTAGTCTTAAATCATGCATTTAACTTGCTGTTTGTTCATACATCTCATATCATACCACTTGATTTTTGACTTAAGCTAATCAATGGCTTAAGATCAAGCTCACATGAGCATACTTGTGGAAAATTAAGGAGTTGTAAAGTTGATTTTTCTACCTTTGTGATTTTTTTTACTTAGGTAATTCTTGTCCAATTTTAGAAATTTTAGATACTGTTTGTAGGTCCTTAGAAGAGTTTCCAATATTTTTACATTGATTTTTGAATGATTTTATCAAAGACTTAAAAATGATTTTTAGCAAAACAGTTTTTCACCCAGTGTTCTGACTTTCGTGATTTTTCTGGTGGGTTATCCTTTGTCCAAAAATTAAGCCAATTTTTCCCCATAGAATTTGACATGTTCTGAGTCTCCTATATTTTTTTTTTCCAGATCTTTTAGATTTTTTAAAAATAGGTTAAAAAAATTACGTTTTAAAACGGGGCAGTAGAGTCAGTTTTGAATTTGAGGAAAATTAATTTTCTGTTTTATCTAAGGTATTAAGGGAGGGCTGAGTAGGAACCTTAGCTAATGTCCTAGGGGAGTTTCTAAGCCATTTTAATTCTGAAAAATGATTTTATAAAGCTCGGGTCAAGGGTGGTCAAGTCTGGGTTTTCAAAGTTAGGAAAATAGAGCCATTCTAAATGGGAATTTCGACCATGTGCCATTTTAATAGAAGAATTTTCAAAATTATTTTCGAACTAATCACAAAGTATTTTTGATTTTAGAAAATTTAATTTGATGTCTTTTCCTAAGATAATCGGATATCTTTTTAGGTATACGAATTTCCTTATTTAAAGGAAAAAATACACTTTCATGCATTGCATTTTCCATGTTCATGCATACTATATAATATATGATTTTTGCTATGATAATGTCATTTGTTTTGATTTATATTTCATGATGTTATATTGATTGTTATATTTTTGTGAATATTCTACGTTATCCTATGCTTTTTCTTTAGTCATTTATTTTATATCTTGTCATCTAGCATTTACTATATTCATGCATTATTATTTCCATGCATATTTCATGTCATTTAGGTTATTCACTTCATTTAGAATATATTATGTCACTTAGGTTATTCATTTCATTTAGAATATATATTATGTCAAGTAGGTTATATCATTTCATTTAGAACACTATGTCATTTAAATTATATCATGTCATTTAGGTTACATTATATTATCTAGATTTTGCTATGTCATCTTTATTATGTCACACATGTTCATATTCATCTTTTAAAATGTTTTTAAAATAAGATAATTATTTTCAATGAAATAAAGATATTTCCGAGTTAAAATTATTCATGAATTCTCTGCCGGGTTTGCTGGCGAAGATATTGTTGGTATATGCCCTAGAGCCAATCGGTTTGGTCAGGCATAAACTACCAATAATGCAAACCCATCACTATATCTTGGTGATACAAGGTTTTCCTTCATGTTAGTACAATGATAAGGAGTTATTAAGTACTTATCGGATGAAGCCCATGGAACATAATGGTCTTGCAAAGGAATTATATATAATTGTGAGATTTTTATGCATCAAAGCCATGTTCCTAAAACGGTTCCTGGTCATCGTATTGCCAAGACGGGGCATTGGCAATGCTCAAAACTTGTGCATATTAAGCCTACTTACTTAGTAAGCAACTGATCTCACGTATTGAAGTATATGAGATACTTTAGGATAACATGTAGGTGCTTGTCTGTTGAACAAGTTCACTGAACATGACCCGCTCTGAGAACTCCATTTGGTATTGTCACTCAAGTGTCTATGGAAATGTTCTCACGTGTCAGTCGTGTAAATAGTCCTCTGACTTGTGATACCAGGTCATCTTGTATGGGGAGTGTCATACTTTGATTCCATCATGAACGGGTCCCTAACACAGAGTGATGCTTATGGTAGGGTGGTTTTGGGTATGACATGAACCATACGAAGATGGATGAGTGATCCAGAGAGGATTCACCACTCCAAGTGACATCGAAGACATATCTTATTTGTTCTTGGCTTAAGTAAACTTAATGGAATCTCTGGCCAGAGTATGACGAATTTAGGAGAAATAGTTTCTCTAATTTCACAAAGTTAACTAATAGCTGGAAGAACTAATATGGATTGAACATGAGTAGACACTGCACCATGCTCATGGTCTTTCTGGGATATTTGGTGAAAGGACCGAATTACACTGATAGACTGGACACGAAAGGTTATGTCGAGACTAACTTGACTCTCCGGTATTTGGGTGGTCATGATGGTTTGCTAGATTCCACTCATGATCTATGAATGTAAATTAATTAGATTAATTTATATTCATTGCCAACATATTGGAAGCCTAATGGGTCACACACAAAAAGGTGAATTAAGAGATTAAAATGGAAAGAGCCTAATTGATTAATTTGAGAATTTAATCAATAGGGACTTAATTAAAAAGTTTACTTAAGTGGAAGGACTTAAGTGCAAATACATAAGAGTTATTGCCCATAGTACAAACCCTGGAGTGATATTTGCCCTATATAAAAGAAACATGATAGCTTGGCCGACCTCCCTATGCCCCCTAGCCGCATATGTGATATGCTTAGAGGCTTTGGTGTCTTCTTGATTTCTTGACTTCCTCCTTGCCTCTTCATGGATTGCTAGAGAGAAAAACGTTTTCTTTCAAGAGAGCAAAGGCATAGAGTGGAGAAGAAAGAAGATCAAGATAATCCTAGAGATTGGCGCATCAAACCCGAAGAGGGAAGAAAAGTGTTTTCTTCTTCTTGATGCTTATGAAGCATTCGACCATGGTATGTTTAGATGGGGAGAGGTTTCTTGAAATCTAAACTACTAGCATCGTTTTTGGCTAGACTTCATTCCTACCTTATGAAGGTTTTCTTAATCATCTTGTGTGGATTACTGTTAGAGGCCAGACATTTGTGTGGCTTGAAGTCTCGGATTGACAACTTGGTGTTCAAGATTGAGTGGGCTGTTTGTAAACTCAAGATTACTAGATCTTTGAGTAAAGGTATGATTCTTGCTCAGATGTATGCTTTATAATTGCAAGATTGCATTAAAATTTTATAAGCATGATCCTATTAGATTCGACTGTCTCTTTGTTTATTATTCTGCTGGGTTCATGTTTTTCTTTAATATGATTGATGTTTGAGCATGAGGTCGAATCCCAACAGTGGTATCAGAGCCTAGCTTGTAAGTTTTTTTGTGATTTACATGTTTAATTCTTGGTAATATTCAATTGGATTGAATTGTGTGTTGATCTAGCAAAGTTACATCAGGAAAAACGTTTTCTTGTTTTGTTTCAATTCTAACAGCTTCTGTTTGCAATATGATTTTGGTGTTTTAAATTGTTTAAAACATGTTTAAAATTGATTTGATCAACGTTTAACCTTGCCATATGATTTCATGACACAAAGAAGTTAAAGAAACAAGTTTGGATTTGATTTGAATTGGTTTTGGTGCTTGAATTTCGAAGAACACAAGTGCAGGATTTTTCTGTACACCTGCTGTAAGTTGCGGTTTTAACATGGTTAGAGGTGTCCAAAAATTCTGAAAATTTGAGGAGAAGTCCAAAACATGTCTATCTTGATTCTGTAATTTTTGGTGAATTTTTTTATTTTTTTGATTGCCAAAACTGCCTCTCAGAATTGTGCAAATAGTTTTCATGATTGCTGGAATTTTCTGGGCAGCCTTGAGTTCTTGAATTTGATTCTTGAATTGTGGGTATAATTGGCTGAAAATCAAAGAATGACTTGTGTGTGAGTTTTTCACCACTTAGCCACCAAAAGAAGAGACTTCTTTGAGGCAAACATTGCCCCAAACAAGGGCTGTCGATTGCGGCATAGTAACTTACTCAAAGTAGGAGGCGGCTACACACAAAAGTTGTTTGTTAGGGCATCACTTTCTATTTTTGGAAATTCTTAATCTTTGGAATTTTGGACTTGTGAAAATTGTTTCCTAGTCAAGATTGGATTCCTAAGAGTTAGGAATGCACCTATGCTATCCTTGTGGAAATTGTTTCCTAGTTGAACAAGGACTCGTAAAAGTTGGGAGAAGATATGAAACTTTCCTTGTAGAGGAAGTTTCCTAATCAAACTTGGACTTCCTAAGGTGTTAGGAAATCTAATTAAATTGTTTAATTAGATGGAAGATTTTAATTCAAAGAATCCTAATTGGATTAGGACTCAAGTAAATTGAATTAAAATTAAAATTGCTAGATAATTTGAGCTAAGTATATTTAAATGAGTTTAAATATTACTTTCCTTAAATGACACATTATGATGTGATTATGAAAGCATGAGGATGGTTATGGACTTAGACCTTAGACTTAGGTCATGGATGGTTAAATTTTCTTTTTGGTATTTTTATAAATAGGGTCTGCGAACCCTGCCTTCTCTTATTCATTTCTGGGGTTGTAAATTCTCTTCTCACCTAACTCCCCTCGAATGTAACTCGAGGTTTCTATCAAAGATATGTAAATGTTATATAGTTTTATAGATTTAGATTTAGGCTAAGATTAGAATTTATGTAATTCCCAAATGTAAGGAGACAAGGCGCCAAGAAGAATGACCAAGGAGATCACCATCAAGACTTATGAAGACTATGTATGGTATCCCTAGGAATTTGACCAACTAGTTTCCTAATGGCTCAAGGAAACTAAAGTAGTAAAGTCCAAAATCATCCTAGTAGATTGCATGAGATAGATTTATTTTTGAATTTATATATGTGATATATATTTGAATAAATGCTATGCATGTCAATCAACAAAGAAAAGCAATGAAACCTATTTAATGAAATAAAGAAATCCCTCATTAAATTATATTGAGTCCATGTTATGCATGATAAGTTGCCTTCCACCATCTTAACAAGATAACCAGAGTTCTTCCAGTAGGAGGCTTGTTGAGTCACTCAAGGTCAAACTACTGTACGAATATGTTTGAGTTAAAGAAGGTGGGTCTTACTCAACTAAGTGTCATGTTATCCGGATGCGTCAAACTTGATCACATGATATTTAGAGGCAAAGGTTAGACGAAATGCATATGATGCATTTAGGCAAAGTTTTGTCACCTAACTGATCAAGGAGTTACATAGAGATGCAATTGGTAAGCAAATTTACCTACTCAATTAGTTTCAACATGGCTTGTTGAGTCACTCAAGGTCATGGTGGGATGAAAGGGGTCCTTGCTCACTAAGAAGTTTAAAAGTTAAATTTCTCGAATAGTAGAGGAGGGATACTGTGTTGATAAAATAGTGAGAACAATCATTCAGACTTTAAAACCTGGTTTTAAAAAATTTGCAATTTGCATAATGACTATTATATGCATTGGTTTATATGGGATATAAATTGTCATGGTAGGTTAACTAGTCACACGATTGCATACTTGATGCAAAGTCGATTTCACTAATCAATGAAATGAATGTCTATGTCCTAAATGATCCATAAGGTATTTAGCAATGAGAAGTTCAAAGATCTCGAGGAATTGTTCCAATGAAAGATGATTAGAAGGTAGCCTATGAGGCATTATGTGCTAATGGATGAATGGACAGGTTTTAGAAACTTGGTTGATATATGGATCATGATCTAAGTATGGACTTAGTTCTTTATTCATTGTCTAGGAGCAATTAGCAAGTCGTGTTGTAGGACAACATGAACCGAAAGGTGTTGCTAAATGTGCTCACTAGACTGGAAGATCTCCATTTTGTTACTTCCACCAGGGGAAGGTAACCGAAGAAACGTTCTTCAAAGTGAGGATGATAAGATGAAGAAAGAACCTAATATCGATCAAAAGGACATACCATCATTGTGGCAATGCATGGCATTGGAGGCTTAAATGCAAAAAGTATATCTGATACTTGAAAGGTAGTGAAACTTGAGAAGTTTTACTTCATGATTATTATGAGTTTGTTTTCACTACCTTTAAGTATATGATACCTATAAAATTGGTTCAAAGATATGTATGACATATAGATGGAACTAATAGTAAGGACAAGTGAAAAAAATAAGACCAAGGAGGTGGCAACCTTAGTTGATACTTGATCAAGCTTGCCAACCTATTCATGATGAATGTTTTAGAAACATTATCATTGATATTTCGGTTATGCTAGCATTAGATGCTTGGCCATTCATCCTAGAATGAACCGAAAGGTTATATGAAATTTGTTCCATATCATGGTCTTATTACACTCATAAAAACTAGAAACTTGCATAAAAGATAATCAAAGGTTGTTCAAGTCAAAAGTATAAGATTAAAGTATACAGATACTAGTAGTTTCTTTGATTATGAATCAAAGGAAATCTTATACAAAACTTGACAACTAGATGAACTTTGGCTCAAGGAATTTCATAATGAGATTATGAAACTAATTTAGTTAAAGAGCATTCTTATTAAGATATAATGAAGAATGGATTGAAACTAAATTGATTGATTATCTAATAGAATTCATATTAGATGAATTGGGTGGACATTACATTGTGATGACATAGAAAGGTCCATGATGCTCCAAATAGCAAAGATTGTCGAAACACTAACCTAGAAAGGATTTCGAATTGTATTTGTAAAACAAACATTCATATGGGATATGAGATGTTTGGTTTTATATTTACAAATGTGCATTCAAAAGAGTTTTGAATTCACATCCCATAGGAAAGTAAATGAGTTTACTTTGAATGTTTCTACACAAGTAGGAAATAGTGGGAGAATTATGACATTTAAAAGTTAAAGGTCATAATTAGAAATCCGAAATTTATGCATAAGATGCATAAAGGCACAAAGATTTAGTAGGATGCATTATGATGCATTACTCATAGGTGATGAGTCTACTAAACTATGATTAAGTAGGATGCATAGTGATGTATTACTCATAAGAGATAAGTCTACTTAATAGAACATTGTTAGACAATGGATTGAGATATCCAGTTTTGATAGTTACATTCAAAAGTTGAATTTATCAAAAGGATGAGATATCTTTTGTGCACACCTAAGGGTTAGCGGGAGCAATACAGATTACTCAACAAACAATGTATACCAGATACATTGATGATTAAAAGGTAAATCGACAGTTATGCTAAGATCTAACAGATTTAGCAACAACTGATTGGATTAAATGTTAAATGAGTTTAACATAGAGAAAATCCAATAAGTAACTTAAAGCCATAAAGTAAATGAATTTAGTCATTTGGAAACGTTCCAAATTAGAGAGGACTGAATTATTTATATTCTAAGTCAGAATACAAACATTTTGTTCAAGGCTACGAAAAAGTGTATTTGGACCCATAGCTCACTGGGCTACTTAAAAGATTCCTAGTTGTTAAAGTAACAAATGAGCCATAAGGAATCGGGTTTCATTGTGATCCGAATAAGTATTGTGACTATGATAATAGAGATTATTAAAAGTATATGACCGAAGCATATTCTCACAATAAAGTACTGGAGCTATGTCCTAGTAGAGACACAATTGCTAAACGAAAGAGTTCGGCATTGGATGCGTTAGCGATTGGCATAGTGCAAGTGGGAGATTGTTGGTATATGCCCTAGAGCCAATCGGTTTGGTCAGGCATAAACTACTAATAATGCAAACCCATCACTATATCTTAGTGATACAAGGTTTTCCTTCATGTTAGTACAATGATAAGGAGTTATTAAGTACTAATCGGATGAAGCCTATGGAACATAATGGCCTTGCGAAGGAATTATATATAATTGTGAGATCCTTATGCATCAAAGCCATGTTTCTAAAATGGTTCCTGGTCATCGTATTGCCAAGACGGGGCATTGGCAATGCTCAAAGACTGGTACATGTTAAGCCTACTTACTTAGTAAGCAACTGATCTCACGTGTTGAAGTATATGAGATACTTTAGGATAACATGTAGGTGCTTGTCTGTTGAACAAGTTCACTGAACATGACCCGCTGTGAGAACTCCATTTGGTATTGTCACTCAAGTGTCTATGGAAACGTTCTCATGTGTCAGTCGTGTAAGTAGTCCTCTGACTTGTGATACCAGGTCATCTTGTATGGGGAGTGTCATACTTTGATTCCATCACAAACGGGTCCCTAACACAGAGTGATACTTATGGTAGGGTGGTTTTGGGTATGACATGAACCATACGAAGATGGATGAGTGATCCAGAGAGGATTCACCACTCCAAGTGACATCGGAGACATATCTCATTTGTTCTTGGCTTAAGTTAGCTTAATGGAATCTTTGGCTAGAGTTTGATGAATTTAGGAGAAATAGTTTCTCTAAGTTCACAAAGTTAACTAATAGCTGCAAGAACTAATATGGATTGAACATGAGTAGACACTGCACCATGCTCATGGTCTTTCCGGGATATTTGGTGAAAGGACCGAATTACACTGATAGACTGAACACGAAAGGTTATGTCGAGACTAACTTGACTCTCCGGTATTTGGGTGGTCATGATGGCTTGCTAGAGTCCGTTCATGATCTAGGAATGTAAATTAATTAGATTAATTTATATTCATTGCCAACATATTGGAAGCCTAATGGGTCACACATAGAAAGTTGAATTAAGAGATTAAAATGGAAAGTGCCTAATTGATTAATTTGAGAATTTAATCAATAGGGAATTAATTAAAAAGTTTAATTAAGTGGAAGGACTTAAGTGCAAATACATAAGAGTTATTGCCCATAGTCCAAACCCTGGAGTGATTGCCGCCCCCTATAAAAGAAACATGATAGCTTGGCCGACCTCCCTATGGCCCTCCTAGCCGCATATGTGATATGCTTAGAGGCTTTGGTATCTTCTTGATTTCTTGACTTCAACCTTGCCTTTACATGGATTGCTAGAGAGAAAAACGTTTTCTTTCAAGAGAGCAAAGGCATAGAGTGAAGAAGAAAGAAGATCAAGATAATCCTAGAGATTGGTGCATCAAACCCGGAGAAGCAAGAAAAATGTTTTCTTCTTCTTGATGCTTATAAAGCATTCGGCCATGGTATGTTTAGATAGGGAGAGGTTTCTTGAAACCTAAACTACTAGCATCGTTTTTGGCAAGACTCCATTCCTACCTTGTGAAGGTTTTCTTGATCATCTTGTGTGGATTACCGTTAGAGGCTAGACACTTCTGTGGCTTGAAGTCTCGGATTGACAGCTTGGTGTTCAAGATTGAGTGGGCTGTTTGTAAACTCAAGATTACTAGATCTTTGAGTTAAGGTATGATTCTTGATCAGATGTATGCTTTATAATTACAAGATAGCATTAAAATTTTACAAGCATGATCCTGTTAGATTCGACTGTCTCTTTGTTTATTATTCCGCTGCGTTCATGTTCTTCTTTAATACGATTGATGTTTGAGCATGAGGTCGAATCCCAACAGATATAATCAATTATCATTAATAAAGGAATATCTTTTTTTTTCAAAAAAAAAAAAAGAGAATGATTCGGAAAATTTTTCAAATAAATAAAAATTTCTATATTTTGTCACATTTGTTGGGGAATATAGGAAAATTTTGAATTAATAAATTCTGAATCATTTTCAATAAAAAATGGAATTATTTTTCTTTAAATTGGGAATTAATTTAAAATACCAAATTTAAAACTTACTTTTTTACCGAGACTTGAGATAACACACGATTAGTAAGGTACTATTTTATCTGGGTGTTGTGGGGGTGCTAATCCTTCCCACATGTAACCGAGTCTCGAACCTGCTTCTTTGATTTCTCTAGTTTAAAAACACAGACTTGAAATTGGTTTGAAAATTATTTTAATTAATTTAAAATGTTTTACAATTTTAATAGGTGGCCGATCACACCTAGCTAAAAAAGATTGGTGGCGACTCCATTTCTTTTTTCGAGGTTGTTTCCAAACCCTTATTTTATTTCAAGAGGAATTTAGTCGACTTTTCCTTTATTTTCCAGTGTCACACTTAACGAGTAATAAAGTCTCGCGATGAGACTTGTTATTTTTTGGGTTGTGACAACATGTTCTGCCACGTTGCTGTTGTGTGTTCCACCATGTTCCTACTGCATGCTCCGTCATATTAGATTTTTTTGCTACGTGTTCTGCCATATTTTTGCTGCATGTTTCGTCACATCATATTTTCCTGTTCCTACTGCGTGTTTCACTATGTCAGATTTCCTGCAACGTGTTACGTCATGTCTTCCTGTCATGTGTTACGCCAGTCAGATTTTCCTGCAACGTGTTACTCCACGTTTTCTTCTGCATGTTCCACCATGTCAGATTTTCCTGCAACATGTTACGCCACGTCTTCCTGTTTCGCCATGTCTTTCTATTCCTACTGCGTATTCCGCCATGTTCCTGCTGCGTGCTCCATCACGTTAGATTTTTCTGCTGTGTGTTTCATCACGTCAGATTTTCCTGTTCCCGCTGAGTGTTCCATCACGCTAGATTTTCCTGCTCTTGCTGCGTATTCCGTCACGTCAAATTTTCCTGTAATGTGTTATGTCATGTCTTCTTGTCATATGTTACGCCATGTCAGATTTTTTTGTACTTGCTACGTGTTCCGTCACGTCAGATTTTCTCGTACTTGCTGCGTGTTTCGCCATGTATTCCTTTGTGTTATTGCATACTCATTTTCTTGTAACATGGTATCAGTGCTTCTTATCTTGTAACATGGTATCAGAGCTAGGTTTGTTATGTTCTTTTGCCAGATTTTTCTGCAATATGTTCTGCCACGTTCCTGCTGCGTGTTCCACCATGTTCCTACTACGTGCTTCGTCACGTTAGATTTTTCTATTGCGTGTTTTGCCATGTCTGCTGCGTGTTCCGTCACGTCAGATTTTGCTATTCTTGCTGCGTGTTCCACCACGTCAGATTTCCTACAACGTGTTACGTCACGTCTTCCTGTCATGTGTTACGCCATGTCAGATATTCCTGTAACGTGTTATGCCACTTTTTTGCTGCGTGTTCCAATACGTCAGATTTTCCTGTTCCTACTGTCTGTTCCGCCATGTCAGATTTTCCTACAACGTGTTACGTGATGTCTTCATGTTCCTACTCCATGTTCTGTCATGTTCCTGCTGCGTGCTTCATCATGTTAGATTTTCCTACTGCGTGTTCCGTCACGTCAGATTTTCTTGTTCCTGCCGCGTGTTCCATCACGTCAGATTTTCCTATTTTTGCTGTGTGTTTTTTCACACCTCAGATTTTCCTGTTATTGCTGCGTGTTCCGTCACATCTGATTTTCCTACAACTTGTTATGTCACGTTTTTTTGTCACTTGTTATGCCATGTTAGTTTTTCCTGCAACGTGTTACGCCATATTTTCCTATCACGTGTTATGCCACGTCTTGCTGTTCTTGTTGCTTGTTACGTCCCTTCAAATTTTTGTGTCATGTGTTTCGCCACATGTTCCTTTATTGGTTAAGAAACTAAAGTTAGTATTTATAATACCAGTTTGACTTTGAGAGGAGGTGTTGAAGTAATAAATGTAATTAGATATATTAGGGACTACGATACGATATATTAGAGATTAGGATACGATATTCTTGTTTAGTTTTTTTCTAAATTGGTGAGAACCTTCTATATAAATAGGCACTCTTGTACAAACTAATACAACAATTAATAATATCAACGATCGTATAGTAATCTCTAATATATCGTATCGTAATCATAATTCCTAATATATCTAATTACATTTATTACTTCAACATCACTTATCAGGGAAGCATCATCGCTGTTGATGGAGGGAATGAACCGCAAATCCTTAAGCAAAACAACCTTTCAACAGCCTAACCAATCTCAAGAATAATAAAGTAAGGCAAAGCTACAATGATTTCTTCCATACTCTAAATTTGTTGGAATGCATCATCTCTACTTACTAAGTCAGAAGGTGTTGTCAGATTTCACTACGCAAGTGCACGTATCGTAAACAAGTAATAAAGTGGAAGTAGAGTGTCGTACTCACGAGGAATTGTTATTAATTTTGCTAAGTATTAAAATTAACACACTCAATCTTATCTAAACAATTAAATAAAGATGACAATTAAAAACTAATATTAAAAGAAACTAATACTGAAAGCAAGTAAACTAAAAAGGGTGAATTCAATTAATTATAAAAGCCTAGGATTACAACTTCCCTCAATACTTCGCTTGAATCTCTCTCTACCTCTTCACTTGATTAATGATCCTGAGTTGTTAACCTAGAGTTCTATCTTATTTATAAGTTTCTGTCGATGGTCTTATAAAAATATCCTTCCTAACCAATTAACTATATGTCTATGATAATTGAATTAAAGAAGTCATTAAGCTTAGGCTCTAACAATGGTTACACATGACATGTAAGTATATTTCTACCCTAGCTGCAGATCAATTCATCCTAATAAATGAATATGAAACATGTGTCGTTCAATCCATGTCTAATACTAAACTCCCTATGTTTAGTTGTATTTAGGTTAACAAATTAATCTAATTCGTGGCCAATCAACTAGAAGCATTAAGAACAAGATTGAACAAACAACTCAACAAACCATTAAATCAAGCTAGAGAGAGAAAGTAAATTCAAACTATGTGTTGAGTTCCATTGAAATCCTAGTAAAAGAAATTAGTTCATGATAAATAATGAAAACAAATAATCAAATAGTTTCACCATCATCAACAACACAAGAAAAATAAAGAAGAGAAAAGAGAAAACTAAGAGTTGTCAGTTCTTAAATCTTCAATCTTCCAATCTTCTTGAGAGAATTTGATGAAAACTATCTTCTTGAGAGAGAATTAGGTTTCTAGGTATACAATCCTCCCTATTTTGACCTAAAATAGTCCTATTTAAAGTGCCTAAGGCCTCATGGAGTCCAAAACTTCGTGGCCAAGCAAACAGGTAAGCTTTTTTCCCCTTTTCGGATTTTTTTTTTCACGTTGCAAAAAGTAGTTGGGCGCTGCGGCGTCGATATTCTACATGGTCTCCGGATTCTGTCATCTTTGCAAACTTCGTCAGCTCTTTTGATTGGGTAAATCTTGTCTGATTTTGACGAGGCTTATATCGTTGGAAAGGTTTGGAAGTCAGCTTCAAAAGCAAAGAGGGAGTTTTCTAAAATATAGTCTTTAAGATCAAGTTTTTCTTGAAAGAAGCTCCGGAGGTCGAATCTGCCTGCTCATTGCTTTGCACCGTTTTTCATCGTTTTGCACCTCGAAGCTCCAGATCACCTTGGACCTATAAAAACACATAAAAAATAATTATATAACTATTTTAAACATAAAATGGATTAATAAAATAAATATAAAAACATCTAAAACTAATCAAATCCTAATAAAAGCCTCAAAGACTTAGCCGATTTAAAAACATAAAAGGTGGCAAAATAACTATATTTCCTAGAGTTATCACACCCCAAACTTAAAATTTTGCTAGTCCTCGAGCAAAACAAAACAAAAAAAACTAACTAAATAACCTGACACAAAACATCACTCAAGATAAATTCACACAAACAATGATTTCTTAATTTTCCTCAAAAGTTACCTCAAAATCCTGATACAAAGTAGAACAGAAACATAATCCAAATCCATGATTCAATTCAATCGTAAACTTCATGCTTGAATGAATTTACAGTGTGTGTGTGTGAATAATCTCTTTCCAAATCATCACATGCAATCTAAATAAGTTTATATCAATGCAAAAATACGAATTAGTACTAAATTTTCATATGTTTGCCTTTCATCTCTCTGTCCTCTAATGCAGACTAAAACTTCGTCAAGGATCAAGTAGGTCTTTATTAAACTTGTAATGTAAGGCTAGGGTCAAGGTATGAGAAAGGATAAATTTTTGGTTAAATTCACCCGTAGACACTTTACATTTTTTCCAAGATTTTTGAGAGCCATAGTCTTTTCCTCAAATTACATTCTCTATTCTTTGAATACACTTCCTTTTTGCTTGACCACTTTATTCTTTTTTTTTTCTTGTTGCTTCATTTTCGAAAAACCATAATTTTTTTATATCACCATTTCATCCAAATTCGACATGGCTTATAATTATTTCTTGTAATATCATCACATGTCTATGTACTGAGGGTTAATCAAGGTTTTTCTTATTTGGCTAGGCTAAAAGATGTGGCAATCAAAGGAAATAGATATATCAATAGGCACAAAGAGGTAGACTAAGGATAATCATATATAAAAGTAAGCTTGAAAGGCTCAAACGATCCAAAGATGGCCTAAATCACTTCCTTAACTTAGTGTTGTCTAGGATTTTGCCTCAAGAGAGAATCAAACAAATTCTAGGTTCTAGACATAATTGCAATTTGCATCAACATAATCAGTCTTTAAATAAGCAGTGCAAATCTAAGCAAGAGATTAAGTGCTCAATTTGTTGAAAATCACATCCTAACATGAAACTGACAAAAAAATTTAACACAGATTCTTCTCATGCATATGTTTTCCGAAGAATCAAGACAAATTAATAACTAAAATTCATCATTGGATAAGGATTCCATCATAATAAGTGTAATATATCTCAAGCAACAAAAAAAAAAATAGACTCCTAATAAAAAAAACTTAGAAAATCACACAAACTAAAATAAATCTAAAGACACACCCCCAAACTTAAAACAAACATTGTCCTTAATGTTTGGAAATAAAAAGAGTAAGAACAAGAAAACTCCCTTATCGATGAAGGCAACGTTGGAGAAGCTTTAGTTTTCCTCTTAGACTTCATCATGATTGTCCAAGTTGGGTGAGTAGTCACTACACAAGAAAACAAAGTAAAAAAAAATTAATAAAAATATATCCTAAAAATTAAAAAAAAAAGTTTAGAACTTGGGTTGCCTCCCAAGAAGCGCTTGATTTATAGTCATCGGCTTGACTATCTCATGCCTATTAGCCGGCATCCTTCCACTTGAACCATTGCCCCCCTTTTTCTTTACTTTATGATGTCTCACATTCACAAAATTGTGGCATCCATTCATCTTGGAAGTAGAATGCGAAACTGCCTCAAGTGGTGTAGCGGAACATTTTTCATTGAATGCTTCTTTGGAATTACTGTTCACCACTTTAACTGCCATACATTCATCAAATTCTTTAGGAAACTTCATAGCCTTAAAAACTTTAAAAGTTACCTGTTGGTCTAGAACTCTCATGGTAAGTTCTCCTTTTTGCACATCAATGAGAGTTCTACCTGTGGCTAAGAATGGTCTCCCAAGAATTATGGGTATGTCACTATCTTCCTCCATGTCAAGCACAAGAAAAGCAGCAGGAAAGAAGAATTTGTCAACCTTGACTAGCACATCTTCCACCATGCTTCTTGGATGTTTTATGGATCTATCGGCTAGTTGCAACATCACTGTAGTGGGCTTTATTTCCCCCAAACCAAGCTTGCAATAGATAGAAAGAGGCATTAAATTTATACTCGCCCCCAAATCACATAAAACTTTACCAAAAATTTATCACCAATGGCGCATGGAATGGCGAAGCTTCCCAGATCTTTAAGTTTGGGTGGGAGTTTCTTTTGAAGAATAGCGCTGCACTCTTTAGTAAGTGCAACTATCTCAATCTCATTCAATTTCCTCTTCTTAGATAAAATTTCTTTCATAAACTTGACATACTTAGGCATTTGTTCTAAAGCTTCAAAAAAAGGTATATTAATATAGAGCTTTTTGAATACCTCAAGAAACTTCTGAAACTGCTTGTCAAGTTTTTGCTTTTAAAGGCGCTGAGGAAAAAGTGGTGGTGGATAGACTAAAGGCTTCATATCTTCTTTTTGAGCCTTTTCAATTTCTTTTTCCCCCAAAATTTTCACTTCAAGAGGCTTGGTTGGCAATTCTGGCATTGTTTTTTGAAGACGTTGAGGAAAGGGTGGTGGTGGGTAGACTGGAGGTGTCTTCTCTTGAATTTTCTCTTTATTCTTCTTGCTACCCACTTTTACTTGTTTCCCACTCCTTAATGTAATGGCATTACATTGCTCTTTTCCGTCTCCCCTAGGATTGGTTTCAGCATCACTTGGAAAGATCCCCTAGGACGATTGTTAATTGCATTAGCAAGCTGGCCCACTTGTGTCTCAAGATTTTGAAGTGTCGCTGCATGAGTCTGATTTGTGACATCTTGACTAGCCATGAACTTTGTAAACATATCTTCTGATGATGTCTTCTTTTCTTGGATAGGGTCCCTAGCTTGTGTTTGAAAACCAGGAAGGACTACTTGCTTAGCTTGTGATAATGGCCCTTGATTGTTCCAAGAAAAGTTTTGTTGTTTTCTCCAACCTGGATTATAGTCGTTTGGATATGGGTTGTTATGCTGCCTATTATAGTTTCCCACATATTGAGCAGATTCAGCCTTGGTTGGGCATCTATCACTGTTGTGTCCTTCCCCATAATATTCACATGTTACAAATGGGCTTTCGACTGAATGCACACTCATAGTGTCAAATTTCTTGGACAAAGCAGCCATCTGCGCTGATAAAGCACTGATCTCATTCAACTGATAAACATCTGTAGCTATCTTTGGCAAAACTCACTTTGTGGACCATTGATAATTATTGAACGCCATCACCTCAATTAAATTATAAGCCTCATCGATTTCTTTCCCCATAAGTGATCCACCCACTGTAGCATCTATAAAACTTCTAGTATGACCCGTTAACCCATTGTAGAAGGTGTTTACCTCAAGCCAGTCAGGTATCCCATGATGAGGACATCGTCGGAGCAGATCTTTATACCTTTCCTAAGCTTCATATAATGATTCTGAGTCATATTGCATAAAAGATGTGATATCATTCCGCATCTTAGCTGTCTTGGCAGGAGGAAAATATTTGGCGAAAAATTTCTGGGCCAGATCAGCCCAGGTGGTAATGGAGCCAGCAGGAAGAGAGTTCAACCAACTCTTGGCCCTATCTCGAAGTGAGAAAGGGAAGAGTCTCAATCTAATGGCATCATCAGTAACACCATTTTGTTTGAAAAGATCGCAAAGGAAATTCACGATGTGAGCATTCAGATCATTGTTGGGTAAGCTGCCAAACTTAACTAATGTTTGGATCATCTAAAGGATGGCCGGCTTTATCTCGAAAGTATTTGCCTGATGGCAGGCCTCTGAATACTAGTCTGAAGGTCTTGCATGAGAGGAACCCCATACTCTCGCAAAGTCTTTGTATCGTTAGCTTCAGCCATTGTACTTGAAAATAAGAAAGAAAAAGAAAGTTTAAATTAAGACTAAGGTTGCTTGGTATTAATATTAACAAAAACAATAAACAATTCCCCGGCAACGGTGCCAAAAACTTGTTGTCAGATTTCACTATGCAAGTGCACGTATCGCAAACAAGTAATAAAGTGTAAACAGAGTGTCATACCCACGAGGAATTGTTATTAATTTGCTAAGTACTAAAATTAACACACTCAATCTTATCTAAACAATTAAATAAAAATGGTAATTAAAAACTAAAATTAAAAGAAACTAATACTGAAAGCAAGTAAACTAAAAAGGGTGAATTCAATTAATTATAAAAGCCTAGGATTACAACTTGCCTCAACACTTCGCTTGAATCTCTCTCTACCTCTTCACTTGATTAATGATCCTGAGTTGTTAACCTAGAGTTCTATCTATAAGTATTTGTCGATGGTCTTATAAAAATGTCCTTCCTAACCAATTAACTATATGTCTATGATATTTGAATTAAAGAAGAACTCATTAAGCTTAGGCTCTAACAATGGTTACACATGACAAGTATATTTCTACCCTACCTACGGATCAATTCATCCTAATAAATGAATATGAAACATGTGTCATTCAATCCTTGTCTAACACTAAACTCCCTATGTCTAGTTGTATTTAGGTTAATAAATCAATCTAATTGGTGACCAATCAACTAGAAGCATTAAGAACAAGATTGAACAAACAACTCAATAAACCATTAAATCAAGCTAGAGAGAGAAAGTAAATTCAAACTATGTGTTGAGTTCCATTGAAATCCTAGTAAAAGAAATTAGTTCATGATAAATAATGAAAACAAATAATCAAACAGTTTCACCATCATCAACAACACAAGAAAAATAAAGAAGAGAAAAGAGAAAACTAAGAGTCATTAGTTCTTGAATCTTCCAATCTTCTTGAGAGAGAATTAGGTTTCTAGGTATCCAATCCTCCTTATTTTGACCTAAAAGAGTCCTATTTAAAGTGCCAAAGTCCTCCTTGTAAGACCCTCGTAAGATAGAGATCGACTCGGGTCTCTTTAAACGATTTGTAGATGGTGGATCAAGTTTATATATGCTTGTAGACAAAGCACACTATCATGTGGTCATATTGTTATATTAATAGTTTTTAGAGTAAAAGGGTTTAATCGGCTATTTGAGAGATTTCGCCTTAAATTGACCACGAGTCAGGAATCGAAATCGGGACAATGTAAAGTCCATAAAATTTGGTAATTTAACATCACATATTGTTAAAATATGGTGTAATGTTGATCAGGATTATTGGTAAATCTAATCAGCCTAAAAATAGATAAAATATGAACCAGGGGTATTTTGGTCATTTTACCCAAAATTTTATTTTTGGTTTGTATATGGTACCAATAGACTTCGTGATCATAGAGGATCACAATATAATGTTTAGATTGAAAATTTCACTTTTAAAATAAAAAACTAAGTGGAAATCGGATACGTCTTAAATTAGCTTAAAGTAGTGAAAATCGGGAACTGGCCGCAGGAATGTCCGAAAAAGGTTTTAAATGAATAAATGGATTCATATAGACATAAAATGATGTTAGAAAGCTACTGGTGAAATCA
The DNA here is from genome assembly GCA_030761205.1 of Fremontodendron californicum. Classification (NCBI taxonomy): domain Eukaryota; kingdom Viridiplantae; phylum Streptophyta; class Magnoliopsida; order Malvales; family Malvaceae; genus Fremontodendron; species Fremontodendron californicum. The sequence continues at coordinate 14,312,979 of JAULJL010000009.1, read as the reverse complement.
GAATGAAAATCGAAGCTAAAACCAAAAAAGTCAAAATGTTGACCCGTGGGCGATCCGAGGCCTGGATTTAGAGTTCGAAATACTAAAAAATTAACCGAACCTCTAGATCTTCATATTTTGATATTTGGAATATGTTCATGAATAAAAAAATAAAAAACGGAACAAAAGAATCGATAAGGCTCGATAATGGATCGTGAATGGTTTGGGGCTCGAATTTGATGTTCAGGATATCGAAAAATTATGAAAACTTACGTACTAGTGTAAAATAATATTTTAAACATATCCATGTCAAGAAAAGTGAAAAATGAGCTTCCGAGCGTAAAAATTTCATTTGGGTACGCTTAGGCACTAAAAAACAAAAGTGGGCTATAGTCTCCTTGGTTAACATTTGGCATTGGATAAATGGCCATAAAATGCATGCCATAAAACCATGTTCAGCCGTGAGACCATTCTCCTTAGGCATTAAGGGTTGTTTCATCTTCTTCCTTAAGAGAAAATCTAACCAAGTGAAAACTCCATAACCAAAAATCTTGTAAGCTTGATCTCTTGAATTCTACTCATCACCAAGCCAACAAAATACATATTTTTACTATTTAAAAGCTGAGGATCACTTTTTTCGTGTTAGTTTTTCAAGAAACCAAGAGAAACTATGTGTCTCTCTTTATGGCCATTTTTGCCTTAGGTGGTTTTCAACATAATCACTACCTTAAACCACCACAATGGGTGGTCCTAAATCAACCTCTACATCCATTATTTGGGGTTGGTTGATTGAAAAGTGGCTTGGAGATGGAATCCAAGCTTGGACGAATGCATCATGGTGGCCAACCACCTTGTGCCGCCACTTCCACCACCATCCACGGCTACTATTGGCTTTGCTAGGCTCTGGGGAGCGACTTTCTAGTTGATCATTTCTCCGGATTTCCACTCGAGCTAGGTGTAAAAATTATAAAGCTTAAATAGCTAAGTTGTAAAATTTCGGATAGTAGCTAATTAGCTACAATTTGGACAACGTGAATGTTTCATATTTATAAAATATTTATGAAATGACTGTTTATGTGCTAGGAGCACAGATTAGATGAGTTCGTGGTTAGTAGAGCTCCGGAGAACGAGGATCTAGTTTCTCTCGATAAGAGCACTGTGAGTAAATGCATAGTGATAGACGTAGGATCGTTAGATTATGTTATGACATACTGACTGTGATTGTATGAATGTATCGGTGATGGATTATAATGCACTTGAATTGGAAAATGGTAGCGTGTATGACGTAGAATTACCTTATGGTATAGAATTCTCGTAAAGACGCGAGAAAAAGGTCCAAGGAATAGACAAGTGATGATTAGGTAATAATCCGGGATTGATGTATGAGTGGTCAACTGTATGGCGCCACATTGTTTCCTTACTTGTGTGCTTATTTAAATGCCATGTGCTGCATGTTTACTGGAATGTTAAGCTATGCTTGAATTTGTAGGCTGCCATAATGCCCTACCATATTTGTAGGCTGCCATTGTGCCTTACCGGATTGTAGGAGCGTTCGAGCCCTGCCGGTTTGTAGGAGCTTTCGAGCCCTACCTGTTTGTAGGAGCTTTCGAGCCCTACCTGTTTGTAGGAGTTTTCGAGCCCTACCGATTTGTAGGAGTCTACGGACCCTACCGGATGTTATAGTTGTTTGTGATGTTGGATAGGAACATCAAGGTGATATTAGTTAATATGACTTTCGAGTATTTTCCATAGACTTTACTAATCCTGCGTTTGCTCACTGGGTCTATATGACTCACCCTTTAGTTGCTTTTTTTTTTTCCAGATATTGATCGACCCGGTCCCTCATCCGCCCCGTTAGCATAGCTTATGACAGATAGTTGATGAGCATGGCATACTGTTTTGACGAGGTGATCCGTTGCTTGATAGAGGAGCCGCGCACAGTCACCTAGGGATGTCATATATTATTTTGTCTATGTATGTTGTATTATGTGTGATGTAGTTATTCGATTGGAGACCGAGATTGTTATCTGCATTTTGGTATTGTATATATATGTGCATCTTGGTTACTCCCTAGGTGGAGGTGTCCTAATCGGGATGTCATGTGTTATTATTATTATTATGCATGTTTTTCAGGTTTGGTAACACCCCATATCGGGTGAGGTCATGCCGAAATTTCGTTAGTTAGATAAATGGTTAAGGCTTCGGAGGCAAGGCACATACTTGTCTCTGGCCGGTCACACTCTCGGATTTGGGATGTGACAAAGTTGGTATCAGAGCATTTTCTAGAGGTCGGTGACTGCACACGTGTCCATCATCTAAAGGATCAATTGTAGATTACAGTTGATAGTACAGGGTTGGATAAATGAGGGTACCGAATGATTAAGTTTCTGTCTTAGGTTACTATGCGCCCGATGCTAAGAATACGGGGTAAGCAGAGGGAACAACCACATGGGGTTCTCGATCAGGCCTCCAAGGGACGTTCGGATCCCGCTCCTGGAGCACGAGACTAGATCGCTGGATCTACTAGGGGGTCAGCAGCAAATGATAGGGTAGAACAGTTAGCTGCTGAGGTTGGTGAGATATGTTAGGAGGTTAGTGTCGCAACCTAAAAAATAACAAGTTTCACCGCAAGACTTTATTATTCGTTAAGCGTGACATTAAAAAAAAGGAGGAAAAGCGACCTAATTCCTCTTGAAATAAAATGAGGGTGTCGCAACCCTAAAAAATAACAAATCAAGTCTCATCGCAAGACTTTATTATTCGTTAGGCGTGACGAAAAAAGAAAACGAGGAAAAGTCGACTTAATTCTTCTAGAAAAATAAATGTGTCGATATGTGATCCCGGATCGCGGGGAACCCGTTCGAATGAGGGGGAAACGGAATCAGAGGAAAAGACGTCTTAATTCCTCCAGATTGAAATAAAAGGTCGAGGGTATGAAAATGGCCTCGTAAAAAGACATGGAGTCGCCACCAACCTTTTTTAGCTAGGTGTGATCGGCCACCTATTAAAACCGATTTTATAAAATATTTTAAAATTAATTAAAACATTTTTAAAACCAATTTCAAGTCTGCGTTATAAACTAGAGAAAGCAAAGAAGCGGGTTCGGTAGTCGGTTACCTGCGGGGAAGGATTAGCACCCCCACAACGCCCGTATAAATTAGTACCTTACTAATCGTGTGTTATCTCAAGTCTCGGTAAAAAGTTGGTTTTTAATTTAGTATTTCAAGTTAATTTCCAATTTTAAGAAAAATAATTCCATTTTTAATTGAAAATGATCTGGAATTTATTAATTCAAAATTTTCCTATATTCCCGACAAAATCGGCAAAATATAAATTTTTTTATTAATTTGGAAAACTTTTCGAATCATTCTCGTTTTTTTTTAAAAGAAAGATATTCCTTTATTAATGATAATTGATGATATTCCCTCCAGCAAACCCGGTAGAGCACTCATGAATTATTTTAACTCGGGAATATCTTTATTTTTTATTGAAAATCATTATCTTTTTCAAAACATTTAAAATTATGAACATGAATATGTATGACATAAATCAAATGACATGGCAAATCTAGATAATGTAATGCAACCTAAATGATATGACATAATTCCAATGATAGAGTATATTCAAGGTAAAATGAAAAAAATCCTAAGTTTCATGGTATATTCTAAATGAGATAAAATGATTTAAATAACATGGCAATTCTAAATGATATGGCATATTTTAAATGACATGGCATGTTATAAATAAAATAACCTAAATGACATGGAATATGATCTAAATGACAAGAAATGACGTGGAATTAAAATAATGCTAACATATAATATGCATGAAAATGAAAATAAAAATAATAATGCATGAACATAGTATATACTAAACAATATGACAAAAATAATTCAATAAAAAAACATAGGATATCATGAAACATTCAAAATCATATGGCAAACAAATATAAGATCATAAAATGTGAATTAAAATAGTAATAATATCATGGAAAATATCATAGCAAAAATCACACATTTAAATAAAATGCATGAACATGGAAAATGCAATGCATGAAAATGTATTTTTTCCTTTAATTAAAGAAATTCGTATATCTAAAAAGATATCTGGCTACCTTAGGAAAATATGTCAAATTAGATTTTCTAAAAAAAAAAAACTTTGTGATTATTTAAAAACAATTTTGAGGAAAACTTGAATAAAAATTAAAACCCTTACCAAACCCTTTTAAAATGGCTCTAGTTTCCTAAGTTTAAAATCCCGGACTTAACTATCCTTAACCCGAGATTTATAAAATCATTTTTAAAGTTTAAAAAGGCTTAGAAACTACCCTAAGATAGTAGCTAAAACCTCTACCCAACCCCCTCTAAATGCCTTAGCCAAATTCAACCATTATTCCTCTTTTGATTTCAAATATGCCTCTATTGTCCGGTTTTGCCACACTATTTTTAGCCTATTTTTAAAAATTGAAAAAATTCTAGAAAAACATACTGGATGCTCAGAAAATGTAAATCTACATGATAAAAAATAGGCTCAATTTTTTGATTAAATATGACTGCCCAGAAAAATTAGAAATGTTCGAGTACTGGGTGAAAAAAACTGTTTGTCAAAACACATTTTTTGCCTTGGATAAATTCATTCAAAAACCAAAGTAAAAATTGTTGGAAATCATCCTAAAGACCTAAGGACAGTTGCTAAACATTTTAAAAACCTTGGAAAAAATTTGCTAAGTAAAAAAAATCACAAAGGTAGGATAATTAATTTGACAATTCCTTAATTTTCCACAAGTATGCTCAAGGGAGCATGACTTTGAGCCATTAATTGGCCTAAGTCACAAATCAAGTGGCAATGACATGGAATGCATGAACATACAGCAAATGAAATGTATGAAATGCATGGTCTAAAGGTCTAAATGGTAAAGGAAATGCATGACAATTCATGGCAACCTAAATGCCTAGCATTGATTTGCATGGCAATAAATGCTATCCTAACTCAATATGCATGCAATGCTTGATAATGTAAATGTGACTTGGACCTAATATGTTATGAATATGCATGAAAATTCAAATATGACCTAAAACCTAAATAGCATAGTAATGCATGACAATACCAATGTGATTTAAGACTCAATATGCATGGCAATACCAATATGGCCTAGACCTAAAATGTAATGAACATGCCTAGCAATACTAGTGAACATACAATGACTCATGAAACTAATGTCAATGCTGGAACAAACAGCAACTAATACATAATTTCAAGATATGATAATGCAAAGCATGTTACCTCAACAAAGTGCAAATGTATGACAAGACAAGGAATGCATGAAGAGGCCAAATGATCACATGAGACTCTAAAGCAATCCTCTTTAGTAAATAACATAAGTACATGACAAATCATATTAAAATGCATAATGTCATGACATTTTCAATAGCATATAACATGCCAAAATCAAAATGCACAAGCTCATGGCATGGAAATGCAAACAAGTTAGGAAACAAAAGGAAAATGCACATGCAAGTCATACACAATGTGAAGTGCCGAATGGTTATGGGACAATATGATGGCATTTTTATCATAGCATTTTCATAAGCACATGGCATACTAAAATCAGAATATACAAGTTCATGGCATGGAGATGCAAACAAGTTAAGAAGCAAAAGGAAAATGCACATGCAAGGCATACAAAATGGAGTGGCCGAATGGTCATGAAACAAAACCATGGAAATGCAAACATGTAAGACATGATACATGAAAAAAATGCACAACATGAGCATATGGACAACAATGGCCGAATATGCAAGGATGCAATATCGAGCATGGTAATGAAATATATAAGTAAATATAGCATAGAAAATAATGTAAAGAATATATATACCCAAGATTTAACATAGACATGCAAAAATTACAAGCAAAACTAGTAAATAGAACAAGAAAATTTAAGCTCCATGGTTGGTATCAAATGGGCATAGCCTCTCACCAAACCATAATCACTTGGTCTTGCCAAGATCATGAAGCCTTTCCATTTCAATAAAATAGAAAATAAACCATGTAAAACAGAAAATAAGTGAGCTTCATGGTAGGTAAAAATGGGCATAGCCTCTCTCCTAACCATGGTCACTTGGTCTAGCCAAGATCATGCAGCCATTTCAACCTTTTTTGCTTCATATTTTGTAAAAATCAGAACCTTAGAATACTCTAAGAAACTTGTAAAAATTGTTTTTCACAACAACATGAAAGGAAGGAAAAAAAAGAAAAAAAAGGCAAATAAATGTGCCATTCGGCCATGGCATGAAACCATAAGAAAAAATTTGTTTTCCACCATTTTAAAGAAGAAGAAGAGATGAAAACATAAGTAAACATTAAAAAACTTTATTTCTATGAAAAATGTAGTAGGAAAACATGATAGAAAAATCAAGAAAACACCATGGAAATGAAGAAGAAAGCTAGGCTAGAGCTTGGTAGAGATGACTACCTTCAAGCTCTCTATTGAAAACCTTTTTTTCTATATTTCAAAACCATTTTTCTTGCCAAATTAGCTACTGTTTTCCAGCCAAAAACCTCTGAAAAAATGAAAACATTCTCCTCCCTTTAGCCTTGGCCGAATGCCCCCTAGCCCTTGGATGGGAATTGCATTTTTTCTCCTCGAATCTTGGCCTTTTAGATTTAGATATTTTGATGACAACATAAAAATGTCATCTTGCCAATTGATAGCAGCCCTTAAGATATGTACTCATCCCTTGTAGTAACCTAAGCCATTAGATGCAAAAGAGGACCAGTCCCATGCACTCCCTTGCTTGCCCCTCTTGAGTGCCTACCCTTGGATGAGTTGTGCTCTTCCATCCTTGGTCATTGGATGAGGCCAACATAAAAATGACATCCTGTAGATTAAATCCAACCCTCAACATGTGTACTCAGCCCATGTAGGTGGCCTAAGCCATTGGATGAAAAGAGATAATCCCATGCACTCCCTTGCTCAACCGAATTGATGCTTACCCTTGGATGAATTGTGCTCATCTTTTTTCTTCCATTCTTGGCCATTAGATGAGGGTTATTTTAAGACAAATAAAAATGTCATTTTGGCATTTAAACTTAGCCATTGGATGGTGCATTCAACTTTCCTACAAAGCACCTAAGCCATTGGATGAATGGGGGACCATTTGCATGTGGCTTGATAGTGACTAGGGAATTAAATTGTTCAAGATTCCTTCTTCTCCTCTATGTTGGATGACCAAGGGAATAAAAAATCCCAGCAATTACTTCTTCTTTCATATTTTCCCTTACCAATTTGCCATTTTTGGTTTCCTTGGTGAAATAACTTTTTTTCCCCCCAAACTTAAATAAATAGCAAACGGACTCCAAATTCAAATTTTCTTTTTTCAATACTTCTGAAATAATAAAAAATTGAATTCTGGAAGTTTTCAAAAATTTTCGAGTCCATTTGCTATTTATTTCGGATTTATTTTTGAAATTGCCCCTATTATGCACTCGAACTTTACCATTTTTTAAACGAGCTCCGAATCCATATTTTTATTCACCAATCTCTTCCAAATAATTTAAAAATGTGATATGGAAGTTTTCATAATTTTTGGAGCTCATTTACTATTTTTTCGGGATTTATCTGCTTGAATTACTACATAGGGTCCGGGATTTGGCCATTTTGCAAACGAACTCCGAATCAATATTTTATTTCGTCAATCTCTTCCAAATAATTTAAAAATAAGATTTGCAAATTTTCAGAATTTTTGTTGTTCATTTGCTATTTTTTCAGGATTTATCTGCTTGAATTACTGCATAGGAGACCCGATATTTAACCATTTTGCAAACAAGCTCCGAATTAAGATTTTATTTTGTCAATCTCTTTGAAATGATTTAAGAATGAGATTTGAAAATTTTCAGAATTTTTGGAGTTCATTCGCTATTTTCTCCATATTTTCCAATTTTGCCCTTTTACCTCCGAAACTCGATTTTGCTAAAAACAAGTTCGATTTTCAGATTTTCTTCAAATTGAGCCTCGGGCTATCCTTATTTAATCATTTCTCATCAATTGAGTGCTTTAGATCTTCCTAATTGGGCCATTTCTGCAATTTTTCCAAATTTCACCGAAATCCACCACAAAACCTTAATTCTCGATTTTCTTTTGAATTGACTTTTTTATCAGTTTTTTTCCAAATGGCTTCTCTATTACCCGTACTCAGTGCTTATCTTTCATTTGAGACCTTCAATTTCGACCAATTTGATCGTTTAGCAATTTTCCCCAAATTTCCCGAATTAGGGTTCCTTTCTACTGAATCTCGTAACCCAACTTCCGAACTCCATATCTTTCAATGTAGACCTCGGATTATCAAAATTATTTCACCATTTTTCAACTGAACCTCAAATCTTGATTTTGAAAGTGGGTTGACTTTTTCAATAGTTGACTTTTTTAAGGTTGACTTTTTTGGGGTTGACTTTTTCCTAGGTTGACTTTTTTCGTGTTTGACTTTTCTGTCTGCTTTCTTAGAGTAAGCCTTGGAGTACCACCTGCAGGATGAGAAAAGCCTTTTAGCATTCTGAAACATCAATTTAGGAAGAAAATATACCTGATTTAGGGGTCCGGACAAAATTAGATGTCTACAGTAAGGATCCTGATAGATCTACTATCATATCAGAGGCAACAAAGGCAAGACTAGGCTTCTCCAGTTGCTCCACGGCCACAGAATCCCTCTAAGGGACAGTAGCCCGTCCAACAGGGGCAGCATCTCCAGTGACATTATATGATTTCCCACAGAATAAGCCACTGGTATTTTCTAAAAAAAAGCTTGATTCAGAGCCACAGGACTTTGTGGATGCATGTGATCGGTTATGTATGGCTCTCAGATGCTCACCAGCTAGGGCCGTGGAGTTAACTAGTTATCAGTTGATGGGTGTGGCCTATGAGTGGTATAAGACCCTGTTGAGGAGCCGGCCAGCGGGTAGCCCTCCAATAGAATGGTCTGAGTTTTATAATGCTTTTATTGAGCGATTCATGCCTGAGAGTCTACGAGATGCAAAGGCTCAAGAGTTTGAGTTACTGAAACAGACTGAGGGCATGTCAGTGTTGGATTATGATACTAAGTTTAACCAGTTGGCGAAGTATGCACCACATATGGTGATGACTAATACTATGAAGGCCAAGCAGTTTGCTAATGGCCTCAAAGAGTACTTATTTAGGGCGATGACTAGGACCTCTACATACTCTGATGTTCTTGATGCAGCCTTGTGATTTGAGGCACGGGCCAAAGAGAGATAGGTTGACCGTGAGCCTCGAAAGAAGGCCAGGACTGGGAGACAAGGTCTTAGGCAGTCTGGTGCAAGTGGATCAGTAGCACCTAGTGGTGCTGGTATAGTGGTCCGGGGATAGAGCAGTCAGACTAGAACGTTTACCTAGTCATCAGGTAACATTGGGAGATCAGAAGCTCCCCATTGTCAGAGTTGTGGTTATCCATATTTTGGATGATGCGGAAGGCCTGGTACTTGTTTCAGATGCGGTCAGTCGGGGCATATGAAGAAAGACTGTCTGCTGAATTTTTCTTGACCCACGTACACTACAGTTGCACTGCCTCCAGTTATTACTCTAGCCGTTACTGCTGGATCAGTGGCCCAGTCAATGGGTAGAGGCACAACAGGCAGAGGTATACAGTTCGAAGGTAGGGGGCAGACTATGGGGGTAAAAGATAGACTATAGAGGGTCGAGGACAGGCCAGGGCATTTGTGTTGAATCCTCAGGACGCGCAAGCGTAGAATGCCATCGTGGCAGGTACATTAGATATTTGTTCCAAGCAGGCTGTAGTATTATTTGATTCGGGTGCTACGCACTCCTTTATATCCCCTTCCTTTGCTTCGTGTTTGAGCATGAATTTTGATATGTTGGATGATCCGTTGATAATGCTTACCCCGATAGGGGAGGTTTACTCTGTGAGCAGGGTATTGAAAGGATGTGAAATGCAGATCGAGGATGAGATATTTCTGATAGATTTAATTGAGCTAGATGTACTTGAGTTTGATGTGATTTTGGGCATGGACTAGTTTCTGCCCACCATGCGATATTGGATTGCCACGAGAAGGTGGAAGTGTTAAGTATACCGGGTAAACATGTGTTGAGGTATCAAGGAGATCGTAGAACCACTTCGCCTCACTTGATCTCGATAATTAATGCTGGGAAACTGTTAGCGAAGGGTTGCTAAGGATTCTTGGCACATGTATATGATGTTGAGGTGGAGTCTCAGGATTTGAGAGGGATTCCCGTGGTAGAGGATTTCCCTGATGCTTTTCCTAAGGAGCTGCCAGGACTTCTACCGGATAGGGAGATTGAGTTTTACATAGATGTACCCCCGGGAACACAGTCGATATCCATTCCTCTTTACCTTATGGCTCTGCTGGAGCTAAAGAAACTAAAGGTTCAGTTGCAGGATCTTCTTGATAAAGGCTTTATAAGCCTGAGTACTTCTCCTTAGGGTGCTCTGATTTTATTTGTTAAGAATAAGGATGGATCGTTACGGTTGTGTATTGATTACAGGCAGCTGAATAAGTTGACGACGAAGAATAAGTATTCGTTGCCTAGGATCGATGATTTATTCGATCAGCTGCAGGGAGCTTAGTGCTTTTCTAAGATAGATCTTAGATCGGGGTACTATCAGCTTTGCATCAGGATGGAAGATATTCCAAAAATAGCCTTTCGCTCTCGATATGGACACTATGAGTTTTTGGTCATGTTGTTTGGACTGACAAATGCACCGACAGCATTCATGGATTTGATGAACAGGGTGTTCAAACCCTTCCTTGACCAGTTTGTGATTGTGTTCATAGATTGTATTCACGAGGCAAGGAGAAATATAGGGAACACCTCCGCATAGTCCTCGAGACTCATCGAGCACACAAACTGTTTGCCAAGTTCTCCAAGTGTGAGTTTTGGCTATCGAGTGTGAGCTTTCTTGGCCATATAGTTCGAGGGAAGGTATTTCTTTGGACCCTAGGAAGATTGAGGCAGTGCGAAACTGGGAGAGGCCAACTACAATAACAAAGATAAGGAGTTTCTTAGGGTTGGCCGGATATTATAGGAGGTTCGTGGAGAACTTCTCGAGGATAGACGCAACACTAACCAGGTTAATACAGAAGAATGTTAAGTTTGTTTGGTCAGATGTGTGCGAGAAGAGCTTCAATGAACTTAAGAAACTCTTAACTTCAGCACCGGTGTTAGCATTGCCAAATGAGAGAGATGGCTTTGTGGTGTATTGTGATGCTTCTTGCATAGGCTTGGGCTACGTATTGATGTAGAATAACAGGGTTATTGCTTATGCGTCGAGATAGTTAAAAAGGCATGAGCAGAATTACCCCAAAAATGACTTGGAACTGGCAGCCATTATCTTTGCATTGAAGATACGGCGACACTATTTGTATGGCCGATCATGTGAGATTTATACAGACCACAAGAGTTTCAAGTATGTATTTGATCAGCGGGAGCTGAATTTGAGACAGAGGAGATGGTTGGAATTACTTAAGGATTATGATTGTACCATCCTTTATCATCCCGGCAAAGCCAACATTGTCGCGGATGCCTTGAGTAGAAAGTCCATGGATAGCTTAGTCCTTATAGCAGTGCAGAGGAGACATGGCCCGGGAAGTGAGAAATTGCCTCAATGATGGAGTGGTACTTAGTATTAACGACACGGGGGGGATGTTAGCCCATGTGCAAGTACGATCATCATTAGTGGAGGAGGTAAAATGATTACAACATGATGATGGTTTTTGCATAGGAAAGAAAGCCCAGGTTGGGCAAGGATTGTGCGAGGAGTTTCGTATAGATGATGATGGGACTTTATGGTTACATGACTGCCTCGTGGTGCCGTTGGCAGGAGATATATGACATAGACTCCTCGAGGCAGCACATAGCTTATCCTACACTATATGCCATGGTTCCACCAAGATGTATCGTGATCTATGAGTACATTATTGGTGGGAAGGCATGAAGAAGGATGTAGCAAACTTTGTGGCTAGATGCTTGGTGTGCCAACAGGTTAAGGCCGAAAATTGGAAACCGCCAGGTACACTTTAGAGTTTGGATGTCCCTGAATGGAAATGGGACAAAGTTACGATGGATTTTGTCATAGGGTTGCCTAGGTCAACCAAAAGATTCATCTCGGTGTCGATAGGTTGACCAAGTCCGCATGTTTCTTGCCAGTGCGCACTACATATACGACAGTCCAGTATGCTAGACTATATTTGGACCGGATAATGCCTTTGCATGGAGTGCCTATTTCTATTGTGTCAGATAGAGGCACACAGTTCACATCGAGGTTTTGGGAATTATTCCAAAGGGTATTGGGTACTCAGTTGAGGTTCAGTACTGCGTTCCATCCCCAAATCGATGGTCAGTCTGAGAGGACCATCCAAACTTTAGAGGACATGCTATGGGCATGTGTTTTAGATTTTGAGGGTAGCTTGGATCGGCACTTGCCTTTGATTGAGTTTGCATATAATAACAGCTATCAAAGTTCCATACAGATGGCACCATATGAAGCATTGTATGGCCGGAAGTGTAGGTCTCCAGTGGGATGGTTCGAGGTGGGTGATCGTCCATTATTAGGTCCAGATATGGTTCGGGATACATTGAGAAATGTGGAGTTGATCCGTGACAAAATGCTAGCGGCATAGAGTCTGCAAAAGTCTTATGCCGATAATAGACATCGGGAACTAGAGTTTGATGTGGGGGGTCATGTGTTCTTGAAAGTGTCTCCATTTAAGGGTGTCATGAGATTCGGCAAGAGAGGAAAGCTGAGTCCAAGGTACATTGGACCGTTTGAGATACTTCGACGACATGGGGCAGTAGCATATGAGTTGGCCCTTCCTCTTGAGTTAGCCACTGTACACTCGGTATTTCATGTGTCAATGCTTTGAAAATACCTCTCCGATGAGTCCCATGTGTTGCAACCGTAAGCGGTAGAGGAAGATCCACGCATGTCATATGTAGAAGAACCTATAACCATAGTAGAACGGCAGGTACGGAAACTCCAATCGAAGGAGATTCCTTCGGTGAGGGTTGTATGGAATCATCATGGGGAGGAGGAAGCTACTTTGGAACTTGAAATATACATGGGAGATTGTACTCCAAGTTATTCCGAGTGTAGTTACGTAACCCTTGAAATGAATTATTCAATAAGTTCACAGTTAGGAAATTCGAGGACGAATTTTCTTAAGGGGGAAGAATTATAAGACCCTCGTAAGACAGAGATCGACTCGGGCCTTTTTAAACGATTTATAGATGGTGGATCAAGTTTATATATGCTTGTAGACAAAGCACACTATCATGTGGTCTTATTGTTCTATTAATAATTTTTACAGTAAATGGGTTTAATCGGCTATTTGAGAGTTTAGCCTTAAATTGACCACGAGTCAGGAATTAAAATCGGGACAATGTAAAGTCCATAAAATTTGGTAATTTAACTTTATATAGTGTTAAAATTTGGTCTAATGTTGATCAGGATTATTGGAAAATCTAATCAGCATAAAAATCGATAAAATGTGAACCAGGGGTATTTTGGTCATTTTACCCAAAATTTTATTTTTGGTTCTTACACGGTACTAATAGATTTCATGATCAAATAGGATCACAATATGATGTTTAGATTGAAAATGTGACTTTTAAAATAAAAAACTAAGTGGAAATCAGATACGTCATAAATTAGCTTAAATGAGTGAAAACCGGGAACTGGTTGCGGGAAGGTCTGGAAAAGGTTTTAAATGAATAAATGGATTCATATAGACATAAAATGATGTTAGAAAGCTACTAGTGAAATTAGAATGAAAATCGAAGCTAAAACCGAAAAAGTCAAAATGTTGACTCGTGGACGATCCGAGGCCCGGATTTAGAGCTCGAAATACTGAAAAATTAACCGAACCTTCAAATCTTCATATTTTTATATTTGGAACATGTTCATGAATAAAAAAAATGGAACAACAGAATCGATAAGGCTTGATAATGGACCGTAAATGGCCCGGGGCTCGGATTTGATGTTCAGGATATCGAAAAATAATGAAAACTTGCGTACTAGTGTAAAATAATATTTTAAACATATCCATGTCAAGAAAAGTAAAAAATGAGCTTTCGAGCGTAACAATTTCATGTGGGCCCGCTTAGGCACTAAAAGACAAAAGTGGTCTATAGTCTCCTTGGTTAACATTTGGCATGGGATAAATGACCATAAAATGCATGCCATAAACCCATGTTCAGCTGTGAGACCATTATCCTTAGGCATTAAGGGTTGTTTCATCTTCTTCCTTAAGAGAAAACCTAACCAAGTAAAAACTCCATAACCAAAAGCTTGTAAGCTTGATCTCTTGAATTCTACTCATCACCAAGCCAACAAAATACATATTTTTACTATTTAAAAGGTGAGGATCATTTTTTTGGTGTTAGTTTTTAAGAAACCAAGAGAAACTATGTGTCTTTCTTTATGGCCATTTTTGCCTTAGGTGGTTTTCAACATAGTCACCACTTTAAACCACCACCATGGGTGGTCCTAAATCAACCTCTACTTCCATTATTTGGGGTTGGTTGATTGAAAAAGTGGCTTGGAGATGGAAATCCAAGCTTGGCCGAATGCATCATGGTGGCCAATGACCTTGTGCCGCCACTTCCACCACCATCCGAGGCCACTATTGGCTTTGCTAGGCTCGAGGGAGCGATTTTCTAGTTGATCGTTGCTCCGGATTTCCACCCGAGCTAGGTGTAAAAATTATAAAGCTTAAATAGCTAAGTTGTAAAATTTCGGATAACAGCTAATTAACTGCAATTTGGACGACGTGAATGTTTCATATTTATAAAATATTTATGAAATGACTGTTTATGTGCTAGGAGCACAGATTAGCTGAGTTCGTGGTTAGTAGAGCTCTGGAGCACGAGGATCTAGTTTCTCTCGCTAAGAGCACTGTGAGTAAACACATAGTGATAGACTTAAGATCGTTAGATTATGTTATGACATACTGACTGTGATTGTATGAATGTATCGGTGATGGATTATAATGCACTTGAATTGGCAAATGGTAGTGTGTATGACGTAGAATTATCTTATGGTATCAAATTCTCGTAAAGACGCGAGAAAAAAGTCCAAGGAATGGACAAGTGATGATTAGGTAATAATCCGGGATTGATGTATGAGTGGTCGACTGTATGGCGCCACATTGTTTCCTCACTTGTGTGCTTATTTAAATTCTATGTGTTGTATGTTTACTGGATTGTTAAGCTATTCTTGAATTTGTAGGCTGCCATTATGCCCTATCGGATTTGTAGGCTGCCATTGTACCCTATCGGATTTGTAGGCTGCCATTGTGCCCTACCGGATTGTAAGAGTCTTCGAGCCCTATCGGTTTGTAGGAGCTTTCGAGCCCTATCGGTTTGTAGGAGTCTACGGACACTACCGGATGTTATAGTTGATTGTAATGTTGGATAGGAACATCAAGGTGATATTAGTTAATATGACTTTCGAGTCTTTTCCATAGACTTTACTAATCCTGCGTTTGCTCACTGGGTCTTTATGACTCACTCTTTATTCTTGTCAGATACTGATCAACCCAGTCCCTCATCCGCCCCGTCAACTTAGCTCGTGATCGATAATCTATGAGCATGGCCTACTGTTTTGACGAGGTGATCCGTTGCTTGATGGAGGAGCTGTGCACAGTCACCTAGGGATGTCATATATTATTTTGTCTATGTATGTTGTAATATGTGTGATGTAATTATCCGGTCAGAGACCGAGATTTTTATTTGCATTTTGGTATTGTATGTATATATGCATCGTGGTTCACTTTGTGCGTCTGCTGCGGGGCATCTCGGTTACTCCCTAGTTGGAGGTGTCCTAATAGGGATGCCATGTGTTATTATTATTATGCATTTTTGCAGGTTCAGCAACCCCCCATATCGGGCGAGGTCATCTCGAAATTTCGTTAAGTAGATAAATGGTTAAGGCTTCGGAGGCAAGGCACATACTTGTCTCTAGCCGATCACACTCTCGGATTAGGGATATGACGCTTCTGGAGTCCAAAACCTCACGGCTAAGCAAACAGGTAAGCTTTTTTCCCTTTTTCGGTTTTTTTTTCACGTTGCAAATAGTAGATGGGCGCCGCGGCGTCGACATTCTACCTGGTCTCCGGATTCTATCATCTTCACGAGCTTCGTCAGCTGTTTTGACTAGGAAAATCTTGTCCAATTTTGACAAGTCTTATATCGTTGGAAAGGTTTGGAAGTCATCTTTAAAAGTAAATAAGGGCGTTTCCTCAAATGAAGTATTTAAGATCAAGTGTTTCTTGAAAGAAGCTCCGGAGGTCGAATCTTCCTGCTCATTGCTTTGCATCGTTTTTCATCGTTTTGCAATTCGAAGCTCCAGATCACCTTGGACCTATAAAAACACATAAATAATGACTAAATAACTATTTTAAACATAAAACGGATAAATAAAATAAATATAAAAACATCTAAAACTAATCAAGTCCTAATAAAAACCTCAAAGACTTAGCCGATTTAAAAGCATAAAAGGTTGCAAAATAACTATATTTGCTAGAGTTATCACACCCCCAAACTTAATATTTTGCTAGTCCTCGAGAAAAAAAACTAAACTAAACAAACTAACTAAATAACCTGACACAAAACATCAATCAAGATAAATGCACTCAAACAATGATTTCTTAATTTTCCTCAAAAGTTACCTTAAAATCTTGATACAAGTAGAACAAAAACATAATCAAAATCCATGATTCAATTCAATCATAAACTTCATGCTTGAATGGATTTCCAGTGTGTGTGTGAATAATCTCTTTGCAAATCATCACATGCAATCTAAATAAGTTTATATCAATGCAAAAATATGAATTAGTACTAAATTCTCATATGTTTGCTTTTCATCTCTCTCTCCTCTAATGTAGACTAACACTTCGTCAAGGATCAAGTAGGTCTTTATTAAACTTGTAATGTAAGGCTAGGGTCAAGGCATGATAAAGGATAAATTTTCAGTTAAATTCACTCATAGACACTTTACATTTTTTCCAGGAATTTTGAGAGCCATAGTCTTTTCCTCAAATTACATTCTCCATTCTTTGAATACACTTCCTTTTTGTTTCACCACTTTATTCTTTTTTTTCTTCTTGTTGCTTCATTTTCGAAGAACCATAACTTTTTTTTATATCACTATTTCACCCAAATTCGACATGGCTTATAATTGTTTCTTGTAATATCATCACATGTCTATGTATTGAAGGTTAATCATGGTTTTTCTTATTTGGCTAGGCTAAAAGATGTGGCAATCAAAGAAAATAGATATATCAATAGGCACAAAGAGGTAGACTAAGGATAATCATATATAAAGGTAAGCTTGAAAGGCTCAAACGATCCAAAGATGGCCTAAATCACTACCTTAACTTAGTGTTGTCTAGGATTTCGCCTCAAGAGAGAATCAAACAAATTCTAGGTTCTAGACATAATTGCAATTCTCATCAACATAATCAATCTTTAAATAAGCAATGCAAATCTAAGCAAGAGATTAAGTGCTCAATTTGTGAAAATCACGTCCTAACATGAAACTGACAAAAGAATTTAACACAAATTCTTCTCGTGCCTATGTTTTCCCAAGAATCAAAACAAATTAATAACTAAAATTCATCATTGGATAAGGATTACATCATAATAAGTGCAATATATCTCAAGCAAAAACAAAAAAGAATTAGACTCCTAATAAAAAAATTAGAAAATCAAACAAACTAAAATAAATCTAAAGACACACCCCCAAACTTAAAACAAACATTGTTCTCAACGTAGGAGAAGCTTTAGTTTTCCACTTAGACTTCATCATGATTGTCCACGTTGGGTGAGTAGTCACTACAAAAGAAAACAAAGTAAAAAAAATTAATAAAAATATACCTTAAGAATTAAAATTGAAAAAAAAAACAAAAATTTTAGAACTTGGGTTGCCTCCCAAGAAACGCTTGATTTATAGTCATCGACTTGACTATCTCATGCCCATTAACCGGCATCTTTCCACTTGAACCATTGGCCCCCATTTTTCTTTGCTTTATGATGCCTTGCATTCACAAAATTGTGGCATCCATACATCTTGGAAGTAGAATGTGAAATTGCCTCAAGTGGTGTAGCGAACAATTTTCATTGAATGCTTCTTTGGAATCACTGTTCACCACTTTAACTGTCATACATTTATCAAATTCGTTAGGAAACTTTATAGCCTTAAAAACTTTAAAAGTTACCTATTGGTCTAGAACTCTCATTGTAAGTTCTCTTTTTTGGAGATCAATGAGAGTTCTACAGGTGGCTAAGAATGGTCTCCCAAGAATTATCGGTATTTCACTATTTTCCTCCATGTCAAGCACAATAAATCAGCAGGAAAGAAAAATTTGTCAACCTTGACTAGCACATCTTCCACTATGCTTCTTAGATGTTTTATGGATCTATCGGCTAGTTGCAACATCACTGTAGTGGGCTTTATTTCCCACAAACCAAGCTTCGATAGATAGAAAGAGGCATTAAATTTATACTCATCCCCAAATCAAATAAAGCTTTACCAAAAAATTTATCACCAATGGCGCATGGATTAGCTTCCCGAATCTTTAAGTTTGGGTGGAAGCTTCTTTTGAAGAATAGCGCTGCACTCTTCAGTAAGTGCAACTGTCTTAATCTCATCCAATTTCCTCCTTTTAGTAAAATTTCTTTTATAAACTTGACATAAGTAGGAATTTGTTCTAAAAATTCAGCAAAAGGTATATTAATATGGAGCTTTTTGAATACCTCAAGAAACTTCTGAAATGCTTGTCAAGTTTTTACTTTTGAAGGCGCTGAGAAAAAGGTGTTGGTGGATAGACTGGAGGCTTCTTTTCTTCTTCTTGAGCCTTTTCAATTTCTTTTTCCCCCAAAATTCTCACTTCAAGAGGCTTGGTTGGCAATTCTGACACTTTCTTTTGAAGACGTTGAGGAAAGGGTGGTGGTGGGTAGACTAGAGGTGTCTTCTCTTGAATTTTCTCTTTATTCTTCTTGCTACCCACTTCTACTTGTTTCCCACTCCTTAATGTAATGGCAATGCATTACTCTTTTCCGTCTCCCCGAAGATTGGTTTCAGTATCACTTGGAAAAATCCCCTAGGACGATTGCTAATTGCATTAGCAAGCTGGCCCACTTGTGTCTCAAGATTTTGAAGTGTCGCTGCATGAGTCTGATTTGTCACTTCTTGACTAGCCATGAACTTGTAAACATATCTTTCAATGATGTCTTCTTTTCTTGGATAGGAGCCCTAGCTTGTGTTTCAAAACCAAGAGGAACTACTTGCTTAGCTTGTGATTATGGCCCTTGATTGTTCCAAGTAAAGTTTTGTTGTTTTCTCTAACCTGGATTATAGTTGTTTGGATATGAGTTGTTTTGTTGCCTATTATAATTTCCCACATATTGAGCAGATTCAGCCTTGGTTGGGTATCTATCACTGTTGTGTCCTTCCCCACAATATTCACATGTTACAAATGGGCTTTGGACTGAATGCAAACTCATAGTGTCAAATTTCTTGGACAAAGCAACCATCTGTGCTGATAAAGCACTGATCTCATCCAACTGATAAACACCTGTAGCTTTCTTTGGCAAAATTTGCTCTATGGACCATTGATAATTATTGGACGCCATCACCTCAATTAAATTATAAGCGTCATCAATTTATTTCCCGATGAGTGATCCACCTACTACAGCATCTATAGAACTTCTAGTATGACCCATTAACCCATTGTAGAAGGTGTTTACCTGAAGCCAGTCAGGTATCCCATGATGAGAACATCGTCGGAGTAGATCTTTATACCTTTCCCAAGCTTCATATAATGATTCTGAGTCATATTGCATAAAAGATGTGATATCATTCCTCATCTTAGCTGTCTTGTCAGGAGGAAAATATTTGGCAAGCAATTTCTGGGCCAGATCAGCCCAAGTGGTAATGGAGCCAGCAGGAAGAGAGTTCAACCAACTCTTGGCCTTATCTTGAAGTGAGAAAGGGAAGAGTCTCAATCTAACGGCATCATCAGTAACACCATTTTGTTTGAGAAGATCGCAAACTTCTAGGAAATTCACGATGTGAGTATTCGGATCATCGTTGGGTAAGCCGCCAAACTGAACTGATGTTTGGATCATCTGAAGGATGGCCAGCTCTCGAAAGTATTTGCCTGGATGGCAGGCCTCTGAATACTAGTCTGAAGGTTTTGCATGAGAGGAACCCCATACTCTCGCAAAGTCTTTGTATCGTTAGCTTCAGCCATTGTACCTGAAAATAAGAAAGAAAAAGAAAGTTTAAATTAACACTAAGGTTGCTTGGTATTAATATTAACAAAAACAATAAACAATTCCCCGGCAACGACACCAAAAGCTTGTTGTCAGATTTCACTATGCAAGTGCATGTATCGCAAACAAGTAATAAAGTGGAAGTAAAGTGTCGTACCCACGAGGAATTGTTATTAATTTTTCTAAGTACTAAAATTAACACACTCAATCTTATCTAAACAATTAAATAAAGATGGTAATTAAAAACTAAAATTAAAAGAAACTAATACTGAAAGCAAGTAAACTAAAAAGGGTGAATTCAGTTAATTATAAAAGCCTAGGATTACAACTTCCCTCAATACTTCGCTTGAATCTCTCTCTACCTCTTCACTTAATTAATGATCCTGAGTTGTTAACCTAGAGTTCTATCTTATTTATAAGTATCTGTCGATAGTCTTATAAAAATATCCTTCCTAACCAATTAACTATATGTCTATGATAATTGAATTAAAGAACTCATTAAGCTTAGGCTCTAACAATGGTTACACATGGCAAGTAAGTATATTTCAACCCTACTTGCAGATTAATTCATCCTAATAAATGAATATGAAACATGTGTCATTCAATCCATGTCTAACACTAAACTCCCTATGTCTAGTTGTATTTAGGTTAACAAATCAATCTAATTGGTGGCCAATCAACTAGAAGCATTAAGAACAAGATTGAAAAAACAACTCAACAAACCATTAAATCAAGCTAGAGAGAGAAAGTAAATTCAATCTATGTGTTGAGTTCCATTGAAATCCTAGTAAAAGAAATTAGTTCATGATAAATAATGAAAATAAATAATCAAATAGTTTCACTATCATCAACAGCACAAGAAAAATAAAGAAGAGAAAAGAGAAAACTAAGAGTTGTCAGTTCTTGAATCTTGAATCTTCCAATCTTCCAATCTTCTTGAGAGAATTTGATGGCAACTATCTGCTTGAGAGAGAATTAGGTTTATAGGTATCCAATCCTCTAAAAGAGTCTTATTTAAAGTGCCCAAGGCCTCATGGAGTCTGAAACTTCGTGGCCAAGCAAATTTGTAAGCTTTTTCTCTTTTTCAATTTTTTTTTTCACGTTGCAAACAGTAGCTAGGGCCGCGGCGCCGACATTCTGTTTGGTCTCCGAATTCTGTCATCTTTGTGAACTTCGTTAGCCATTTTGACTGGGCAAATCTTGTCCAATTTTGACGAGTCTTATATCGTTGGAAAGGTATGGAAGGAAGATTCAAAAGTAAATAAGGGAGTTTTCTCAAATGAAGTCTTTAAGATCAAGGTTTTCTTGAAAGAAGCTCCAGAGGTCGAATCTGCCTACTCATTGGTTTGCACCGTTTTTTAGCGTTTTGCACCTCGAAGCTCCAGATCACCTTGGACCTATAAAAAGACATAAATAATAACTAAAGAACTATTTTAAACATAAAATGGATAAAAAAAATAAATATAAAAACATCTAAAACTAATCAAATCCTAATAAAAACCTCAAAGACTTAGCCGATTTAAAAGCATAAAAGGTGGCAAAATAACTATATTTCCTAGAGTTATTAGAAAGCTGATAATTAGTTAAAGTGTCTTTCTTGTTTTGTACAATAACTTCATCATTCGTTGAACTATCTAAGTCCCTAGCTAGTTTGTCATTTGAGAGGTATCCTTCTTGAGAGTTGAAGTTATGGTCATCAAGAATCTCACAAAGAAAACATTGTTTTTCGCATCATCTAGCATCTTCTTCAAGAATGTATCATCATTTAGAGGAGTTCTTAGACCATTTTCAATTATAGACCAAACTCCAATACCATTTGCTGTAATGAACACCTTCATTCTCATTTTCCATTCTCAAAACTCATACTTTTTCAAATTTAGAGTTTTGAAGACCTTCTTATCACTTTGGAAATCACTTTGAGTCATAAGATTCTTTTGCTTAAGGTTGTTAGACCTACAAAAAAGAGTCCAAAGCTCTTAGCTTAAAGCGATGAAATAACCAAGAGGTTGGATGAATTGGTTTTTTTAAAATTTAAGTGAATTTAAAGCAAATATGAGAAATTAATCAATTTATTGCAATTAGATAAACAAGTAATTAAAGAGAGTGGGGAAGAAAGAGTAAACACAAGATTTATAGAGGCTATGTCCTTCTCCATAAGGCACTTACATTTTTTGTTTTGGTTTTATTATCAAGAAGTTCCTACTTCATTAGTGTTTCTAAAACCTTACAAATTATATTTTCTAGGCTAAGGTATATAACCTTTACAATCTCTATCTTTTCTAGACTTAAGATAGTAACCTCTAAATCCCAAAACGAGTTTCTTCCAAAACTCACAAAAACACTCAAAGGGATACCTCACCTCTTGATCTCACAATCTTAATAATATAAACAAAGGTTTTTGCAAACTAAAAGCAATAGAGTATGCCATAG
This sequence comes from Fremontodendron californicum, assembly GCA_030761205.1. Lineage (NCBI taxonomy): Eukaryota > Viridiplantae > Streptophyta > Magnoliopsida > Malvales > Malvaceae > Fremontodendron > Fremontodendron californicum. Next base: position 14,290,247 of record JAULJL010000009.1, on the reverse strand, counting down.
AGCCAAAAAAATTAGACAAGGATATACTGACAATAATGCATATTAATCACTTTCTTTCATCATTAGTAAACAAAGTAAGTTACTGAGTACTAATTGGATAATGCCCGTGGAACATAAAAGACATTGCAAAGGAATTATAAGGAGTTATAATCATGAGATCCTTATGCATCAAAATCATTTTCCTAAAATTGTTCCTGGTCATTGTATTGTCAAGACAAAGCATTGGCAATGCTTAAAGACTGGTAAATGTTATAAGCAATTGATCTTATAGATTGAAGTATAGAGATACATGGGGATAGTGTTGTTAGATTTACCACGCAAGTACATGTATCGTTAACAAGTAATAATGTGAAAAGTAGAGTGTCGATCCCACGAGGAATTGCTACTAGATTTGCTAAGTACTAAAATTAACACAACTTAATCTTATTCAAACAAACGATTAAAGATTGTTAATTAAAAACTAAATAAAATAATAAACAAAGAAAGTAAATTAAAAGATAGATTAATTAATTGAGAAAAGCCTAAGATTACAATTTCCCTCAACATTTCGTATGAACCTTGATAACTCTATAAAATATAGTTATTTTACCATATTTTGTGCATTCAAAACGGCTAAGTCCTTGAAGTTTTTATTCGGAATTAATTAGTTTTAATTATTTTTAGATTAATTTTATTTATTTATTTCATGTTTAAATTAGTTATTAATTTAGTATTTTTGTATTCTTATAGGTCCAAATTGAGAAGGAGCTTCGAGATGCGAAAAGACGAAAATGGTGCATAGCAACGCATGAGCAGATTTTACCTCCGGAGCTTGTTGCTAGCAAAACATGATCTTAAAATCTTTAGTTAAGAAAACTTCCTTCTTGACTTTTGAAGCTGACTTCCATAGATTTCTAATGGTAGTTTACTCATCCAAATCGGAATAGATTTGCCTATCCATATTAGCTGACGAATTTCACGAAGATGATAGAATCTGGAGCAGGCAAAATGTTCGATGCCGCAGTGCCCAATTGCTGTTTGAAACATAAAAAAGTCCAAAAAAGGGAAGGAAGACTCACCTGTTGCTTGCACGTGAAGTTTTTGACTCCAAGGGTCTAAGGCACTATAAATAAGACTTTTTAAGCTTAAAATAAGGGGGAATCAAGACCTAAAAACCTAATTTTATTAAGAGGGGAGTAGCCACCAAAGATTTGCAAGGAGCTAAGAGAGATTTTGGAGGATTGAAGACTGAAGACCTTACAAACCTTAGTTTTCTCTTTTCTTTTACTCTTATTTATCTTTCTTGTAATATTGATGATGATGAAACTCTTTTATTTTATATTTTTATTATTTAGCATGAACTAATTTATTTTTCTAGGATATCAATGGAACTAAACATGTAGTTTGGATTATTTTACTCTATTACTTGATTTAATGATATTTGATGTTGTTTATTTAATCTTGTGCTTAATGCTTCTAATTGCTTAGCTACCAATTAGATTGATTTGGCAACCTAAATACAACTAGACATAGGGAGTTTAGTGTTAGACATGGATTGAATAACATATGTTTCATATTCATTTAATATGATGAATTGATCTGCATGTAGGATAGAAATATACTTATGTGTCATGTGTAACCAATGTTGGAGTCTAAGCTTAATGAGTTTCTCTTTAATTCAATTATCATAGACATATAGTTAATTGGTTAAGAGGGATATTTTTATAAGACTATCGACATATACTTAAAAATAGATTAAAACTCTATGTTAACAACTTAATGTCATTAGTCAAGATAAGAGGTTAGGAGACGTTCATACGAAGTGTTGAGAGAAATTGTAATCCTAGGCTTTTCTCCATTGATTTAGTTATTATTTTCTTTTATTTAGTTTTTAATTTACATTCTTTAACTGATTGTTTGAATAAGATTGAGTTGTTTTAATTTTAGTACTTAACGAATTTGGTGGGAACAATACTCTACTATTAACTTTATTACTTGTTAACGATACGTGCACTTGCGTGGTAAATCTGACAACAAGTTTTTGGCGCCGTTGTCGGGGAATTGTTTTACTATTTTTGTTAATATTAATACCAAGCAATCTTAGTCTTAATTCAAACTTTTTATTTATTAATTTTTTTTTTCAGGTTTTATTGATCGTTGAATGCAAAAGGGGTGCACTATGTTGGTCATGAACAAGATGCAATCACTGCTATATTTGCACAGGTGGCTGCACTTAACAAGAAGCTTGACAATTTGGGTGTACATGTCGTCCAAAGTTCGTTTGTGATTTGTGAATTATGTGGGGAAGGACATCATAGTGATTGTTGCCAATATGTTGGAAACTACAATATGCATCAAAATAGTTTCTATTCCAACAACTACAATCTAGGTTGGGGAGATCACCAAAATTTTTCCTCGAGTAACAATCAATGGTCCTCCTATTAAGGCAATCAAGCAGATCTTTTTGAGTTTTCATTACAAGCCCAAGCAGATGCTCCAGAAAATAAGCCATTATTAGAAGAGGTGTTCATGCATTACATGGCAAGCACCGATGCTATCATTCATAGTCAAGCCCAAGCACTTATCCCAGAAAAGAAGCCATCAATATTGGAAGAGATGATCATGCACTACATGGCGGAACAGGAAGCTATCAATCAGAGTCAAGCAGTGACACTTAGGAATCTTGAGACACAAATGAGCCAGCTTGCTAATGCCATTAACAACCAACTTCAAGAAACTCTTATGAGCGAAGAACAAGAGCATTGTAACTCCAATACATTTGGGATTGGAAAAGAGATAGAAGAGGATGGCAAAGAGCCCGAATTTCCAATCGATTTTATTGAAGAAGTATTAGTGGGTGAAAAAGAAGTTGTGAGAGTGCAAATAGATGAGATTCAGTTGTAGACACCTAATTTTGTCCGGACCACTAAATCAGGTATGTTTTCTTCCTAAATTGTTGTTTCAGAATGCAAAAAGACTTTTCTCATCCTGCAGATGGTACTCCGTGACTTAGTTTAAGAAAGCAAATATAAAAAGTCAAACTTGAAAAAGTCAACCTCAAAAAAATCAACCCTAAAAAGTCAACTACTAAAAAAGTCAACCCACTTTCAAAATCAAGATTTGAAGTTCAATTGAGAAATGATGAAATAATTTTGATAATCCGAGGTCTATATTGAAAGATATGGAGTTCGAAAGTTGGGTTACGAAGATTCAGTAAAAAGAAAACACTAGTTCAAAAATTTTGGGGAAAAATGCTTAAACGATCAAATTGGTCAAAATTGAAGGTTGTAAATGAAAGATAAGCACTGACTACGGGTAATGGAAAAGCCACTTGAAAGAAAAACGGAAGGAAAAGTCAATCCGGGAGAAAATAGAGAATTAAGGTTTTTGGTGGATTTTGGTGAAATTAGGAAAAATTGCAGAAATGACCCTATTCGGTAAAACTAAACCCCTAAGTGATGAGGAGTGAGTAAACAAGGATAGCCCAAGGCTCAGTTTGAAGAAAATCTGAGAAAAGAGCCGATTGGAGGAAAAACGAAAAAACGAGAAAATTTCCAACAGTGAAAAAAGGAAAAATCAAATCGGAAGGGAATTTGATCGTAAAAATTGGGTGTTTTCGGACCAACTCCAATTCAATATATGACAAAGACCCAGGAAAAGAAAATCTGAAAATCGGACTTGTTTTGAGCAAAACCGAGCTTCGGAGGTAAAAAGGCAAAATTGGAAAATTTGAGAAAAATAGCAAATGAACTCCAAAAATTCTGAAAATTTGCAGATCTCATTCTTAAATCATTTCGAAGAGATTGTCAAAGAAAAACTTAATTCGGAGTTAGTTTCCAAAATGGCCAAATCCCGGGCCCACTATGCAGAAATTCAAAGAGATAAAAACATGACCAGGGAATGCTACTTTGTCCAACCAGAATTCACACTTGGAAAATTTAGCATAAAGTTGTTTTTCACGCATAGTCTGCAGCACCATTCTCAAATGGTTTACATGATCATCCTTATTCTTGGAATAGACTAGGATTTCATCGATGAATACAATAACAAACTTATCTAAGTAGGGTCGAAACACCCTATTCATCAAATCCATAAAGACTGCAGGTGCATTAGTTAGCTCAAAAAGCATAACTAAAAATTCATAATGACCATATCAACTTCTGAAAGCACTCGAATATCAGATTCTTTGATCTTCAATTGATGATAACCCGACCTTAGGTCTATTTTAGAGAACACACTTGCACTTTGCAACTGATCAAACAAGTCATCAATCCTTGGCAAAGGGTACTTATTCTTAATGGTGACCTTGTTCAGTTGCCGGTAGTCGATACACAATCGTAAAAATCCATCATTTTTCTTTACAAATAAAATCGGTGCTCTCCATGGTGAGGTACTAGGCCGAATGAAACCTTTGTCAGCTAGGTCTTGCAGCTGCACTTTCAATTCCTTTAGCTTCGAAGGTGCTATTCTATAGGGTGCCTGAGAAATAGGAGCACTACCAGGGATTAAATCGATAGTAAACTCCAATTCCCTGTCAGGAGGTAAAAGGACCAATTCTTCAAGAAAGATCTCAGGAAACTCTTGTAACCACAGGTATAGTTTCCAACTTAGCCTCATGTATGTCCTTATTAATCACATAAGCAAGGTAAGCAGAATACCTTTTCTGCAAGTATCTATTGGTTGCCATCTTGGAGATAAGGCAAGAAGGTAAAACTTTCCTTTCTCCTTGAAAGGTAAACTCCAAGTCTCCCGACTTCTTAAAAGTCATAGTTTTGGAAAAGCAATCTATCACTGCATTATGTTTAGACAACAAATCCATTCCTAGAATCACATCATAATCATACATTTCTAATGGAAAAAAATTAATCGATAATTCATACTCCGGTACCATAACGGAACAATCCGGATAAACTACATCAATTTTCAAAGTTTCTCCCACTGGGGTACTAACGACCATAGGGATGTCTAACCTCCTAGACTCTTTACTCAAATGCATGACATATGAATTAGCAACAAAAGAATGAGTTGTTCCCGGATCTATTAAGATCCTAGCATTTGCCTTAGAAATTGGGAGAGTACCTATAACCACTTCAGGAGTAGCCTGAGCCTGTTGTTGGGTCATAGCATAAATTCTGGCTGCAATTCGAGGTCTACCAGGCTGTCCACTCTGTTGAGGGCTAGTAGATGAACCAACTTGAGATTGTGCCCCAATTCTATCTCTAACTGCTGCCGACTGAGGTGCAGCAGTAGGTTGGGTCATTTCCCTTTGACCCACTGATAACTGACTAGTAACTCCCTTGTTCTCCAGCTTGGGACAATCCCGTTTCATGTGTCCCGGTTCTTTGCAGTAAAAACACACACCCTGTAGTCTCACCAGGGTGATTCTTCCCATAATGGGGACACTAAGGATAAGTCAATGTATGAGCTCCTCCTGACCTCCCAAGCAGTGATCTAGTCTACTGTTGAGGTCCGATGATAAATCTACTAGAAGAACCACTAAAAGGTTTTCTGTCTAATCCCTCTAGAAATCTCGAGGGTTTGTAACCACTGACACTGCTCTCTACATAACTTTTCTTAGGCCTCACGTCCTCACTGGAGGATTGCCCTTTTCTTTTTCTGAACTTCACTTCTCTATCTTTCATTTTTTTCAGATTCTGTTCAACTATGATTGCCATGTTGACCCATTTATTAAAGTCATATGTATCCAGGGTCCTCAACCTATCTCGAATACTAACATGTAGCCCATCTTGGAATTTCTTGCATCTATTAGCATCGTTCGCTACTACTGATAGAGCAAATTTTGATAGTTCACTGAATGTTTGCTCATACTCTGCTACTGACATACTACCCTATTTTAAATTCATAAACTCAGTCCATTTCTTTTCCTGCAAGGCCCGAGAATAGTATTTTTCTTCAAACTCCCTTCAAAAGTCTGCCCAGGTTATGGCAGGACGTCCAGCATACCTTTGCACTGTAGTCTTCCACCATGTGTGTGCATAATTTTCCAAAAATTGCACCGCACATGGTAACCTCATAGGCTCGGGAATCTGAAGAGTAATGGAAGTAGTCTCAATTTTTTGTAGCCATGCTCAGGCTAAATCTGATTCTAAAGATCCCATGAAAATCTTGCAACCCATATTCTTCAGATCTTTACAGTAATCAACTATCCCATTTTCAGTAGGGGTAGTCAAAGCGAGAATTACTCTTGCCAAGGCCGCAACTGCCTCAGCTAAATTAAGATCAGCTGCTGGGGGTGCTGCTGAGGGTACAACAACAGAAGATGAACCAGCAGTTGAAACTTGTTCTCCAATTTGCTCATCAATATTCTCATTTCTATTCGTATCTCTATTTTGGGGTAGGGGATTGATTCTAGGCCTTCCTCTTCGACGTGGTGGCATCGTGTCTGATTTCCTGCACAAGTGACAATATTTTAATACTTCAACAAACAGTTCCTAAGTCTACAGGACCTATAACCTTGCTCTGATACCAAATTGAAACAACCTGTCCGGATAATCTACCTAAAGTCCGGCAGAGTTTCCTTTCTATCTCAACTATAACCCTCCTGCAAATAACACTCAATTCATATCCTCAACCAACAATATTTCTCAATACTATTATCACATATATCAATGCATATTCAAAAATTATCCATGATCAATTTATACTCAAGTCAAAACATATTGATCTATTGTCTCATATCTTCAAATATATATAATATATCCAGAAGTAAACCTATCTCAGCAAGGTTTACTAGATAAAAACATCAAGAGATCAAATCTTCTAGAAATTTAGATATGATGCCCACCACGTCAATATACTCTTAAAGCGGAGAGTAGAGGAATGCAGCAATCCCGACACCTAACTGTGACCTGAAAATGAGAGCTAAGAAGAGGTGAGATATATGAATATCTCAATGAGTAGACAACATTTAAAGCGTGTGAAAACTATAATGGTAACCTTTAAAGTATAATTGACATTTTCAAAATAAATAATAGTAAAACCATAATGAGTAATTCAAAGATGTAGCGAAGTTTTCAAATGTATAACAATATTATAATATTAATTCAATGTATAAAATCTGTAAAGTAAATCAGGTTACGTATAGTTGGGCTCCAACTTACTGTTATGCATAAGCATACATCCATGAAATAACCAGGCAATATCCATGTAGGCATACTAGTAGCAGGCCCCAAAGGCCAATACCACCATAGGACGCCCTAAAGACATATGTGTCGCTATGATGTGCCACCAAAAGGCTAATATAAATGGATAGGGACTCTGGAGGTGGCACCCACCACAAAAGCGTAGCACGCAGCTCCCATACCCCAGTCTAATATCACGAAATTAGGACTCTGGAGGTGGCTCCCACCACAAAGGCGTAGCACGCAGCTTCTGTATTCCGATCAAGGGTATAATCTCATACATTAAGTCACGTGGAGCCAAAACCATGTACGTCAAATTCTATGTATAATCATATTTCATAAATCAATGAACTTACTCGATATAATATTTCTTGAAATAAATGTACTTTAATAAGAAATCAATTCATATGATTATATATCATATATACCTTTAATACGTAAAATAAATATCATGCTAAAAAAGTTTATAATTATAATTATAATTAAAGAAATTTCAAATAACTATAGTTGTCGTCTACTCACAATCCTTGAGATGATCTCACTGTATACCTCGATCTGAAACTTCGAGATCCACAGGTGATGTCGGATCTACGTGGCCTAGAGATTAATGATAATTAGTATCTATACATACTCAAAGAATTACACAATTATGAATGCAACTTAAGTCCCATTAATCTACCCCATAGTCAATACTATTTTCTCATACTCAAAACAACATATCCTTAATTTTTAATATCATTTCCATAATCATTTTCTCCATAATTCAACTCCATATTCATGTCCTTATCAAATTCCTTTCTAGTACTCCATGCCTTAGAAATTTCCATAATACATAATCATCATTTAGTACTATATTTTTCTTAAGCAATGAATTCCTTACTATCAAACTAGATTAGAAAAATCATAACTTGAGTTTGGTAAGGAATTTTGAAGTGATTCCAATTGGTTTATCTCATCCAATAAGTCTACTTTATGAAGAAAATAACTATCTTAGGCAATTAGAACAAAATCTTGATCAAGTTTGATAAATCCCGAAACTATGCCAAAACAGGGGTCAACACATATTAGTCCACTTCATCGAATTTTATCTTTTTAAATAGTTATCAGTTTTGGGTGATTTAAAAACCAAAATGCTCGTACTGAAGTCTAGTTTTACGAAAAAAATATAAAAAAAATACAATCCCAGCTGTACTGAAACCAAAAAATCCGAATAGCAAGCATGCTCAATTTCTCGTGTTTTGCTTTTTCTTCCCATTTTCTTGTTCATGCTTTCAAATCCTTTTAATTCTTACCAAAAGTGAGTAAAAATCATACTTAATAGATGGATTTCAGACCTTAACATGTTTATGGAGCTAAGTGTAGACACCTAATTTTGTCCGGACCACTAAAACAGGTATGTTTTCTTCCTAAATTGATGTTTCAGAATGTAAAAAAACTTTTTTCATCCTGCAGGTGGTACTCTGAGACTTAGTCTAAGAAGGAGAGCATAAAAAGACAAACTTGAAAAAGTCAACCCCAAAAAGTCAACTACTAAAATTGTCAACCCACTTTCAAAATCAAGATTTGAAATTCAATTGAAAAATGGCGAAAGAATTTTGATAATCCGAGGTCTACATTGAAAGATATGGAGTTCGAAAGTTGGGTTATGGAGATTGAGTATAAAGGAAACCCTAATCCGAGAAATTTGGGGAAAAGTGCTTAAACGATCGAATTGGTCAAAATTGAAGGTTCCAAATGAAAGATAAGCACTGACTCAGGTAATGGAGAAGCCACTTGAAAGAAAAACTGAAAGAAAAGTCAATCCGGAAGAAAACCGAGAATTAGGGTTTTTGGTGGATTTCGGTGAAATTGGGAAGAATTATAGAAATGGCCTGACTCGGTAGGACTAAAGCCCCTAATGGATGAGGAGTGATTAAAAAAGAATAGCCCAAGGCTCAGTTTGAAGAAAATCTGAAAATCGGACTTGTTTTGAGCAAAATCGGGTTTCGGAGGTAAAAGGGCAAAATTAGAAAATTTGGGAAAAATAGCAAATGAACTCCAAAAATTCTAAAAAATTGAAAATCTCATTCTTAAATTATTTCGAAGAGATTGGCGAAAGAAAATCTTGATTCGGAGTTCGTTTGCAAAATGGCCAAATCCCTAGTCCCTCACGCAGAAATTCAAGAAGATAAATCTCGAAAAAATAGCAAATGAACTCCAAAAATTTTGAAAATTTGTAAATCTCATTTTTAAATTATTTGGAAGAGATTGGAAAAAGAAAATCTAGATTCGGAGTTCGTTTGCAAAATGGCCAAATCCCGGGTCCCTTATGTAGAAATTCAAGAAGATAAATCCCGAGAAAATAGCAAATGAACTCCAAAAATTCTGAAAATTTGCAAATCTCATTTTTAAATATTTGCAAGAGATTGGAGAAAGAAAATCTGGATTCGGAGTTTGTTTGCAAAATGGCCAAATCACGGGCCCCCTATATAGTAATTCAAGTAGATAAATCCCGAAAAAATACCAAATGAGTTCCAAAAATTACGAAAACTTCCATATCACACTTTTAAATTATTTGGAACATATTGGTGAAGAAAAATCTGGATCTAGAACTCGTTTAAAAAATGGTAAAGTTTGGGGGCATAAAAGAGGAATTTTGAAAGAAAAAATCTAAATAAATAGCAAATGGACTCGGAAAATCTTGAAAACTACTAGAATTCAATTTTTTATTATTTTGAAAGTATGGAAAAAAGCAAATTTATATTTGGAGTCTATTTGCCATTTATTTATGTTCGGGGGGCAAAAAGGTTATTTTCCCAAGAAATCGAAAAGGGCTTGCCTTTGAAAAAATGAAACATGGGCTGGAAGAAAAGGGGCTGGCTGGCCAAGGCCCAAGGATATCTAGATAGTTTATGATTTTTAATCAAAAGGCCAACAATGAAGAGGAAGTTAGTTATTTTTTATCAAGCCTTTGCAAATAAGCCACATGGACCAATGCATAAAGAGAGAGAGTGTCAACATAATGGCTTAAGATTCTTGAACAACTGTAATTGTGGATATCTGATGGCCTAATCTAAGGGTGATAATTTCATGTTTTAAACATCTTGGATCAATAGCCTTTGGATGGAAATTGGTTGAATGAAAAATGACAACATCCTAGCCTAGGGGGGTCATTCGGCCACACTACAAGGGGAGCATTCTCTCTTTCATTTTGAGCTATTCACTGTCTATTCTTTCTTGGTTTTGGCTGATTTTTTCCCTCCATTTTTGAAAAGCAAAAATAAAAGTTTAGAAAATAAAAGAAAGTTAGAAGAGAAAAAGCTTCAAATATAGCTTCTAGATGTTGCTTTAAGCACCAGACTCTTGCACTTTGTTTGATTTTCCATTCTTGATTTGCTGTTTTGATCACTATTTTGGTGAGTTTCTTTTATTTTTCATTTAAAATAAGTGTTTTTAATGTTCTTCTTTAAGTTCCTTCTTCATTCTTTCTTGTAAAAAGCTTTTGAAATTTTTTTCCCCTTTGTTTTTGAGATGGCCGAATGGCCTAGTTTTTTAGGGTTGCTGTTTGCATTTTTATTTTCATGTTATTCTTGATATTTAACAAGTTTTGATGCTTTAATATTCTTCTAATACATAAATATGAAGTTTGTTTAATTTGGTTGTTTGCTTGTTCCTATTTTTTGAGTCTATTATCTTGTTATCATGTTTATTTTACTTGTCTTGCACTTTTGATTTTCTGTTCTCGAAATGTTTAAGTTTGTTTATGTTTTATATTTTGTAATCCATGTGTTTGTGAAAATGCTTATTGGTTTTCATGCCTTTACTTTATATTTGCATGATTTGAGTGTTATTTTTTAGCTAAGCATGTTAGTATATCATGTGTTTGTGAAAATGCCATGCTCATTTTAAACATGAGGACATTCGGCCACTTCATATTGTTTGCTTTGTGTGTGCATTTTTGTTATGTTAGTTGATAGGTTTGCATTTTCATGATATTTGGTAGAGTTTTTTATTTAAGCATTCCATGTGTTTGTGTTATTTCCATGCATATTTTAGGTTTAGGATTGGTTTGTTTTGCCATGCATATTCATGCATTTTAGACATAGGTTGCATTAAATGCCATAAAAGTTCATTTAGGTCTAGGTCATTTTATTGATGGCATGCATTTTTCATGTCATTTAGGTTTTAAATCATGCATTTCATGCATCATATTTTCTGTATTTTTCATGCATTTCATGTCCTTGCCACTTTACTTGTGACTTAGGCCAATCAATATTTCAAAGTCATGCTCTCTTGAGCATACTTGTGGAAAATTAAAGAGTTATCAAATTGACTATTCTACCTTTGTGATTTTGTTTTTACTTGGCCAATTTTTTGCCTAACTTTTCAAAAGTGTTAGCTACTGTTTGTGAGTCATTTAGAGAGTCTTTAATATTTTTACTTTGATTTTTAAATGATTCTATCAAAGGCAAAAAATGTGTTTTGACAAAACAATTTTTTTACCCAGTACTTGTACTTTCCCGATTTTTCTGGGCAGTCATCTTTAATCAAAAAATTAAGCTGATTTTTTTTCATGTAGTTTTACATGTTATGAGTCTCCAATAGTTTTTTAAATTTTTTTTGAATTCATAAAAATAGAGTAAAAGTTCGTGCTTTAAAACTGGACGGTGGAGTCAGAATTGAATTTGAAGGAAAATCATTTTTCTATTTTGGTTAAGTTACTTAGAGGAGGCTGATTAGGAAGTTTAGCTACTGACTTAAGGTAATTTCTAAGCCTTTTTAAACTCTAAAAATGATTTTTTTAAGTCTCGGGTTAAGGGTGGTCAAGTCCGGGATTTTAAACTTAGGAAATTAGAGCCATTTAAAAAGGGTTTAGCTAAGTTTTTATTTTTAATCTAAGTTTTTCAAAATTGTTCTCAAACAATCACAAAGTATTTTGATTTTAGAATATTTAATTTGATATATTTTCCTAAGGTAGCCGGATATCTTTTTAGATATACGGATTTCCTTAATTAAAGGAAAAAATACATTCACATGCATTGCATTTTCCATATTCATGCATATTATATAATATGTAATTTTTGCTATGTTTAATTTTCATGATGGTGTTATTATCTTTGATTTAAATTTTTGATATTATATTATTTGTTATATGGTTTTGAATATCTCATGATATCCTATGCTTTTTATTTAGTTATTTTTGTCATATTATTTAGCATATGCTATCTTCATGCATTATTATTTTTATTTTCATGCATATTATAAGATAGCATTATTTTATTTCATGTCATTCAGATTATATGCCATATCATTTATATTTGCCATGTCATTTAAATCATTTCATTTTATATAGAATATATTATGTTACCTAGGTCATTTCATTTTATTTAGAATATATTATGTCACTTAGGTCATTTCATTTCATTTAGAATATATCATATAACTTAGGATATTTCATTTCATTTAGAATATGCTAAGACATTTAAACTATATCATACCATTTAGGTTCATTATATTATTTAGATTTTGCTATGTCATTTTATTTATGTCATACATATTCATATTTTTTAAAAATGTTTTCAAAAATGTAATGATTTTCAATAAATAAAGATATTCCCGAATTAAAATAATTCATGAGTTCTCTGTCGGGTTTGCTAGGGAGGATATCATCAATTATTATTAATAACGAAATATCTTATTTAAAATAAGAATGATTCGAAAAGTTGTCCAAACTAATAAATTTTTTTATATTTTGCCACGTTTGTTGGGGAATATAGCAAAATTTTGAATTTATAAATTTCAGATCATTTCCAATTAAAAATGGAATTATATTTCTTTAAATTGGGAATTAACTTGAAATACTAAATCTAAAACCGACTTCTTACCGAGACTTGAGATAACACACGATTAATAAGGTACTGTTTTATACGGGTGTTGTAGGGGTGCTACTCCTTCCCCACACCTAACCGAGTCCCAAACCCGCTTCTTTGATTTCTCTGGTTTAAAACGCAAACTTGAAATTGGTTTTAAAAATGTTTCGACTAATTTTAAAATATTTTATAAAATCGGTTTTAATAGGTGGCCGATCACACCTAGCTAAAAAAGATTGGTGGCGACTTCATGTCTTTTTATGGTCATTTTCAAAACCTTCATTTTTCAAGAGGAATTAAGTCGACTTTTCCTACATTTTTTTAATGTCACGCTTAACGAATAATAAAGTCTTGCGATGAGACTTGTTATTTTTTTTAGGTTGCGACAGCTTGGCGACTCCACTGGGGACATTTGAGAGTCAGGCCTAGAATTAGTCGGGTGTTATCAAAGTATCGGTGTTGTTGGTTTAATTGGTATTTAATTTTAATTCCCACATTTTTTTAATAAGGAGAATTTTGAAAATAATAAAATATTTTTAAATATGTCCATACTCATGTGCATGCATTTTATTATTGTTCTCTAGTTATTTAAGGTTGTATATTATAATTGCTTTTTGGTTAATGCGTTACACTATTCTTGAATATTCTTTTAATAAACTGTTAGGGCATTTAGAATAAGGGTATAGAATAGGTGGTGAAAGGTTTATTGCTCCTCCTCACACACCACACATGCATTTGCATATCATGATCCCTATACTCGGGTTCCGTCCTTTTAGGTGGGAGCAAAGTAACTAAGCCTTCGTGATTAACAATCCGCATGGGCTAGTGAAACACTTCCGGAGTACTAAATTACCTAAGCATTCGTGATTAAGAATCCGCATGGGCTAGGGAAATAGACTCTAACAAATTGTACCTGCTTTTATCGGGGTGCCTTACTAGCCTTCACCGGCGACAGTGAGGAGTAACTAGGGGCCTTTAGAACCGATTCACCCTCATATAGTGAACCTAGGTGAAGCCATTATGGATTTCCATTAGATATACCGAAGATAGGAACACATGGAGGGACATTTCTAAACCTTTTGTTACCTATTTTACACTCTAAATAAGTGTTGTAGATCGGGCAACGATGTACGTACATCGCCCGTAATAAATGTGATAATCCATCCCAAAGGCACTGTGATACCTATATAAGTAGATATTGTTGGGGCAAATGTTCATTAATTGTTTGAAATAAAAAATAAAAAATCCTTTTTCAAGCATTTTTGCATTTTGCACATTTAATACATGTGCGAATAAAGCATGTACATTTTTGGTTGTATTATTGATCTCGTTTTTTGCAATAAACGGATGGTGATAATAATTTTATTTGATGGTTTCTATAAACCAGTAGTGTTACGTGAACA